>VXBS01011650.1:1003512-1072611 GCA_013400255.1 Sitta europaea | reverse complement strand
GGATTTTGTGATTCCCACATATAGACTAAGAATGTCATTTACTGGGCCAGTTAAATCTGACTGCCTGGATCAAGGTGAATCATTTTGTGACACTCACTGGCTGAACAAAAAAAGGAGAAGTAACCTGAGCTGTTCTTATAAAAAGATCTATTCATGAGAGCATTTTTCTCTTCCATGCCAGAAAAGGTCTCATTGCAGTCTTCAACAAGCGCTTTATCTGAGGGGTGAGTCCACCTTAAGTGAAAAAGATGAGAGACACAGAAAAAAACTTATGTTAAATGCTGTGATACTTGCCTTGATACTTTTACTGTATAAGATGCATGTCCAAGACATTATTGAAGTCCATGACTGGATTCTATCTTGCAGCACTTCTCCCTTTTAAAAACCATAATGAAAGAATTTCTCTACGTCTCAAATCTGCAACAAATGTCTGTCTTCTAAAGCTTAGAGATGTATAGCAAAAACATCACAGAAAATATATTGTATGGCAGCTCATGGTTAAGTGTAAGATATGTCTGCATTCTCTGCCCTATAGAATTACTAAATATCAGTCCTTTTTCCAGTTCCAGCACTGCAAACAAGGAACTGACCTATTAAAATCAAGAGTCAAATATGGTAGGAAATGATGTGACAGGAGAATCATATGCTTGATCATTCTCTGTCTCCTTCATAAAAGAAAGATCAGTTTTAATCGAAATTCATTAATGCCCCTGGATTTTAGATTCTGTACAGAGTCAGCTCAAGTGTACTAATAATTAATGGCCTTCCAAAGAGACACACCTCTTGTATTGTATCCATGAAAAAAATACTACTGAGAACACTGATTATGTTTCATTCCTCTCCTATCAACTTAATGTTATTTATCGGCATCACTTGTAACGGTACCATTGTTCTCAAAATATCATGTCCTTTTCCATCCAGTGTGTGTTATTTTCTTACTCACGATGTTCCTGTCTAGCAAATCTTTCCTATTATATTGTTTAGAGTTCTATAAAGGCCCATTTCTGTCCCTGCTGTTGAGCACTTTCACTTGTAGCTGAGATTAACAAGAGCACTCAACATCTTCAGCAAAACCACTTTGCCTTGCAGGATTGATCCTTTTGTTGTTTCCTTGCTGGAGTGATCCTTTTGTTTCCTTTATTCTACATCCTGCCATTTCTCTACTTCTATAGAATAGAGAAGGGTCAACTCCTCCTCCATCTCCTTTTCACTAGTCTTTCATTTGTAGACGAAAGAAAGTTTTGCAAAAGACAGAAAAGTATCTGTATAATGCGGGAGCAATGTTTTCCTATTGCTTACGACCCAGGACTTCCCTGGCTCCAGATTCCAGTGTAAAGGGGGTCATGGCTAACTACCATTTTGAAAAATGTCCTGGAGATCAATGCAGACCAGTTAAAGGTATTGAGCAGAAAATGTGTTAGTCTGAGTTGGGGGAGGGACTGTATATTTTTGAAAGACAGCATACCAAAACTTTGCTCTTGGCCTTCTGTGATCACAAGCATGTTCTTGCATGCCTACTCACTTCTGAGAGATTGAGCAAAGAGCCTTCTGATTTGTTTCACTTATGAAATTTTTGAAAATTCACATTTCAGAAAAAAAAATTCTGATTCCAAATAGAGATTTATTTATTGGCAAAGTAAATAGGCTCATATAATAGGATTTGAGGGAGGGGAAGAATCCCCCCACTTCCAAAGAACCCCAAAAGATTGTGAAATATGATCAGGGATTAATAAATTGTAACATTATGTGTAAAATGGGATTTCATGTCTTTCATGTTCTGTATTCAACATATCTCATCTTTTATTTAGTCTTCATCAAGCCTGAGGTTTCCTTCATTTCTCTCTAGGAAAATTTGTCTTTGGTTCATAAGGAATTTGTGCTCCACAGAGGCAATAAAAATTTGAATTATTTTGTTGTGTACTCAAGCAAATGAATATGTTATGCTTTCACTGAATTTCCAAAATGTTTTCAGCAGTTTTATCATTCATATAAAATGCCTGGTGCTATACATTGTATGGAAAATTTCCATATGGAGGAGTGCTAAGTGAAAGATTATGAGTGTTTTTGTAACCCTGGTTCTGGAAGGCAAATTTGGAGAAGAGTGGTTTTGCATTACATCAAACAGGTACAACATTTTGAAACTGAATCAGCTGCATACTAATCAGGACTCTTTCAAATAAATCATACCAGGCTTATGTCATATATCTACAAACTTCACAATATCATTGTGTGCATTGTGCTGTTAAACTAATGGATCAATTTTTAGAGTAGAAGGCTGTCAGGCCAATGTCTTGGTACATATTTGAATTGCTTATTAATGTCTACAAAGGTAAAAAAGAACCCAAGGTTATTTGGTACTTCTCCAGTCTCTTTACTAGATCTTCAGATGCTTGTGTTTGCTTTATAAGAGAAGTACTTCTTTATGTGTAGTAGCTCAAGCTAAATGAGTGAATTGTCAGTGTCAACTGTTTTTCTTTGCTGTTTTAACTACTTTATGTAGCTAAGCATCTGAGTGACACAGAAAATCTATTTTAAAATCTACAGTGATTGCACAGTTAGATATTTACACAATGTTCTGCTGCTCTGCATATTTATCTTTGACCTTCCCCAGTAACCAAGCACATAATTCTCCACCTCACTTAAAATGAAACAGCCAGATGGAAAGATGGTAGGTCTAAGTCATGCATGACCTAACTATAGACCCTGTGAGGGACAGAATGGCCTTTCTTTGCAGAAGCATTCTCATTTCTGATTTGTTTCAGTTGGTATTTATCTGAAAATTGTAAAAGTGAAACCTTGCTACTTATAGTCAAAGTGTAGTACAAGGCCATAAATATATCAGAGAACTAAATTTTTTTTAAAATCCCCCTCAGCTTTTGAAGATATTATTTCTAAATATTTTCTTAATATTCACATTTATTTTTAAATTTCTGTAGGAGGGGTCATGTGCAAAATCATAATTTTACTTCTGTTAAATATACACAGCAGTGTATAACTCACAGGTTATTGAAGTAAAGCTCATACTTTTCCTTCTCTGGTCCCCTTAAATTCAGTAACCCTGCCTCACACACAGCAAAACGTTTGGCAGTGTATTTTTAAGAGTCTTAAGATAGGAATTTTCTCAGAGCAGAGGAAATTGAGCATAATTCCTTTTATTTCTTTGTCATAAAAGGGTGTGACATTTTCTTGTGGGTGGACAGGCCTCAAGTTTTCACCATCACCTTGAAAATCAACTAGCAATCAATACAGATCATAAATCACATGTAAAAATTAAAAAAATCCTAGTCCCCTGAATTCAAACTCACATCAGTATCATACAATTATATAACAGGGAGAAGCTTTTCCATTTTAGAAAGTAGATGAACATTTGGAAGATTAAATACATATTTGCTGTTTTTTCAACAAATATATTTCTTTAGGCACAGCATAAATGAAAATGTCTGTACTAACTATTAAGGGAAAAAAATCTAATTCTTTACCGAAACCACCAAAGAATCACAGAATGGTTGAGGCTGGAATGGGACCTCTGAAGACCATCTGGTCCAACCTGGGCCATCTAGAGCACCTTTTCCAGACCCATGGTTGGATGGTTTTTTAATATCTCTAAGGATGGAAACCCCACAACCTCTCTGGGCAGCCTGTGCCCATGCTCAGTCACCCTCTCAGTGAGAAGGTGTTTCCTCATGTTCAGAGGCAACCTCCCCAGTTTCAGTTATCCCCATTGCCTCTGGTCCTGTCCCTGGGCACCATAAGAAGAGCCTGGCTCTGCCCTCTCCACACCCTCCCTTCGGGTATTTAAACACTTTGACATGCTTACCCTGAGCCACCTTCTCTTTACCAGGCTGAACAGTCCCTGCTCTCTCAGCTTTTTGCTACAGAGATGTCCCTTCAACATCTTTGTGGCCCTTCATTGGACCCTCTCCAGCACATCCATGTCCAGAACTGGACCCACCTCTCCTGGCGTGGCCTCACAGTGCTGAGGTGAAGGGAAGGATCACACCCCTCAGACAGACAGCAACACTTTGCCAAATGCAGTCCAGGATATCATTTACCTTTGTAGCAAGAGCACATTGCTGGCTAATGTTCAACCAAGTGTCCACCAAGACCTGCAGGTCTTTTTCTGCCAAGCTGCTTTCCAGCTCACAGTTGTGCTTGTTTCCCCCCACCCCAATCCCATCATACAGTAAGAATTTCTGTGTTTTGATACTCACAATAAAATTTAACACAGATTTACATTAAAGCACAATAGTTACAGAGGGTATTTATCATAAACTCTTACAAGTTGTAATCTCCTGAATCTTATGCAAAAATCCATTTAAAACACATCTAAAGGATGGGAGAAGCTTAACAGATTACTTTTACTCCAAAATTGTATTAGATTATCCAAAACACTTGCATTTGTCCACAAGTAATACCCAACAATGGTAATAATATTTGTTATGCCATTAAGTAAATTGTCCTTTCAGGAAGTTCAAGGATGTATAAAAAAGGATTTTACATGGAAAAGGTAGTTGAAACTTCTCTTAGATTTTGAAGGATGTTTTAGTAAAAGAAAGATTTTGTTTTATCTGTACCTATATGAACATTCTTAATACTTATTATGGGGTTTCCATCCTGAAGCTAACTGTGAATTGCTGAATATCACCAATTTTGCATGGTAAACATGGTGTAAAAGATTTAACTTCTCCTCTTTGTAAAGACATGCTGGTGTTCCTGAATCAATAATTATTAATGCTTCCCTGAACTATTTTGAACCAGTCCTCTAAGCTGAAGGATGGTGGGGATACCATCCTTCAGTATACATACTTTAGTATAAGTGAAATGTAATCTAAAATTTTGTAATGATGAAAGCAGTGGTTTCTTACTACATCTGTCCAACCGTATCAAATGTCTGGTTGTTGCTTTGGATTGAAAACATTTGTGGACATGAACATATTCACATATATATTAGATCTGAAATGGGACTTTTGAGCACTACAATAATAATAGCAATAATAAAACTAATAATTCTGTCTATTAAATTAAATGATAACTGTAATGATAAAGAGGATTAAAATTCCTACTAAAATTATGCAACTATGCTGAAGAGAGATGAGAATTTCTGTGGTCTGACTACAATGAATTTAAACTTCAAAATATGAAAGAATTGTGATTGAAAGTCAGAAAAAGCCTTTGACCACATTCTAGGGAATTAAGTGCTTTCCATTTTTTAAGAACAGACTGTGAAATGGTGATTTCAGTAGATATAAAAAATTTTAAATTATCAGAACTCTTTTTTCCAGTTTTGTATCCCAACAAACACATTACTTTTAATGTTCTATTCGTTGAGATAATATACAATAAGTTAAATTGACTATATAAAATATGACACTTAGATCTTATGTAAGAGAAGTGGGAAACACCTAAAATTATTTCAGTGCAATTGCCACAAAAGGATTTTTAAAACATGGAAAATGTGTGAAAATAAAAGAGTAAGTACAATGTAGTAAATGTAATATTCCTTATGTATTATTTTTAAAAGTATCAGAAGAAGTGTTAGTATACAAGTGAAATGCATCATTTAGTGTTTGGACTTTTAAAATACATTTGAATATTCTTTTTTATAGGATCCTGTGAATGTTGATAAAAATACAATAGATATCAAGCTGTTTAACCAAAGGAAACCTTAAAATAATGTTAGAATTTATTTGTCTTTTTTATGATTAATATTACTGTCTAATTGTGTTGTATCAAATCAACAGAAGAATATTTAATGAACAGGACTTAGTTTGTTGGATGCTATATAAACTCAGAAACTTGACATTTTCCATACTCCAGTTGGAAAGCAAAGAAACTGATATGTAGGTCAGTGATCTTCACTGGGGGAGTGGGACAATTTTGAGCTTCTGAAACATAAAGCACAAGACTCCTGTGAGTCACAAACAATCCATTCAGCCAGAGACAGGCTGCAATTAAAGAAAAATGAGTTGACATGTGTGCTCATTCATATCATAATGGTATGAAATGATTCCCATTCCTTTAAGGGAGAGGTAAACAGAATAGGACTGAGCAGGCTGTGAGGACAATTGCTGTAGACCAGGCATCAGTTAAAGCATGAGAACTGTTTTGTGGTATGTTCAGAGGAGAAAGTGTAGGGTAAACATTTTGTGTCTAAATACAAAAAGAGGGCTGGAGCATCTACCTAAGGTCCCACTGCTCATGAGCTGGTCCAGGATGAGGTTTCCTACCTAATATACATTCACACCCCCCCACTCCCACCTGGTCTGGGAACAAAACAGGCACTCATTTTCCCCAGCAGCTGGCACCTAGAACACGGACTGTATGCTTAGGTCTTGTTCAGCCACTGGCACTGATCCCCTCATCTGCTCACACCTGTCTGCCCCAGTAGCTGCCTTTGGGACCTGCACTGTTCACCCACAGGTGGAGGTTAAATAACCCACTCATTCCAGTCATTGACACTGAGACCCCCACTTGCTCCCACATCTGATACCAGAGGTCAGGGGCACCCACATCCTGGTCTGGCTCCAGGATCTGGCAGCAGTTTTCACTTGCACACATACAGGTCCCACTGGTAGCTGGCACTGAGTCTTTGCAACTTGCCCACACAGAAGACAGATTACACAGGGATTATGCTGACAGATATTACAGGAAAAGATTTAAAAAGAAGATAGAACAGATGGCAGTGATCAGGTGAAAGACTCAGTCAGAAAAGCACACTGACTGGCTCTGTTTTACACAGAACTGTACCTTTTGTACCTTTATGTCTACCCCCCTATTTGTTCCTTCCAGCTCCCTCTTCTCCCTGTGTATTCCTTATAAATTTATACAGCTCTATATAGATTCTTACACCCCTTACAGTCTGGGATCCTCCTGGTTTACAGTCGTACCAGTTACAAAGCTCAGGCTGAGCTTCCTGAAAGTTGCACTATAATTTCTTGATAGCCCATCAATTAATATGAGTTGTGGCCATCTATGTCTTTGTTTATGACTTTCTCTTTTACTTCTCTCTTGCTGCATTGGAAAATGTCCTTGATCAAGTACTTTAAAAGAGCAGACTCTTTCCCTCTACATACTCTTACCGAAACATTTTATGAAAAGAGATATTTGGCTTCTGGCTCCCACTGTGACTCAGCATTGAGATTCAGCAAAAGAAAAAGTACTTTTCTTGGCCAAAATCAAGAGGTCTTCCAAAACGCTTCCATATTCCTTGAGGGTCTGAAACTTCATGGGTCATCAACAAACATCTATGTTTGTGTGCACATCTGTGCACCATTTTCCAAATTTGGGGTATTTTAAAAATATGATTAATAACTTGGAACAAAACAATATCCCATTACAGTAATAGCCAGATGATTTAAAAAGTCTCTAAAGTGAGGCAGAAGTTATAGTAACAATGTATATGACAAATTAAAAAAAACGTTATATACAAACATGCAAATTCCAGCTAACCCTTTCTCAATAGATTCAAGGAGTCTTGTTGCCTTTTTCCTAGGGCCCATGTTCAGATCCTATATTTGCAAGGAAGGTGCTGCATATTGAAACCAAGAGGAAGATGATTGCCTCTAGCACAAAGGTATCCCAAACCATACAACAATATTACCACAAGCACAAAGTAACACAGATTTCATTACTGCTTTGCATATATGGACAGAATGAATATTACCAACCATTTGCTTCTTATGTTTGGTGCTTTATGTTTTTTGACAGGCAGGAGGGAAAAACAGAGAGAGTTGGAATAAAAATTAGAATTTAATTTACATTTTTCCCAAACATTTCCCCAGTTTGAAGCACGGTATTAGAGCTGCCACAATAAGGTACTACTGTGCAAGGTATTGTTGATGTCATTGTTAATCATTTTGGTTTAAAGTAGGTTCTGCAAGAGGTAGTAAGTATCATGCCTAACTGCCTGATTCTAAAAAATATTATTGTTTTTGCTAAGAAATACTAATATGTATGAACTGCATCATAGTAAAGCATTTCTTACTGTGAAGAGCTGTTATGTTATCACTACTGAATTCTCCTCCAGGTGTAGGTAAATATAAAACCACAGAAGCAATTGTCATGTCATCTGATCTTCTCTCAAGTCTCCATAATTACTTGGCCTGCTGCCTCAGATGAGCTAAAAATGTCAGGTTTTAGTTTCAAGTTTATTTTCACAAATCTGCAATTTTTGAATAAAATATTTGTGACTCAAATATTGAAATTGCATAGTTCCTTCACTCTGAAATGTGTAGGTCCTTCACTCTAAAACGTAAAACAGATAACTGGCCATTCTCCCACCAATCTATCCAAAGTATAAAATTATGGTTGTTGCCCCTCTTCAGCACCCATTTTATACCATGAAATTTGATCAAACTGAAGGATTTTACAAGAGAGAGTTTTATGGCTTAGTTTGCTGTCTTTCTGTTCACAAAAGGAAGGGATTGGGTCACAGTGGAATGAGTTTCCAGCAGATCAGAGCTTGTCTTAGATAACAGCTGATGCTGGAGGCTTCAAGAGGCCCTTTTGTCTTCCTTTTCACACTAAGCGTAAAGCTGTAGTTTCTCGTGCAGAGTTACACTTAATTAAACATTCAGCTCAAATTCATAGGGTGAAAATATCTAGGGCTGATTCTCATGGAAGGACTTTTTCTAGTCAGAATTAGAAAAATTAGTACTATGGCTCCCAACAGGTTGAAACAACTGCAAGGGAACATATGGGTTGAAATGAATCTAATAAAAATAAACACACTTCCTAGAGTGATATTGACTTGTAACAGCATCAGGCAACATGAGTATTTGTAAAGGTTTGAGATAAAATGGGAAAACATGCCAGATCAAATTTTATAATTTAAAGGGTTATAATTTGCAGAACCAGAAGATAAAGTTTCCATTTAAAATAAAGAATTTGTCAGGACTTACATTTGCAGTCAGATCCACTGCCTAACTTGGATGCTTTAACATTTGATAAGCATATTCCTTACATTTGGGCATAAGAAGAGTATGATTTGTAGGTTGTGTTCGATTATTAAACACCTTCCTTACTCCCAAAGAAGGCTGCAACAAGAAAACCTTGAAAGAAATAGTAGACACTGTAGCTGCAGCATATACAATCCTAATTCCAGGGTTTTTTGCATGCAATGGGATCTTCTTTTATGTAACAAAATGAACAAATGCAGTTCAAATAGATATGTGCATTATGTAATACATGTGAAACTTCAGTACACCAGCTGGTGCTGCTAAGAAAAAAAAAAAAAAAGTTTTATACAAAAGACAGATAAGGATTTTAAAAATCAATGCAGCTAAAAATGAGGATTCCTCATTTTATTCCTCATAGTTGCTCAAAATATAAAAGTTATATCTACCAAGAACTGGGATAAATCCTTTCCTGAATATAAAAAGTATCCTAGTATTCTAGGTTCTCTCACACAGGTAATCACTGTGCTATATTGGTTGTATTTGTCACAGGTCAAATATTTTGCATGGTTGTACTCCTACTTTTGTTTTAGTGGTCCATTACACTTCTGCTCTCACAAGTAAAAAATAGTTCCCATTCTTCAGTTAATGTCTCTTTGTTTCAAGTCACATTTAATTCTCTGATAACAGGGTTCCCTTGCTTTATATTTTCACGTACAAAATATCATAGATAGACCAGCCCTTATCAGCCCTGGAAAGCTGGGGAGCAGTGCTTCTCACCCTCAGGCATGACATCCCATCATGTAATTTCCTAGTTGTTCATGCATTTTCTTGCAGAGCACTGTCAGGTGCCACAGAACACAGTAGCCCATCACGTTGGAAATCAACCCCTCTGTTGAGAATAAGAATAAATAAAACTCTGGGAAAATAGTGAAAACCTAGACTTATGAAAAAAACAGTTCTGATTCTATAATCTAAGTGGTTCTGGTCTGTTTTCTCCTTCTGGACCTTCCTCTTCTGTTTTACAGTGGCATTAATAGTTTCTGCAAAAGGTGTCTGAGTGTTCATACTAAAATCAGTTCCTTGAGGAGACTGCTGCTACCTTCAGGCCTGTCAGGCATGCTGTGATTCTTCACAGTGAGGTACTGCAGGATTGCATTGTAATTATTTTCCAAGAGCCAGGATAACTAGTACAAAATGAAGGATCTCTCCTGGGAATCTGAGACATCTGAGATGTGTAAGAGAAGAATTTACATACAGGTCAAATCTGAGCTACAATTTGCCATAATCCACAGTGCTTGAGAGTGTGGCTAAGGGGTTGAGTGTTTTTGGACACACAAAATATGAGTTGGTACAATTTGCACAGTCCTCCTAACTGTGCATTCAGAAATGTGTCAAACTCTTTTGTGAAGGTGTTTTTGGGATTATTTTAAGGGGAAGAGAAGTACATGAGATGTGTAGTCACAAAGTGAAATAAAGGGCAGATACACAGCTACTTTAATATTAATTAGGCCAGCTCTCTCTTCTGTTTGTGCTGCTTGGCTTAGGAATCATATATGCATAAGAGATGTCAGTGCAGCAGCACACCACAGTAGTGTCAATCGTGCCAAAGAAGAAATCCTGTAAGGTACTAAATAAGAAATGAAAATAAAATGTATACTATAAAGATCAAGTTGAAGAACATTTTAAAGTGCTGTTTTATACAGAAGAAACCATAAAGAAAGCCACAGGTCAAAATCAATCAGTTTTAAAAAGATTGCTACTGGCGTATTTGAGGGATTACATAACCACAAGTCATTAAATTCAGAAAATTATTATGATGTATTTTTGGTGGCTACATGCCACAAATTCACAACCATTTCAAAGCTGAAATACAAGGGAAACATCATGTTTTATTACTTCCAGTGATCCACACCTTTAAACCATCAATTTGATCATTACAGAGGCTACTGAGAATTGGTTCCAGAAGACAAATATAGGTCACTGAAATCTGCTATGCAGGCAAATGCCAGGATGTATTTCTGCTCTTATTGTGCTGCTTGTTTGAGAAAGTAATACCTCTGATCTAAGGCAAAAATCGCTAGTACTGCAAAATTTGCAGAAGTGCCTTTTTAGCTTAAACCAATAGTTCAGTTGGTCCAGTTTACTATTCTGAAAATGAGTAACATCCAGTGCTTTTGAGAAAGGCCAAGAAAATTCTATAATGCACAACGGAACAAAGGGAAAATATATTCCTGACCTTGGGCAGCCTAATGTTTAACTTATGTCCTAAAGCATAAATATCTATATTTTCTCTGTATTTTTTACTTTATTTTTTATGCGGCAGTGGGCAATTTTTACACATTTATACTTTTAAAATGCATTTTTGAATAAAGAAGTTTTTATTCAAATTGAATTTTTATTAAAAAATGTTTAGCCCAATTTTTTTTTTTTTTTTTTTTTTTTTTTTGCACATTGGTAAACTTTTNTTTTTTTTTTTTTTTTTGCCTGGACACTGGTCAAGATTTTATTCAGAAAAGTCCCTTCTAACACTGTAGATTCTATTTACAGAGAAGAGTACCTTAAAATTTTAAGCATAACAGAAATATATGTATCATCATGTAATCTCAATTTTCCATGCAGGCTGGAATGTGAGGATGTGTAATGTTTTTTAATACTAACATCTTCTGTGATACTAATTTAAGTTTCTGTTTCAAATTTCATAGTGTGATTGGGCAGACAGATTGGAGCAGGCAATATCCAGATTACAGAGCTGCCAAAACACTCTTCAGTTGTGTGAAAGAAGCCACTTTTCAGGCAAAATCAGCCCATCATAGGAAACACATTGAGAAAGATAGTGCAAGTTTTGGCTTGAACAAAATCATATTTCTTTTTTTATGTTGGAGACAATATTTTGTCTTAATTTAGGTGTTTGCTCATTATTTAATTCACTAAAAAGAGGCATAGTTTAAACTTCTCACTCTCTAAAGCAGTTACAGTGCCTATCTAAAGACCATAGAAAAAGAAACCCCATGATTACCACATTAAGGACAAGATGTACCTTTGTAATGCTGCACAGAAGCAGGGAGAAGAACATAAGGAATACAAAGAAGCTTTTCATCCACTCATCCTCACATTGCCCTCAAAGGAAGTCCCAGACTCTACAGAGGCTTTACATCCTGTGGAGAAAGACACATCCAGACTACATATAAAGACAGAGGCAGAGATTTTGTCCTTCTTCATCTCAGGTAGGTCTCCAGACTGAGAGAAGCTCCTTGAAGAGACCATGTCCCTCCCCTGTCCCACTCCATTGTTACTCAGCTGATACAGAGCTCTGCTAAATGGCACATGGAAAACCTCCTTAAAGTGTGTCTTGGGTTGATGCTGAATTGTATCCCCATTCATCTGTTGAAAGAGCCTAATCCTGCAATAGTTTAGGAAAACAGGAAATATGTTTTGCTGGATTTTCAAGTGTTTGTTTCACAGAGACATTTGTGTTACAAATGGCTTTGTGTTCGAAAACCTATTTCCCAAGTCAGAGAAACAGAAAGATTTTCATAAGCACCTGTGTTTATCTGCTAAGAATGTGCTTCAGGATGGCTGACAGAAGATTCAAGACAGACACAAATTTGTCTAGTATTTTTTAACATGTTGTGGTGGTTTGGGCTGGTGTAGAGTTAATTTTCTTTATAGTAGCTATCATGGGGATATGTTTTGGATTTGCGCTGTTAATGGTGTTGATAATACATGGATGTTTTAGCTAATTCTGAGCAGTGCTTACAGAAAATCAAGGCCTTTATATGCTGCTTGCACTGACCCACTAGTGAGGAGGCTGGGGATGCACAAGGATTTGGGAGGGAAAAGAGCCAGGACATCTGAACCAGACAATATTTCAGACTATGTGGTGTCATGCTCAGAGCTGGGGGAAGGAGAGGGAACTGGAGGATGCTCCTAAGCAGCCATCAGGCATAATGGAGCCCTGCTTTCCTGGGGATGACTGATCACCTGCCTGCCCATGGGAAGGGATGAACGAATTCCTGGTTTTGCTTTGGTTGCAAAGCACAGCTTTGCTTTACCTATTAAACATTAACTGTCTTTATCTCAACCCTCAACTTTTCTCACGTTTACCCTTCTGATTGCCTCCCCCACTACACTGCAGGGAAGTAAACGAGTGGCTGTGTGAGGCTTCATTGCTGTCAGGGGTTAAACCATGGCATTTCTGAGGGTCAAAAATTTGGCAGCAAAGGAATGAGAATAATGAGGACAGTTTTAAACCTATGAGTTTTAAAATCTCATTGAAGAAACTTGAAGGAACTTTTGCAAATTGTGCATAAATTCAGTTAACATCTATATCTGTAAGCCAGAGATTTTACTGGAGAAGTGAATGGAAATATTTGAAAAATAGTGGATTATGTAGTATTAGTCCTTTTCTACTAAACTGATATATAGCTTGTCTGATATTGTACATGAGTGTATGTGAACAATTTGGACTAGGAGTATTTGATTGAGCTACATGCCCAATGGTTTATTTCTTGAAATAAGAAAGAGCGACCTTTGTCTTTAATTATTTCGTCCCTTAATTCTGTGAAATGGTTATGATATAAAAAAGATGATTGTATGCCCCAAACCAAAATCAAACAAACAAAGAAGCCCATTTCATCCCCCAAAAAATCATCAGATTTTTCCTTAATATATGTTGATGAACAAAATTGCTCACAAAGTACACAGCCTAAAACAAAGAAAATTTTAGTTTGAAAATTCAGAGTATTTAAAATTATTTTGATCAAAGGGAAAAAAGGTCATCCATGATTCTAAAGAACTAGTGATAGCAATTACAAAATAATTAATATATGCTCTTCCTCTCCTCAGAAAATTGTATCATTTTTCAAAAGCATTAGACTAAAATAGAAAACAGTCAGGTAATTCTGTACACATTGTTCTCAGTAAATTATATATTATATAGGGGCAACTGAGATGAACTCCTGGATAAATTCAAGTAGATGGAGAGATGTTTTAGCCACTAATTGGATGACCCTTTCTGAACTTGTTTCAATAAATCCTGCTAAGAAGTCTTTTCATTTTCTCTGCAATACCGTAAAAAATATGAACCTACGTAAATAAAACCTACCATTTAAAGAAGTTGTATGCCTTTAGTAAAACAGAGTTGGAAACACTACCATCTTATATTTGTCACTTAGTTTCATATGTACATAAATGTGGTAATAGCTCACCTACATGAACATCCTACCTATAGGAAGAACTTTGCTTTTGAATTCCATGCATATTATATATATATATAGGTATGCATATTTATGCAAGAAAACACTTGTAAACAAAATTTTTTTGGGGTGGGGGGAGGGAAGTAGTGGTGAAATAAATGTGCCCTGTGTACACATTTAGGTATTTTAAGGAAATGATTGTCAGTTTAAAGCTAATTAACAAAAGAAACAGAGGCGGTGTGCTTCCAAGACAGGACAATGGCATCAAAACCCTCATTCTGTATTATCCTCATAAAACAGCTGCCACAGAACAGCATTTTAAGTCAATCACTTATCTAGACCATCTCATGAAAACCAGGGTGTAAGGAGCGAAATGGTGAATGAAAGCACCATGGCAAGATATGCAGGTTTTACAGCACAAGCTTCTGTAGCAGAGAAAGCCGTTTCAGACCCCCTTATAGCAGCTGAAACATGATCAAAGTAGTTATTGAGACCAAGACATGATTTACATCATCTCTTCCTTGTCTTTCTATCAAATTAGAAATTTATAGATTATATAACTTTTATTACAAAGAATTGTAAAATCAACAACAATGATGCAATCCCTCACAACCAAACCAAACCAAAACAAATGAAAAAAGAAAACCACAAAGAAATTTACTAGATATCATTATACCACGTGATTTACAAATCTGTAAATTCTCACTTTTATTTTTTGGCAGAAACATCTTTTGAAAGCTCAGCTTTACTGAGTTATTTTAAGACCCTGTGTCCTTCTTGCATTTCTTCTAATATGGTGCAAAATTTGATCTATATCACAAAAAATAAGAAAAAGGAAGGGCATACAGCTGCTATTTTATGCAATAATTATTACCATTCATGTACTTTCTCAATCAGGCAAGGAATATTGGAATTAACTTTACAGGTTGTTAACATTCAGTTAGAGAAAATACAGTTCTGGGTTTGAATTTGGCAGTATGTGGTTTACACTTCTTCATTTTGTGAAATATTTTGGTATATAAAAACTTTAATTTTAGTTTAATAGTTAGCTGCCAGGTATTTCAATAAGCTAAATAAGTTCTTATTGTAATCTGGAACATTGCAAAAAAAAAAATGTATAATGCAGAAACAGGATATATACATGATATATATTTTTATTGTATTCTAGGTTAATATATACATCGTGTTAACACGTCTCTTGAACAAACACAAATCAAAATCTATAACCTTCATGATTTTTTCATGGCTAGCAAATGAATCTTCACATAGAATATGTAGATTTTTCTTGTAGACCTGCACATAAATTAGTTCAATTTCTATTGAAGTATTGCTTCATCAATCAGTAACGCCTCAGGGGCCAGTTATTACTGTTACAGAAATTCATCTTTAAAGCAGAGTAATGTTTCATCATTATATTTGTGTCATGATCACTCTGACAGGTTAATTTCAAAGATAAGTTATTGAGCATTCAGGAGCATTTGTCAAACAGACAAATGAAAACATTGAGCATATTCATTTTCTGAAACAAGAAGACAGAACTATGGAAGATTGACAAGGACTGAAGTTGAAAACATTTGCTGCATTCTGTGTCAGGACTTTCTGAACACTCAACAATGGAAAGAAATAAAAAGCAAAAACAAGTCTTCCAAAATTCTATGGAATTCTCATGGCCCAGATAATACTTGTGCAGTTCCCTGAGTAATAGGAGCATTACCAAAACCAGATCATATCTACTTTTGCTTTTGAAGCATTCAGAAATACATCTTTCTTTCACATTTGTCACATAAGTAGAATGGTCTTTAAACCCTTTACCTAGAGGGTTTCTACATAAAATCTTATGAATGTGGCATCCAACATATCATTGCACTATATTGTCAGCAAGCCCAGTTAAATGCAGTGATTCTGTGAAGCAGGAGTCAGGATGGGAGGAAATAAACACCCAGGGACATTGTTGAGTCACCAACCCCAGAGGTATTTAGAAGACATGTAGATGAGGCTCTTGGGTACATGATTTCGTGGTGGACTTGGCAGTGCTGGGGTAACAGCCGGACTCAACAATCCTGAAGGTCTTTCCCAACCTATATGATTCCATGCTTCTATTCTATGATTATTTAGTTTCCAAGATTTCAGAAAATATCTTCTGAATATGTCAGCTCAAAACTACTTATAAGAGCAAATTTTTATGAAGTGCCAAAAAGTTATGCCATAAAAATCAGGTCTTAACCCAGTCATGTCATAGTGGAAGCATCTAAACCCTTGAACCAGATTTGAAAAAATCTGGTCAGTATTTATAACTGCTTATGGTTATGAATGATTGCATGGGAAAAAGAACGATAATGACTGAAAATTAGTAACACCTCCTCATTAATTTATGAGGGTACATAATTATGTCTTTAACACAACTATCTAGCTTATAATTCATCAGATTTGGGATTCCATAAGATTTAACACTGAATTAAATTTTCATTTATGGTATGTAATGTATCTGTTAAACTTCTGCTTAAGCTAGTCACCCACTACAAATGAAAGACAAAAAAAGACATCAAGAAGGGTGTTATTGGGAATTGTTCTTTGCATATTTTTGCAAGTTATCTTGTAGTTGAACAGCCTTCAAAATGAACAAGTCTGTAAATCTTAAGGAACATATTTGTCATCACTAGGTACAACTATCAAAAAGAGAACTGCTACATACATTCCTAAATTATAAATCTTAAATTAAATCTTTTGAATCAACTTGCTTGCCTTTGTGGTTTAGAAAATATCCATGTGTCTTATATCTTAATTAAAATGAGTCTGTCTAGAAGCTTGAGGTCGCACATGACAATAAAGATGACAGAAAAAATTGTGCATAGAAAATAAAAATGGATGATTAAATTCAGGCTACATCTAATCCCTAGGAGTTACAACTTTAGCTTTTATTCTCTCATCTTGAAGTCCTGACTCCACTGACTGTACTGAAGCCTATTTCTCCCAGCTGGTGTCTCTGAAGCAGCTACTGACTTAAAATATATAAACACACATACACTAAACACACCTGGAAACATTTTCTTTCTTCCTAAGACTGTGTCAATAAACATCTCTTTTGACAGGATTTTGTAAAGTGTTTGTGCATGATTGCATGCTTCAAAATCAGGATTTTTTTCTTGGTTGGATAGTCAGGGCAATTTTGTGAAAGAAAACAGGAAAGCTTAGCAGAGCTGGATAAGCTCCAGCAAATACATTTGATGTATAGGACTTTTTTTCTTTATTATTTTCAAAGCTTTTAGCTTCTGTTAATCTTTATATTACTGCATTTTCAATTGCCCTTCCCACAGACAATATGAAATATCAGGATTCTGCCATTTTGATCTGATGTTTGATTCATGTTACTTGCTTTGGACTAGATCAAGCAGGACTGTCTATCCAGGTGCCAGGACAGCAAGATCTGTTGGTTTCTGCACTTACACAGGTTGTCCTTTCAGTCTTCCATGACTCATGCAAAGGGAGGGGCAGAGGCTTCTGCTGTGAACTACAAATGGATTTGCAAAAATTCACCTTCTTTTTAACCAAGATTTTTGACATGTGATAAAACAACGACAAGACCTTTAAAATGTCTTTTTTCAAATTAATCAAGCATGATATAACACTATCTTGTATTCCGTTCCACCAATGCTGTGATGAAGACAGGAAAATATTTATCAGTGTCATATCTTTCTTCACAAAAAAAGACATAAGAAAAAAAAAACTCCACTTGTGAAATGAGGCCTCAAGCAGTACAGTATAGCAATACAAAAGATGTATTTTATGCACTGTGCCCACCACTTACCTTCTCTGTGTTCTGTAATCAACAAAAGGTGTAACGAAACATTTTGTTCCTGCTTGGAAGAGCAGAAAAGTGGCCCACATGGCACATTACTGCAACATATCCTGAACAGTCTTACAGGAGGAAGCAGTTATTTTTATTGTGATGTGGTGTGTCCATTCCTTCATTCTTTATTATTACTTGTATCCATAACAGAAGACCTAATAAGGAACTGGGCCCTCTTATCAGTAGCATTAAAATGAGAAAACAGGCCTGCCCTGTAACAGAAAGGTCAGGATTTAACAATATAACTGTTGCAATAATTTTGCCCTAATTCCATGGTAACAAGACAGTCAATTGCCTTTTGTGTTTGCTGCACCATCACCGAAAGCCAGATGATTGACTTTAGCAAAGAATAACTGGAAGACGAGTGCTTCTTTTTCCATGTAAGGTGGTACAGTCCTTTTTTTTTTAAATCAACATTCAATTTAAAATAGATTTTTCAGTAGCATTTGCAGGTCAGTGAGCAAAAGCTTTCCTCCTTAAAATACAGGAGCAACTTCTCAATTTTCTGTGATGTATATAGATCTACATGGCAAAACAACTACTTTGGCAGCACAGAGAAATTGCATTTGAGGCAATTTTTGTCAGAGGAAGAAAGAAAAAGTGAAGTGGTCTAAATTCAGGAAAACTGATGGAAAAGTTCTTTAAATATTATAAAGGCTTTTGACCTTTATAGGGCAATTTTTTGATGATATCTTGCACAGAATTTATTCAGTGAAACTGCACACATGCAGGAGGGTAAGTAGACAGTAGACTATATAGCAACATCTTTGCAAGCAGAAGCATTAGCTTTAATGCCATGGGTTCTCTCAAGTTATTTGTAAAGGCCTAATTAGGCTCTTAAAAACATGAGGATTTAACATATTCTCTGAGAGAGAGGAATAAAGGCAATGTCATTTGTCAGGCATTGAGGGAACTGCAGAAAATCAGACACACTTTTGTTGTCTCATGGATATTATAAGTACTGTAAAGGATCAAATCTGAGATGCTGCACAGCAGAAGCAAAAAAATAGGAGACTACTGGGAAAGAGTAGGTAGGCAGGAGGTAGAATTTCTTTAACTCTCTCTGTGCCTCCAAACACATATATTTAAATAGAAAAAAACAGGCTATGATGTCTTACCTGCATCTTCCATATGGTATTGGGTCAGGATCTGACAGCACACTCCATCCACAAACACAGAGGATGAACTGTACCAAGATGAATTTCTTTGTCAACATTTCTTCTACCTCTTGTCTCATACGCTTACTCCTTTAGCAAGATAGCAGTGCTCTGGCTATGCGAACGGCTTCCTGCCAACCTGCTTCCTTTTGTTCTCTTTATAGTTGGAACAAGGAAGCTCTCATTCAGTTTTGCAGAGGGCAAAAAATACATTCAGCCAGTATCTGATTCACAAATAGCCTCTCTGTCTCCTCTTGTTCACCAGATTGAGTATCATCTTAATAGTTCAACATGACCCAGCAATGTGTACACAAGCCCAGAAAGCCAACTGTATCCTTTGTGCATCAACAGAAATGTGACAGGAAAGTAAAAAGAACTGATTCTCCCCCTCTGCTCATCTCTCATGAGACCCATCTGGAGTACCATGTCCAGCTCTGCAGCTCCAACATAAGAAGCACTTGGATCTGCTGAAGTGCAGAGGAGGAACATGAACATAATCAGAGTGCTGGAGCACCTCTCCTTTGAAGGCTGAGAGAGTCAGTGCTGTTAAGCCTGGAGAAGGCTCTGGGCAGATTTTCCAGCACCTTCCAATATCTGAAGTGGCCCTCCAGGAAAGCCAGAGGGAGACTTTGTACAAGGACTTGTAGTGACAGGACAAAAGAAATTGGCTTCAATCTGGGAGAGGGAAGATTCAGATGAGATATAAGGAAGAAATTTTTTACTGTGAGGGCAATGCAACAGGTTACCCACAGAAGCTGTGGATTCCTCATTCCTGGAAGTATGCAAAGCCAAGTTGGATGGGGCTTTGAACAAACTGTGGAAGGTGTTGCTAACTGGTGCCTGGAAACTACATGATCATTAAAGTCCCTTCCAACTCAAACTTTATAATTTTTTTACATTTTCTTTTAAGAATGAGTTTTTAGAGCTATTGTATTCATACAGTCATTAAATGGTTATCATTACATAGTTGAATTTGTCCCACCTACTGAGGAAAATGCATTTATGCTGCCTTCTGACTGAAAACTGAAGACTCACAGGAAAATTTTAGGAAAGATAAAAGCTTATCAAACATGCTTATTTATTTATAGGAGTAAGGAAAAAGCAGGTTCACTGAAATAGAGAAGGAAAGACTCAGAGGAACAATGGCCTTATGCCAATGTCATCTCTCAGCATATTCAATGTTTTGATTCAAAAAATCATTTTAATTTGTATGCAATCAGGACATCTGATTCCTCATTTATTCCAAATGGTTGTGAGCTCACTTTTTATGCAACATAATGTTTAATATTAATCTTAATTTATTATGTGTAAAGTACTCAATAATGCATATCATATAGATGTCTTCTCTGTGCTTCATTTAAGCAACTGCAGTGTGTGGAATAGATCATTACTCGAGGTAAACAGCAAGTCACCTTGATTTACACTAGCTGAAAATGAGGCTTAGCAACTGTAAATCAGAGACTTATATAATTAGGTCAAATAAAATCAGAGGTGGATTTAGGGTACTAAAAAATCTTTCTATCTTCAATTTCAGCCAAACGGAGCCTCTGGTATTTCAGTTACTGTGAAACTAAGCACAGGGAAAGATGCAGGATGATTATTAATCAATAACATTTTGTCTTGGAAACTAGTGATTCATAGAAGGATTTTGGAGTCACTGTAGCTAATCAGGATGACCTTTTAGCACAATACTGCAGTGAAAAGGCCTAAGGATATTTTGAATAGATATATATATATATAGTAGATAATACAAAAAAGAAAAAAGCAATTTGGCCTCTTTATATTCCAAGACAAAACTGCTACTGGAATACTGTCTCCCATTTCAGTGTCCTTGCAGTAAGTAAGATATGGTAAGATTGAACACAGTTTAAACTAGAGGTGCATGGAGATCAAGCACTGGACATAAAACCCTGTGATGTAATTTGGGGGTACTGCTATCCAAGAAGCCCCATCATTGCTCCATTTGTACCATTGGGTGCTGCTGTTCAAGGAAGAACGTATGGCAGAGTGGTAGTCCTGGCAGTAGTGACCACAAAACACTGGAAATCAAGATCTTGAGGGATGGAAGAAAGGGAGCAGTAGAGCACAGCTTCTGGACTTTAAAAAAAATATGGCTGCACAAGGATCTCAAAAACTGGAGAAAATTGCAGTGACCCAATGAGCATGATTTATTTTCAAACATGAGGTGAGCCATCTAGCTACATAGTGGAACTAAATGCTTAAACATGTGACGATATCAGTTCAGGTGCATCCCAGGGAAAAAAAAAACCAAAACAAACAAAGCAAAACTACTTTAACTACTTTTTCTTGTGAAACTTGTTGCCTGATTTTAAAATCTAGAGCACCTGAAAAAGATAGTCTTTTCATTGTGTCTCTAATTTCATACTTATATCAAGCTCCTAAAAAAAGAAAAAAGAAAAAAAGTGAAATAAAATTCCACTTACTACAAAATAGTGACAAACTTAAAGTGAAACTAATGTTTTCATAATCTATTTCCATAGCAGTCAGAAAGAGTTCGAAAATAGAATATACATATTAGCAAAGAAATTTTTTATATTTTCAAGGCATATAAAATTTTCTTGATATATATTTATGAAGGAAATTATGCAATATTTGAATAGCATTTATTACCTTAACGATTAGAAACTTTTTATTTTAATTTAAGAGTGAAGGCACTAAGCCTTGGCATAATTGGAAACATTCCTTCTTCAAATCTTGATATGAAGTTTTTAAAGTCCTGTACACTTTAAAGATTTTAATTTCTTTCTATGTAAAGTTTCTAGGTTTCTCAGTTGTGTATTAAAACAGTTCCAGCAGAATGGATGATAATTTCTTCTTTCTAGCCAAGGAGTTTGTATCAGTTTTTGAAAATATATTACAGGGCCAAGTAGGTTGCAATGACAGTAGAAAAAAAGCACAGAACTTTCATATTCAGAGCTGCAGTGTTGAAAACAACACTAGCAAAAGAAAATAATAGTAAGACACCATATAGCTTCTGTGGAAAAATTTCCACATAGTATTTGTGGAAAAAATCAGTAAAAATTAAAATATTTTCCCAATATATAAATGTCTAATCACAAAGAGGCTTTCAAATATTTTCTGCAAGTTACTTGGATTTCTTTCTGAATAGAGAGTTAGAGCCCATGATCATTCCTCACTTGGGGAATTATGATATTAATCTCTGAATATCATTATTCACATAGGTTTCCAAAGACAAAAAGCTGTCTGGGCAGCTGGAATGTCAGAGAAAGGACCACACTCAGTCAGGATGAAGGCAGTCTTTGATCTAGAGGAAGGTGTCCCTGCCCATGGCAAGGGAATTGGAGCTAGATGATCTTTCAACCCAAATTATTCTATGATTCTATGATCTTGAACTTCTGTGCCAAGTTGTGCACTTCTAAAAAATATTAGGAATTGCTTATTTCTAAATAATTTATTCTTTTGATGACAAGCTATTACTGTGAAACATTCAAAGTGAGTTTTAACTGACAGGAGCAGAACTTAAAACAAATTCATCTTTCTGTTTGACCTCAACATAATGCTTAAACAATGAGAGATGACAGAGTGTGAGTAATGAAGCTATAATTCACACCTTGTGCATGAGTAGGTACAACAGTGGAACCTGAGTGTTGTTAAATTCACAAAGTGTAAAATATTATTCCATAACTCAAGAACAAGTCAACTCTTAATTTAAACAAATAAATAGAGTTGGAACAAGGTGAAAAAAACACCAAGCAGCAAAACTGATATTACAACTTGGCAATTTTTTGTAATATCACAACTAAAAAGAAGCATTTCTAGGTATTCTTTACTCATATGGAAAAGATAAACAACATTTTCCTGTTGGTTTTCAGAGGATTCAGGAGTGCTTATCTACAAGCTGCCAGACCAGGTGAGCTCTGAGTGACGTGTGCTGTGTTTGTGCTCAGCTTCTTGTCAGCTGCTGTGAGGTGCATGGATAAGTGTTCCAGCAGCAGCTGGGGCAGAGGTATTCCAACCAGGAAAGCTAAAACATTTGTGTAGAGATAGGAAAACAAGGAGGAGATTTTAAAATTCCCAGTTCTGAAAATTTAAGTGATGTGTGATGTAGGTAACGCTGGGGTGTACCTTACAATGACCTTCTTTTGGTTTTATATATAGGTTTTAAGTTTCTGACTGCTGTTTGAAACTCAGTAGTCAGTGTCCATGGATCTTTTCCAAAGATTATTTAACTATTTGTGCATTTGGCCTTCAGCACAGAGGGAGGATAAAAAGCTGTAGGAATTCCATGTTTGTCTTGGGTTTTTAAATATCTTCACAGTTTTTTAAGCTACTGCTTTTTCATTAGTCCTGTTTAGAATATTTTCACTTAAAGTTTTGTGTAAGTATCATTGTTTTCTGGTAATATTTATTTATTATTTTAATAAGCTTTTAATGCACTTTTCTTTCAAAAATTAGAAATTTAAAATTTAAGAAACGTATTTTGCTTCTTCATCCTTGTAATAATGAAGAAACAGCAAAGGAAGTCAGATGTGTATTTAGAATAATAAATAGAGGCTCTCAAACACAGGCTCTCAAACATTCAATCAATTAGTCAGTCAGGATGTTATTTTCTCCAACTGCAATGGAAGCAGTTACGAACAAGTAGTCTGGACCTGCCGCAGATTCTGTCACTGTCTTTTTCAGCCTCTACAGAGTTCATAGTTAGGGAGCTTTGATTTAGATTTTAATCTAAATTAGATTCTAAAGCCTTTTTGGATCTAGATTTTAAAGCGTTTTTGTGAAGAATTAAAATATTTAGTTTGTATTTATCTGCTGAAGTTATTATCTCTCATTCCCTTTCCTGGGTACCCAAACTAAATCCAGCATCAGTTACATCAAATAGGTTTTCATTGTAATCTTTGAAAAATTATAAATTCTGAGGTTTCATTTCTATCTTCATTGCATATGTGTTTGACTTTTCATAAGAAAAAGACTTTTCAACTACCCCAAAGTATTAATTTAAAAATTAAAATGTATTTAAAGATATTTAATTTAAAAGTATTTAATTTATGTTGTTCATGACATAACCCTGCAAAAATCTTCATTGAAGAACTGGATTTGCACCAAGCTTGTTACAGCTATAGGAAGAACAAAGTATTCAAAAGCAACACTGATAGTACTCTAAGGAGTCTTAAAGCAGCTAGAATTCAATAGATAGAATGTGAATATTATTAATCTTTCAATAAATATGTCTGCTAAAATTTTAAATGTTCCATCTAATTCTGAGCAGTGAAAGAACTGAATGGAAAGATTTTGGTGAGGAGTGGAGGATGTTTCTGTTTTTCATAGAAAGCAAGTTCAGAAAAATGTATTTCTAAAAAACCACAAATAATTAAATATCATTACACATGTAGAAGAATTATTGTTTGTGCTCCTTCAACTTGCATAAGCAAATTGTTATATATAAATAATTCACTCCAGTCAGTGATTTCTGATGAACTTTGCCATGCAATAATTATGTCATTAAGGGTGCTCTGCTGGCTTGTGGACATCTTGTTGTCCACCAGGACTCTTAAGCTCTCTCCACAGAGCTGCTTTCCAGCCTCTGGAAATCCAAATGTGAATTGGTGCATGGGGTTATTCCTCCCAAGTACAGGAGAACTCTGTGTCTTTTCCACACACTTCTGTAGATTTTTAATGTATATCCTATAGGCAGTTAATTCAAGTACGTTTTTGAGAAATAAGAAATGTGGTATAATTTCTATATAGAGAAAAGAAAGCTATCTTTAAGTACTCGAAAATCCGCTTTTCTTTAGCTTTGTGATATTCCTGTTTTCCCATTTCCCCAGCCTATTTAGATTCCTCTGTATGGCACATCCATCCAGTCTATCCGGCCCTCCTTCCGGTTTTGCTCTCAAAGCTCCTGAGAGTGTAAACTGTCCCTTTATCATAATCATTGATGAAAACATTAAACAGTACTTGCCCTTAGGGTGCACCAATGCTGACTGGTTTCCAGATGAAGTTCATGCTGCTATCTACAACCTTTTAAGCCCAGCAGTGCAGCCTGTTTTCAATTTGCCTCACTGTCCACTTGTCTAGCCTGTATTTCATCAGTTTGTCAATGGGGATATTAGAGTAGACGGCAATGAAAGCCTTGCTAAAGTCATGATAAATAACTCCTTATCCACCAAGTCAGTCATTTCATTATAAAAGGCTATCAGTAAGGCTGTATTTTGCTTTTAGAAAGTCTGTGCTGTTGCTGAACTTCCAGTCACTTTTTTGTCCTTCTCAGACTTGAGTTTTGCCAGGGCATCCTTGTTCATCTGCAAGACTCCCGTCTTCTTGGCTTCATTTTCTCTTCATAGGGATGGGCCATTCTTGAGCTTGAAGAATGTGATATTGAAAAGGATGAGGTAACCCTCCTGTCTCTGGGATGATCTTCCATGGATTCCTGCAAGAATCAAGAAGACCTTGACCAGGTCAAAGTCTGGTGCCCTGTTCTCCAGAATTGTGATTCTACTGTTTGACTTGTTCCTTTCTCTCAGGATCCTGGATTCTACCATCTCACAATCACAGCAGCCAAAGTTGCATTTAAACCTTTGCATCTTCAAAAGACCTTTTCTGTACATAAATATAATCTCCAACAAAGCACCTCTTCTACGTCCATATCCAAACCATATCCAAACCATGCCTGTAACCTTTCACTGCATTAATCCAAGTGTGTGAGCTATCCCAACACATCTCTGCTGTCCTAACTAAATCTGCCCTGAACATTTATATGGACCTCTTGTTCCTCCCCGTGTATCCATTCTCTGTGTGTTAGTGTACAGACATGTCAGAGAAGCACTGAGTAATGCTGATTTTCCAGGAAAACACTGAGAGTTTCCCCTTAGCATCTCTTCATTTGTGTGCACAGGCTTGGAGTGGGACCCCTTCCCTGCTTTGTTGACTATAAGGCATTTCATGCACTCACCACCTTTCTTCCCTTGCTTGAAAACCTGGTTCATTATTTCTTCACTTGTTTGTGAGTTGTCAGCTCCCTCACCCCATCAACCTCATGTTAAATGTTTCCCAACCAGATTGGCCAGTCTCTTGGCATTGCTTTTCTTAAACACATGGTATGTGCAAACTTAATAATAGTGGCCATAAATGACATAATTATTGTATCCTAGAGAATATTCAACTTATTCCTGATCTTTTCTTAATCCTTCCCAAGATCTTAGTCTTATCAGAGTAGTAGATAAATAGTAAATATCAGATGAGGATACAAACCAAACAAAATTAAACGTCTCTGTTGACTTAAACTGAGTGAGGCATTAGCAATTTTTAGTTTTTCCAGTGGAACATATTTTAATAACTGATGTAAGAGAAGATCCTGAGGTTACATTACAGTCATGTATAGAGAGTTCTTTCTATTTTTTTTTTGAATATTAGTTACCAGTTTATCTCTTCCTCAAAATGTTGGCAAGTATTAGCCAGCTGGGTTTCAATTATTATTGCTAAATATGTCTAAATGTTGTTATGTTTTCTTCCTGGCCTGGCAGTGCTCTTAAAACAAATATGGTTTAAACTTCCACAGTACAGAACTCCCCATATTTAAATAAAGACAAATTCTACCTTCCTTTAAATTAAGGAGGGCTGCATGGTTCATCTCTTTTGTCATTCAAAGAAGAATACAAGTTGTAATGCAGGTCTCTAGTCCAACCTCCAGTCTAAAGCAGGGTCAGACATAGTTTCTCAGATTTGTATCCAGTCAAATCTTAACCTCCAAGGACAGAGATTGCAGTCTTCCTTCAACACTCTTCCAATGATTTGCTGTCCTGATGATGGAAAGGTTTCTCCTGTACCTGTGTGGGTGCTCTCTTTTCAGCCTGTATCATTATCTCTTCTCACAGTGCACCATTGTGAAGAGCCTGGCTCCATCTATTTTATAATCTCTTCAGAATTACCAGGGCTAACATCTTCCCAAAGACAGCTTCTCTCTCAACTCTCCTGACTCTCTTTCTGGGGAAGTACTCCAGGCCCTGACCATCGTGGTTGATTTGTGCTTTATTAATACTGTTCTTCTGCTGGGGGCTAAAACAGGGAGCTGTATCATTCCAATAAGGTATTTCAGCTAAATAATAGATATTCCATTAAAGGACTGACCACGGTGCTTTCAATTACAATTACAAGTATTTTCAACTGCAACTTTTCTCTATATATTTCAAAGATGAAGCAGAAAAAAGCATCTTAAGCTGCTGGAATTGAAGAACAATACCTCCTAAGAAACAAGGGTACCAGGGAATGAAAAAAAAACACATCAGTGGCAAAATGAAACAATGAAAAATTTCCTGTGTAAAACAATAGAAAAAAGTACAAAAGAAAAACACAATAAAATAAAATCCATCAAATGATATTCAACAAGAATTTAAATTCTCTGTTTCAAGAAATCATTAAGGATAGTATTTGTGGAGGTAATAAGGAAATACTAGTGCCTTGTGCTTTAACTGTTCTGTACTCTCCCCACTGTAGCAGTTTTAAATAGGATAATTGCCATAGAAAATTTAGCCTGACTTGATGTTGGTTTGTCCTTATGAATTGAAAGAGAAAACTCAGTATTGTAGCTGTTCTGAAAGCCAGTGCCTTCTTTGTCAAGACAAGTGCTTATCTGTGTCCAAGGGAGAAGGTATCTAACACAGTGTGTAGTGACAGGACAAGAGGGAATGGCTTCAAATGGAAAGGGAGAAGGTTTAGATTAGATATTGCAAAAAAAAATATATTTACTGTGAGGGTGGTGTGACATTGAAACAGGCTGTCCAGAGGAGCTGTGGATGCTCCATTCCTGGCAGTGTTCAAGGCCAAGTTGGATGGAGCTCTGAGCAACCTAGTCTAGTGAGAAGGGTCCCTGTCCATAGCAGGGGGGTTCGAACCAGATGGTCTTTAAGGTCATTTCCAACTCAAATCATTCTGTGATTCTATGAAGTCTTCTTTTGTTTTAAATGAGTAGTCTGGAAGAAGTCAGATCACTGCAAGGTTGTGAAAAAAGAGGTATTTACTGTGCAGGTGAATTTAAAATGTACTATCAGTGTCAAATAACAGAATTGTTATCCACTTTTCACGTGTGATATTAAAAACTAGTTTAAAAATGCTTTCCTTCTGTGATATGCCCTGTTTGTTCCTTAGGTGGCCTTTAAGGACTGTTGACAAGTTTGAGAACTGTAGGTAGCATCCAAAAAAGGGTTCACCTCAGTAATAACTGAATGACAGAATAAAGATTTCTACATCAGATTCTGTCTAATTTTGTTATATACCTAGAATCTTACTCAAATGACACCATAAGCAACAGCATATGCTAGATTTTGAAGTCTGTTAATACACTGATTTTAGCAATAATTACATATTTTTTCAAGTCATGATAATTAGTGTTTGGAAGACTGTAAAATATTGAAGTTTGTATAATTAGCAAACAAATAAAAACGTCTGAAATACCAAGGATAACTCATGAAAACATAAGTGATTTTTTATTTTAACAATTAGATTTCTACTATTTTTTATATTTCATAACATGAAACAGACTGAAATGCTTTTTTTAAATGATAATTTAATAATTTGAATCCTCACTAAAAGATTGTCATATTTAAACTTTGTTGAGACATGCAAGTAATTGTCAAATTTTAGTGTGAATAACAGAATATGTAGATTACTGGAATGAGAAAGGTTATGCTGTATTTCAAACAATCATTTTGCCAGTATTTATTTTGAAATTGATTTCTAATATTAATCTTGTAGTTTACATCAGAAAGGGAAGATTGAACTTCCTTCTGGGAAAAACTGTGTTCTTTCTTTTTTTTTTTTTTCTTCCAGGACTTTGTTCTTAGGAGTCATTTACTTGATCAGAGTGGAATACAATGATGAAAAAGTCTCCTGGACATAGCTGTTTTAACTGTGGATAAGGCTTATCCTGTCATTAAGCTCTGCAGCTGCTTTTTCCTCCTGTTTCTTCTCAAGAAGAAAGTGCAGACACACGAGTGGGAAACTCAGCGCACTAGGGAGAGGTCAATGAGGAGGCCTCAGTCTTTGCTTTGAAAAATGAAGATTTCTTCTGGCTGTGAGCACTGAAATTGTGGTCCAAGCTTTTGTAATCAGAGACTGTTACAGCGTACATTACACAGATTACACTTGCAGCCTGTTTGGAAACTAAACTTGGGCCAAAATGTAAGAATTCACTCACTACAAAAGAGATTCACAGATCAACTGGTGACAATGTGACTGGAGATAAGAGTCAGGTCCCCAGACAAAAAGGAAGCTAAGAAAAAGAAATGCTTATTTCAAAGCTCTAGCAAATAAAAGGAGAAACAGTCAATATGGAGAAAATAGTAGACTGTGTATAAAAAGTAAATCAGAAATTCCTTTAAGTATTTTACTATAAAATGATATGGCATATCAGGGAATAAATGCACCATCAACTGAACTGGGAAAATGTACTACTATGATCAGGCTGTTTTAAATCACTTCTTGTGCTTGAATCTTTACCATCTACTACTAGCCATTGGATCAGTAGCAGGAGAGTGAGCTGACAAGATAATTGCTCTTGTCTACAGTCACAAGAGTTGAACAATGACCCTCTAGTCCTGACACTGGTGAGGAGAGGTTAAGTACATGCCTCTAGGACTGCTTGTTTTGCTTTGCTCTAAAACTTTACCTCAGGGCTCTAAAATTTAATGAGAAGAGTAAGATTTGTCTTTAAGCCATAATTTTGTGGGTTTTTCAGACTGTTCAGTAACTTTTTACTCAATTCCAGGGTACATGCTTGTCCTCTGGAGATGTGTCTTTCTCCATGAGAGAGAAAAGGTTAAAAAAAAAAATAAGTTCTTGAAGGCATGTGTTATAGGATGCAAACAAGTCTTGCTTTAAGGTTGATTATTCCTACTTATTTTCCAAACAGAAGTAAATCACAAATCTGTTCTACATTGGTCTATGAAAGGCATAGCAGTATGAAATGAAATTGAAAGTTTTAAGCTTTCTTTTATTCTTAAATATTCTTTTAAACTTTTTGAGATGTGCATTTACAAAAAACCAGAGAAATCAAATGAACACAATTATTTAGAGTATTGTTGCTGAGTGCCTGGGCAATGCTGTTTATTTTTTTTGAAGTGTATGTATTACTTTCTGTCAGTTAATACTTTAAAAATAAGAAGGACTTTTTACCATTACAAGAGCCTGAATTGCACTTGACAAATTGTCTCCAGTCAAATATTCTTTATAAGAGATAATTGGAAGAAGCCATTTTAAGTCCCAGTAGCTGTATTAAACTGAGGGCTACTTACAAAAATATCTTTACCCTGTAGCTGAAGGAATGAACAGTATATGTGACAGTTGGATCTAAGATAAGTGTGCTTCTACTTCAACTATAACACAAATGGGAATAGCAAGTACAAGTTCTGTACCATATTGCCAAAAGTGAAGTAACTTGAAGAGCTGTGCTGAATACTGATAAAACATATTCTCAGTACAAAAATAAGATGCAAAGCAAGCAGGAGGAGGCTTGTTATTGCAAAAATAATAATAGAAAGAAGAAAATGTGTTCTGTTTTTCATCTAATGATTTCAGTTTATAATAAACAGGTTAATTGAGCATGCCCTATTGATATTCAAATTTTAAAATTTAGGCGTTTTAACTTAGGCATGTAACTTATGGATAAAATTTAGGATATAATTGAAAAGATCGTCTTTGATTCCCAGAATAACCAGAAGAGACAGATACCTTTGAAGACCTTTACAGGGACAGTGTTTCTGCCTAAGTGTTCAACCATACACAAGCACAACCTTTTTTCTATAGATTTACAAAGGAATTTTCTTCTCTCCAGTGACTATTGCCATTTTTTTCAAGTTCATTCTTTTCTCCACTACCATCTACATTTTAGGCATAAGAGCAATGACAGAGCCATATAGGTTGTTCATTGTTAGTGGAACTGGAGCGAATACATTGGTGCAGAGGCATACAATTTGTATCTATCCCAGGAATTAACAAAATTATGTGCTTATTAACTAAATAATATTATTAGTTTCAAAAACTTTAGACCTAAATATGTCAGACTCAACTGAAACATGACAATAAACTTGTTTATTGTGTTTTTGTGATGCTCCAAAAAGATAAATGGCTATTGTTATTCTATTCCTAGGTACTAGCTAGCAAGGTAATAATTTTTCTCTCATGGCTTAAGAGCTGCAAGGAAAGAAATTATAAAAGGACTAATCAAATTAATTTATTCTCTAGAACTGCACAAGAAGGCATTAGTGCATACAAAAGTACAAGACTCAGGGTTGCAGACATTTTCTTGGTATACTGGACTCGTTCTTGGATTGAATGTGCAAATAGACTTTTCTGATTACGTGTTTAGTTGATTTGAAATATATGACATATGACAAAGATTTCTCTTCTCAGGAAACAAACAAATGTAGAACCACACTGGCCTAAAGGAATCCCTAACTGGGATATCTTCTGGTGTACCTATTATATAAGAAGAAGATTCTCCAAGAGGGTTTATGTTACTGAGACAGGATGCCTTCTCACTCAAAGATGTTTTAGTAAGACAGAAGTTTTTGAACAGAAATTAGAAGTGAGAGAACATTAATTATTTTCAGAACAGAAATTAATAAGGAGAGTAATGAGCTGTACAGGCTGAAGTGAATTTTTGAGCATGGGTACAGTCTTCTCTGTGAATAAATGATGGGCTTAGCCTCAAGTTGTCTCATTTCAACACAACTTATAAACACTATATTCATTACTATAATTTCATGTAGTTGTTCAGTCTGGGGAAAGAATACACAGGTGAAAACTTATTTATAGAATTAGATAGCTTATGTAACTTTTCGACTCTATTAAAAAATGTTTCAGGAGGGTTAATTCTTCAACTTTAGCTTTTACTCAAAACGTTTTCTAGGGTCTAGTCTACATGGTATTTAACACAACACTTAAGCAAACACCTTGTTGGCAATTATTTCTTCATCCTGAAACAGTTCCTTTGGATTTAAAGATATTTAAACTGTAAATTGCTAGAATCACTTTCATTACACCTTTCATGTTAATGGTAAAATAGCATAAATATTTTAGGAATGGACTGTATAATAAATCAAAGGTAGTTATTAAGGAACAGTTATTTAAATCCATGAAGATGCTTTCTCCTTTTCTGCCATCTCTTTCAAAAGTTGCAGAGGAATTCTGTGTCTGGAAAATTACTGTGAATTATTCTTTTGGTAAAAAGATCTGTCTGGCTTAGATGCCTGTCACCAAGATTTCAAGTGCTGAGGACTTGATTAACAACCTAGATCGTTAAATTGTTAACCTAACAACAGATTAAGTACTTCTCAAGGCACAAATTCCCTATGATTATGAGTACAGGGAACAAGACAAAACATGAATGTCTCCATTCTCTTGGAGTTCTGTCTGCCTAGACTTCAAAGAACAATCTTATGAAGGGAAATACTGCTGTTTCAGGGATATTGTCTGTCTTCTGCTCTCTAGGTACACAGTAGAATCATCCAAGTAGTGTAGCCAGAAGGTCTTGAGACATCTTCATTGAAAGCCCCTTTGTAGTCCAAAACGCAAGAACCATATTGACAACAGAGACGTCAGTAGCGAGGACACCTATCTGGATATATCTCATGTTTTTCCTGGAACAGATATACATTTCTTATCAGGACAGTATTAATAAAAAATAAAAGTATTTTAGGCATCCAGAGTACAAATGAACACCTTTCCAAGTTTTCCCCTTTCTTGCCTGCTGACTGCCTTCAACATATTAGCTATGTTCCTCTCTTGTTCAGAGGAGATTGAAACTGCATTCACAAAACAATTTATTTGCCTGAATGTTTACCCTTCTTAGTCCCTTTTTGCTGTGGACATTTTGGGTGACTGAATCTTTCACTGAAAAGATGATTGCACATTATATCACATGACAAACAATATATATACAGTGAAATTTACATGGAGAAAAGCACAAATAGAGTCCCAAGCTGTTATAAACAAACAACTGAATGAATCTGACTTTATTTTCTTTGATAAAATAAAAGAGAACAAAAACTAACTCAGGCAAAAAAAAAGCCCCAACCCTCCCCCAAAAAAATCCCCAAAACATCAAAACCCCAAAACTAAAACAAAACAACCCAAACCTGCTCTTCCAACAACCAGATCACCATCACAAAATCATGTGTACCTCTTTTAATAAGTAGATTACATCGCAAAAAAGCATGGTATTGGTGCATAATCTACTTCTTTTCTCCAGTGCAGTTATGTCTTGAGGTGATAGTACTAGCATATTGACAAGTGGACTTAGTGGTGGGCTATTGCAAGTTAAGTATTCTACTCTAAAACCTTCAGTTTTGGTTTCAATTGTATGAAATCCTTAATGTAACCTACCAGGAGACTTTTAAGAGCAGTTAAGAATGTTTTAAGGCTGATTGAGTTGAAGAGTAAACTTTTCACTACTCCTAATGAAAGCACAGATAAGCCAACACAGACTCTGTAAAATCCCAACCTGAATTAATAGCACAGGCTTCCTTTGAGACAATCTTAAACTGAAGGAAAGAATAAATTCACTGTGAAGAATCAGAAGTAGAGATTATATTCTTCTTACCTTATTTTCCATTTGTGAAGCCAATGGTTTTCTTCTGCCATTTGCCAACCTCACAAGCTTAACTTTCTCACTTTATTACCCTCAGCTCTTTAACAATTTTCACCAAGTGTGTGTACATGTGAAAATGCTCTCTCCATCTGAGAAGTCTGACAAGAAATTATTTAATCTGTTATAAAAGTGGGGGTGCAGTTTAACACACATCTGTCTGAAGACTAAATATAAATAGGGGAGGAAATAATTGATAAGGGTCTATTTAGTAACAGCTCTAGTACTGTGAATTTGTTTTTTATTCCCACATAGAACACAGAAGATTAGTTTGGTCCTTTATGGATTGATGTAATTGCCTAACAAAATACATAGAATGTATGCTAACTGCTTGCTTTCTAAATAATACTGAGTGAAACACCTTTTAAACCTCTAGGCTCTGTTGACACATCTTTCTGTCACAGTTTTGTAACTTGGGACGGACAGCCTTTGTGTCCTATTGTTCATCCATTCCATTATGCTGGACTGATTGTTTTTCTTCTTTTCACCCTAGTTTTGATTCCCATGAAAGGATTTCTGCATTACACCGAGATAGCCATTTAGTGGTCACTTGTAACTTTTTTATGTAGGAAAATAATGAATCACTCAGTTAATATTTTATGCAAAAATATATATGTTCCATAATGACAAAACAAAATAGTTTTTGTTTCTTTGTTTGTGGGCTGTATTATAGCTCTGAAAAGCAAGATTATTATTCACTCTGGTTTTGTCACTCTAATTTTGTCACCATTTTTTTTGCTTATTTGAAAGTTTTAGCTTCCAGTACACAACCTTGTTTGTTGTTCATATTGTATCCATGTGCCACTCCTGGTACCTATGAATTAGATCGCTGACACCAAGTCTTCTTGAAACAGAGATATTGGTTTTAACTTGTGGGGGAAAGGAAAGGAGAAAAAATAAATTTTAACATGAGAACTGTGACTCCTCTTAATCTATTCACTAATATCTTTACTATACAAAATTATTAAGGGTGCTATGCAGAATAATATAATCTGCAAAGAATAGTCATGTGACAGTAATGGCTAGGTATAGATAAATAATTTCCCAAGCCCTGCAAAAAAGGCATTTCAATGTTTACTGAAGTAAATCAGCTTTAATGTTCCTGATGTCTAGATTTGCTGTTGAAAGAATAAAAAAGAGAGGATGAATTTGTAGAAGAGACTACGAGGAGCAGCTAGCACAGAAATGCCTTTTCCTGACTATCATGTTGTAAGACATTACTATAGCCATATGGTTTCAGAGGGAATAGCTTCCTTTCACATGATATGTTAGGCAACACAGAAAAGCAGTTTTTTGAAAAACTTATCCCTGACCTCTTGAAGTTCTACTGGGCTTGTTGGAATGCAATCAAGAAAAGGAAAAATTAATGTGTTCCCACACCAGTTTCATTGTGCAAGAAATATTGTTTATCACAGGCTTCCTGGGTGACCAAAACATATATTAGGAATATGTACCAGTGGAATGTAAGCTACTTCTCGCTACTGTATATATTTTGTCAAGCCTCAGCAGATTAATAGCTGTCCACAGTGTACATGAACATATTTCCAGTTTGTTGGAATCAGAATTCTATGAGAGATGCCCTCAATGGTAACTCTGCATGAGCATGTCAAAAGAGAGGTGACTGGAAAAGTTTCCCTGGTGTAGCTTTTACCCACCAAAGCTTAAACGCTCCTTTGCCTGCAGTCAGGAACTGCCCTGGCTTCTCTGACTGATGCTTGTCTCCAGTGTAGACATGATACTTGAATGGAAGACACTAAAACAGAAGTCAGATGATTTTGCTGACGAACTGGCAAACAAACAACACAGTTTTCTACGAGACCCTTAGTCACTTGCTGGGGTTAATCCATGACCTCCTGACTATCAAATATTGCTGCCTTATGGCTTTAAATGCAATTTGCTTATCTTTTGATTAAAAATACATGTGACCTTTTACATTTTTTTTACTGAAGTTCTTTATTTAGAGAATCTAATTATGAGACTCTGACAGGAGTTCTACTTAGCAAAAGAGTCTATCAAATATGATACACCATAATTTGTCAGAATCAAAGAGGAACTTGAATTTGACCTTTCAACCTTTCAGATATTAGTCTCATAATATTATTACAGGTTTCTTCAAAATATTACATCACAAATACTCTGGATTTAATATGTTTAAAGTCATAACATTTTGCAATATTTCTAATTTCCTACTAGCAAAATGTCTGTAATCTGTTAAAATGCAAGTCAGCGTGTCGTATCTGCTAAATATCTTTATTTTGCTTACAATTCTGTACTTTAAATTCATGGTTTCTCTTCCCTGAATTTAGAAATAATGAGAATAAAACTGCAGTATGTACTTTCTTCATGAAAGTTGTATTTCATAAAAGTATTTCATACCAATTATTGCATATAGACCTACAACTTTTACATGCTTTGTTCCAAGATTATTTGGTAGAGCAGTTCTTCATTTCAACAGGTTTCATTATTTTTCACCCTCTTCTACATTCAGTTGGGAGAAAAAAAAGAGTGCAGTACTGACTTACCTTTTATGGTTTTATAGTCCTAATACTCGTCACACACAAATGGCTTTTTTCCAGTGTAATGCATTAGAGAAAAATGCCATCTGTAATGTGAAATTCATCTAATTATGAAGAATAAATCTGTAGTGTGCAAACAAACAAAGGCCCTTGTTGCTTTTGCAAATATTTCTTATGCTTTTTTTTTTTAATAAATATTTTTTTTGCTTTTTTTTTTTTTTTTTTATATTAACAGAACACTTCTGTCAGAGACTGAACATGCTTTTGAATCATTTTTGCATGAATTCAGAATTGGATTCCAGTACTTTTACCTCACAGCATGGAAGACTCCAGGCAGGTTATCTGCTACCACATGAATTTTTCAGAATTTTATTCAAGTTTGTAAATCATATATCTTGATCAGTCTCCTCAGTCTCTCTGCTAACCTTGTTTCTATCATTGTTACTCTCACCTGAGGGTATCCTTTTGTGGTGATCCCTGACAATACTGGTCATATATATAGAAACAAAGCATTTGGCAAGTATGCATTAGAGTTGGAGACGATTTTGTCATTGTGAATACTGATAATAAGTTTAGATTAAGATTTAGAGAGTGTGTAGCAGAGGTCCCCAGTAATTCCAGAGTACCTCAAGAACTTGTTTACAAGCATAAACATCCTTTATCTGATGCCTTAAATGTCGATGTCAGTCTTTATCTGAAAGATTTCTAGATATGCTATTTCTTATCTTGTACTAAACTATATCCTCAGGTGGAAGATAATGAGAAATGTGAGCCGGGGTTTACAATTAAATTTACTGAGCCCTCATAATTTATAACAAAAAATAAAGTAAGAAATACTAGCAGCCAAAAAGAAAACAATGATCTGAATCTGTGAGGGAAGTTATGATCACTCTTTGTACTCACCATCACTTCTATATTTTGAAGAGCCATCTTTAGAAATTTCTATTGTTCAATGCATGGATTTAATTCTCATGGAAACCAGAACCCTCGTGGGAAAATGTAATTTGAGTGTAAGCCACATTTTGCAGGCAGACATGAGAGATTGAAAGTGCCCCATGTTATCCTAGAATAAATTCCCATTATTTTAGCTGACTTAATGTTTATTTCAGAAAGCTAACTACAACTCATGCAAATAAGCAATTCTGAAGAAAAATTAAATTATTCCAGAAAACATAACACTTCCATGTGACCATCTAAAACGTCCAGTTACCTGAATTAGTCAGATAATGCAAAGTTTGCTGCCTTCTAAAATGTATTGAACTCCACATTCATACTGGATCATATTCATACTGAGACAGGCTTGCAGAAGGCAAAGTGCTACTTACAGATTTAACACTGTAGCATAATCACATGAATATGAAACATCAAATTATGCATGCATTTTTGACAGGGACTTTAAACATCTGCAAGATCCAGCAATAATATCTAGCTAGCTAGCTAGTTTTTTTTTTTTTTCCTTTTGCAAAAATGCCTTTTATAGCAATTGGAAAATGCTCGAAGGAAATGGACTGTGGTTCCAAATCAGTTTTCATTAGCTTTCATTGCTTTCTTACCCTTCATATACCCTAAAAAATTGTAAGTCAAACTCAGCAAATTGAACTGCCTCCTTAGAAGTTGCTGAGAGTCTAGTCCTACAATTCAAGACCCCAATAGCTTGAAGAAATGGACTGATAGGGAAATCATGGAGTTCAATAAAAGAATAATGAAGTCCTGCATCTTAAGAGTAATGATCCCACTAACAGGTGCAGGCTGAGGAAGCCTGGCTGGAAAGAAGCTCCACAGGAAAGGGCCAGGGATTTGGGTGGAAAACAAGTTGACCACAAGTCAGCAATAATGCTCCTGTGGCCAAGATTGGCTGCTGCCTCTTAGGCTACAATAGGTTGCCAGCAGGTTGAGGGAGATCAGCTTTTATATCCTTGGATGTCAAAGCTTGATGGGAGACTAAAATTTAAAGAGCGTTAGTCCTCTCAGTAGTTCTCAGTGAAAGAACAACAGGTATTAGACACAAAATGAAATACAAAAAATCCACCTTTTTAGTGTGAGTGTGACCACACCCTGGAATAAATTGTCCAAGGAAGTTGTGGAGTCGTAATTTTTAGTAATGTTCAAGATCAGATCAACATAATACTGAACAATCTGCTCTAGCTAACTCTGTTTTGAGGAAAAATATTGGACTACATGATTGCCAGAGGTCCTTCCCACCCTCAACCACCTTTGATTTTAAGGTTCTTAAGTCTGTTATTTCACTAAAGTTTTACTGAAGTTTTAATGCATTATTCCAATCAATTCACTCTTCCTATACTTATTTTCCTGATAGTTTCTGTTCTGTGAATGGTTCCCTGAATAAGTTTATTCTGCTCTCAGAACGGATGAATGTAAGTCTTAAAATGAGATTTGTAGTATAAGTCTGTGAGTAGTAGTTATTGATGATGAGCTATTAATATGCTTTTGCTTTTTAATTTTCTTAATTCACTTCTTAGAAATACTCCTATAACAATATATTGTTAGTAACAGAGGATGTGAACGCTGTGGATATTAGTTTCTCAAATTAAATGAGTATTCATACTTTTTTTACAACATTCTCTGAGTTCTAGTCATACCCAAATTTTGTACTATTTTCCTAAGTGGAAGGTTTTTGTTTTTTATGAAATTGTCTTACACCAATGGGGGAAAGAATGAGTTAACTAATTAAGTACTTCATCAGGTTGTGGTATGTTAAAAGGAGTCTTATTGAAAAAGAAGGTGCAGAAGCTGAGTCTGAATGTGTGTATACAAACCAATAAAATGAAAAAAACCAACAAAATTGATAATTCACCTTAAATATCTTGCATGTCTTTCAAGAGACACTGTGAAGAGTATTTTCAAGGTCTACTGCTTCTTGTTAGGAAACATTAATATTTCCAAATAATATTTCCAGGGAAGATATGGATTATCCAGAAAGGATATTAAAAATTGTTACGAGGACCTGATAATTTGGTTTCCTCTTTTCCTCTTTTTTTTCTTTTTTCTTTTTTTTTAAGTCCCTCCACAGGAACAGAGTAAAAATAATAATTAAAAAAAATGTTACTTTGAATCCACTGAAGAGACTCTGTGGCATTTTCTCTTTTAACCTTCCTGATCTCCCGTACTATGATCTGTGTTGAAGCTGCTGAAAGGAATATTTCTTAAATTTGCTGTAATAACCACTATTTAAAGTGAGCTTCTCACAAATATTTTACAAATACAGAACTGTCATAGCCACATTCAAATTTAAAGATGAAAGGTTATTGCATTAATCCAGTCTACTACTTCATAGAAAAATAAATCCAATGAACTCATTCAAGACACTACACTGCAGAACATCTGCATTAAATGCATGAATTAAATATGTGACATCAATGGCATTATAAGACTAAGATGAATATGTAAGCAGAAGCAGCCATGATTGTTTAAAGTTTTACACAGTCTAAATTGCAAGGTCATTTCCATAGTGGTGAAATAAAAGTGAAAAAAACATGAACACTTCATTTCTCCTTTTCAGTTCGTGTATATATTTTATTAATATGCACTCTTTTTTTATCTTTCCCTTGCTACTCTCTGTATTTCTTTTCACAAAAGGAAAAAGGATATGATACTTATCTAAAATGTCAAAGTGATTTATATAGTAAGCTGTGAGTAATAGAATAAGTTTTGAAAGTTACAAGTGTCATTCCTAAACATACAGGTTTCATATGATGTTTGTATTTCTGAAAAGATAAGTGAATCACTTGAGAGAAATGATTTGCATATATGAAGAAGTATTTCATTTTATGCTATCAGAAAAGCATAATATATTTTTAATATATTTGTAATCTTGAATTAAAGAGATTAATCTTAGTTTTTAGTGTTTAATCTCCATATGTTTACCTAGAAATAATTTATGCCTGTGATCAAGAAAGTTTGAGTTTATTTTCAAGGCAGGCAGAGGGAAGTGATCCTTTCCCATTGCTCATCTAAAACTGTACAGGCATTCTATATATATACATTAAGGCTTAGAAGGGACTAGGTAAACTAGAAACCACAGTTATACATATTTAACAAATGTCAAAAGAAAGAAATGACTTTCAAAAAACTGAACAATAAGTCTTTGCTAAACCAGGATACCTGCATTCTAGGATGAGTTTGAAGCCCCATTTCAAACATATCTCAGAAGCAATTTACAGATCTGACCTCTTTTATGACCAATTGTCTCACATTTATTCATATTTAAAGCTACCCAAAATTTCCTACATTTGTTATATGGAAGGATTTGGTAATGAGATCACTGTTTGGTTTATTTTCCATCTGAACCAAAAACCCTATAAAAATTCAGTTTGCAATTCTCCATAAAACTTTATGAAGGACCATAGCCCAAACATTTTTTTCTCTACATACATAGAGAAATCTTCCTTCAGTTAAATTAAATAAAATTTCAGAAATGCACAGATGTTCAGGGGTATAATCTTCAACTCATATAATAAATTCTATTCTTTTTCTTTTTAACTATAAATATTGGCTTGTATGAAAATAGATACTCCAATAGATGAAGAAAATTTATTTTGTAATTTTAAAATTTTAACATGATCAAAGAAGAAATGAATAGAAATAACACTGGTACTTAGATTATACACAAAGAAAAATGAGTCTGTTGATTATATATGTTAGAACGGAATAATATTTTCTTACTCATAAGACAGTACGTTATTTAAATTAGTATTACTTTATTGTAATATTCACCACTTCTTAATTAATATTTGAAGAAAATTTCAGTTTTAATATTACAGATTGTTTCTTACATAGATCTACATGTAATCTCTGAAATTCCCCTTCTCGCCTTGTTCCAGTTTTACCTGATCTACAGGGTCTACAGTCTAGTTGATTTTTTCCTGGGACCCAGCTGATCTCCATGCATCTTCTTGGGATCCAAATCCACCATGTTAACTGCAGATTTTAGAATTATTTCCTCTGAGCTACTTTTTAAGTAAATTGAATTTATGTGTATTAGTCTTATGTTAAGACAATTTGGGTGTGGGAATCACAAAATCCTTCTGAGTGTCCTGGAAAAAGCAAGTATTTAGATAGAATAATAATTATTTTGTCACAGGGTGAAAAAGTAGATTTTAGGATTTTACAATGCGAGATCAGGGGAAAAAGATGGAGGCAATGGGGTGTGTCCCTGAGCTTCTTCTTCTTCCTCTTGTTCTCCATCTTCTGTGGTGGTGTGGCACATTTGGATTGGTTTAGAATAAAAGTACACATATGTATGTACAACATAGTTAGTAGATATTGGATAATTGTTGTAAATAAAGTACACGTAATTTTCTGTATAAAAGATAGTGCCCTCCCAAGGGCAGGCAGACGAAGAAGATGACAACGAAGGACAAACCAAAGAGGAGAGCACTGGCCTGCAGAAAGCCGTGGCAGGCCAGGGAATGAATATGTGGTAACAAAGAATAAACAAATTCCTGAGAACGAGAGTAGACGACTCGATCTCTTCCTCAGACATAGGGCTGGGGAAAACAGAAACCTCACAAACACAGAAACACCAGAAAGACTTGGGCCAAAGAAAGAACCAGCAAAAGAAAACAACAAGAAAAACAGAAAAACAATATATTTATGTTTTTATTTTTTAAGAATCTAACATTTGGGAAGAGCGTATTCTTCCACACCTAAAATATAATTAAGTGCATACCTTGATGTATACAACTTGTTATTTGTTTTCAACAGATAAATTTTTTTAACTACCACCTAGAACTCAAGGCATGATTGGACCTGATCTTGTGGAAGGGTTGTTGAAATGAGATGATCTTTATGGTCCCTTCCAACCCAAACCCTTCTGTGATTTTCTTGCTTTTCTTGCTTAATTAAAATTTCTTACATTTCTTTCTTCAGGTGAAATCCTATACAAATTCTTCATGTGGAGTTGGAAGAAACATTTTTGAAAGAGAAAATAACTGGAACAACCCTGCTTGCTTAACTTTAACAGCTGTCTTGAAAGGGTTACCTCTACTCCCTCTCCCCCATTTTACTATGTTCGCTTCTTTCTTGAGCTCTACTGACCTAGACATCTGGGGCATTAGCAGTAGAACACAGAGGGTAAAATACTCATTTAATCTGTGCAGGCAAGGATAAGTGTTGTGCATAGGCTGCAGAAGCTGAGTCAAATCAGAGCTCAAGTCTGAATAGAAGGAATATTCCAGTGTGAAAAACCTGAGTTTTAAAGGTAAATTTCATTTCCCCCCGACTTGTCACTCTTTATCAAAGCTTACAAGTTAGTGTCCCTTGATGCAAAGAGACATTCTGAGAAGTTCTTAACGTGAAACAGCTGCTTTTGAATCTTTTACACATTCTTCAAAGTGAAAGCAGTATTTTGAATACCTAGCTACTAAATGTCAAGTCTTTGTGAGAAAATGTAATGGAAGGATCATAATTCTTCCCAAAAGTCACTTCAGTTTTCCCTATAGATAGAAGAGCATTAAAAGCTGCTCCTGGAAACCAGATTATCTAATTTGTCTGGAAACAGGTAAAAATGGCAAAAGAAGTATGACACAATTTGATAAGAAAAATATGGGTTGAAAAAAAGTATATTTCTCTTACAAATTCCAAGCTACAAAAACAACCTGTGGACACAGGAAAAAAATAAGGTTTTATTGTGGTATCTGTTGTGAGATGTGACCAAAATCAGAACAAAGCAGGTTCTAATTTTGGAACAAAAAGGGAAAAAAAAACTTTATTACTTACAATATATAAAGAAAACACACACAGAAGAGACTGAAAACCTTGGAAACACTCCTCCTCCCCCCACCCAAAATCTCAGCACAACACAGTAAGACAAGACTTAAATTCCCAATCAAATTACCATCTCTTAAATAATTCATCTTCAGTCCATTACCACCCTTCTGATAATCAGCACTCAGTTCTTTAAGGAGAGATAGGAGTCTTTCTTGTACCATATTGTGACTTCTTCCATGTCCAGTGCTCTCACCACTGTCGCATGGACCAGAACTGTTTCTAGGGTTTCTTCTTTAAAGATGCTATGGTCAGTTCCAAAAACTGGGTTTTATTCATCCTTACTTATTAAGCTGTCTTTACCTTGCCCTATGACTTTTTCTCACATTTGCTTTTCCCCTGCTACAGGTAAAAGCTAGGAAGCAAGTGGAGGGTGTGTAGGTGGCAGCAAAGGTAACACACCACATAAGGTCATGCAGAAAAACTACTTACTGGTGTTGAAGAGTCTGGCAGTTTGAAACTTCTTGTGAAAAGGAGTGCTCCCAGTACCTTAGTAATTGCATCTCCAGAAGGTAAGGGTTCCTGGAATAGAGATGATCCTGCTAAGGGAAGGGGAATTAGCCAGTTCTTAACATACTATAGCACCTCAACATTTAAATGTTAGGGGTTTACCTGTACTCTGGTTTAAAAACACAGGATAAATACTGAACAAATATTCTCAAGAGGTTAAAACTGCTTTACTGGCAAAATATAGAAAATCAAGGAACTTTGGTAAAAGGTTTAGTATAATATAAAAACAACATAAAACACTTATCACAACATTAATTTGGCCTATTCAACTTAGCAAACTTTAAACCTGATCATTGTAGAGTTAAAGAACTTTAAACCCACTTGATGAGCTGTTACCCAAAATGTCCCAAGGAAAGGGAATTAGAAGAAAGAGAGAAAATATATAGAAAAACACACATACAGCTACCACCACCTTGGTTCCAGTAGTGTCCAAAGAGAAAGCCCACGCAGAGGGTGGGTCAAGGCATGTGCTTGTCTCATACTCAGCCCCTGGGCCTCCATGGGCCCTTCACCCAGGTGAGACTTCTGGTCATTTGGCCACTCAGGAGCTGGGTTAGGCAAGAGTGGGGCACTGCCTCCAGTGTGCCAGGGATTGGCAGCTCTGCCAGGCTGGGGTGCAGGCTCCAGGTTGGGAGGTGGGGAGGGTTCCAGGGAAAGGGCTGACCTCCCCCTCCCCCTCACATGTGCATCACAAAATGTCTTGAGACATCAATTTTTCCAATCTCAAAGTGACACCCACTTACCTCCATAACAGGAAAAAAGGCAACTACAGCATCACATGTTGCTACCTAGAAGATGCCAAAACGCCAGGTAAAGCAATCACCAGCAAACAACTACCACTTTTATGTCTCTGCGACAATCTCAAGAGAAACGTAAATGTGATTCTGAGTTGGCAGTAATCTGTCAAACAAGGGTGTTGGAACAAAATAATTTTTTGGTAAAATATTTGTATTTTGCACCAATGTTAAAATAATTGTTTAGAGTGGAAGTTTAGCTAACATTTGTCATTAATTCCATTGACTTCCAACTAGAAAGAACCTGACAGTAATAGAAACCTGAGGACCTAACCCATATAAAGATATAAAAATTATGAACATCTAAAACTCAATAAAATAAATCCCATCCAGAATCTAAGCTTATGTATCTTGATTATGTCACATAGAATTAGCAGAACCTGTGTGACTTTTGGGTGCCCAAAATCAAGTGAGATAAATCTCACCATTTCTAAAGCAAGAGCACAGAAATATTCTTTCATATCACACTGATATGGTACAACCCCAAAATGTTTCTGACTACCAATATAAATTCGTGAAAAAATACATTGTTTGCATGGTATATATACTACATATAGACACACACACTGCCTGGTACAGAGAAAGGCCAAAGAACACCAGTCCAGCAAGACTTTTTGACATTTTGAGCTAAGAGTCAAAATATTCCTGTCCATCTCTTTAACCATCTTTTGGTTTTGCCTGGAGGATATCTTTATTGCCTTTGGATGAAAACTGAGCATATACTAAATCAATGAATGCAGAAATGTAATGCCTTAGCAGTTCTGATTTTATACTGTGTCTAGTTAAAATTCACAGTTCAACACTGTATTTAATTATAAAGAAAGAAGAAAAATGCATGCCAAAAATAAGTTTGATATTAGCAAAATACCCAGAATATCCTAATATGTCTTCATTATCACAGTTTCTTAAACCTCAAATCACAGGAGGCTATGAGATCAGTCACAAAAGGCAAACAGGGAAAGCAGTCTGGGTTAGTCTAATTTGGATTTAACCTCTGATGCAAAGGGTATTTAGAAAAAAAAAGGTTGTAATATCTGCTACTTTTTAAAGTTTTGCTTTAAATTTAAAATAATTCTTTAACATTGCATTATCAGGTATTTTAAGAAACTGCTCATTGTTCCAAAGGTTTTAATGAATAAACTGTAAAGATCTAACCCTGACAACAGCCATATTCCCTTGAATCGTTCTATTAATGTCATTATCATTTTAACTAACAGCCATTTATGACTAACCACCACTAAGCATGTCCATATCTGAATTGTTAAATGAAAAAATACAACTGAACTATACAAATTTGTATAATTGCATGTCAGTAAAATGGGAATTAAGATAGCGAATTTTATTTTTCACAAAAAAGTTGGTAAATAATTCAGTGTAACATGGAAGTATTTTTTACACAGACACTTTAGTTGTCCCTGTCCTTAAACAGAGTAGTATGTCAAACTCTCAACAGTCCCAGAGATATGAATGACCCCAAAGTCCTACCCTTCTGCAGAACTAATCTGTGGGTCTTATAACTTATTCATACAGGTATAATTACAACTGTTATAATGACAGTTATTAACCATCATTTGATATCTTCGTAGGTGGGTGAATGAGTGTTGCCTTCAAATGGCAGTGAACAATTCACATTTTTCTACAAATAGCACCCTGTAAACACCTTATACCCCACCACCCACGTGTCTAATCCCACCTGTTTATGGCCCAGGGGTCCAAGCTTTGGCATGGCCCAACTCAGTATCCTTAGATTATATCTCTGAAGAAATTCTTAAGTTGTGAAAAAGACTAATGAGAAAGTTTATATGGTGACATCACACAAGGGAAGGTGTGATGCCACCATATAAGGAAAGGTAAAGATTGAAAGAGAGCATCAGAGTATAGATCATTAGTTTTTCAAGGACTAAAAAAGAAAAACACCACCATGGCAAGGTACAAAATTAAAAAGGAAAAGAAACCTGGAGAACTGAATAACAAACTGCAACTGAGCAACTTGAGTATATGCAATGGAGGATGACTGTTTTAACTCCTGATCAAAGCTTAACTAAATAACAAAGACCTTTAAATAATTTTTTGGGACAAGGAGCATAATACTGCTTATGCTAGCCACTCCTTCCATCCTGGCTAAATTTTGTGTGAACTAGCTAATAGAGATGTTTTATGCTTTCAAAACACATGTGTTTTCCCTGCAGATTATCCTTATACATGGCTAAACAAAAAGCACCCGGAAAAAATGATCTTGATAAGAAGGGTCAACAAAGTACTTTTTTAAGGGTATTTAATGACAAAAAGTCCTTTAATCAAACTTTAGATGTCCACAATATAGACATCTTCACCAGACAAACCTGAGATAATAGTTTCCTTTTGAGACAAGGAAGAAAAATAAGCAATTTCAGGGTACAATTCAACTGATTTATTTTAAACATCAGTCTTAGGTGGAATCAATACTGCTTTAGAAGTACCTCCTTTTCTCACTATTGACAAAAAAAGGGGGCTCTAGAGGATTAGCATGGATGTAGATGTACCCTTTGAAGACATATTTAGGGTTAGATGACCTCCACTCAGTATATGTGAATCTGTATGGTTTGTTAAAATCAGCACATGATTAGCTCAGCTATCTGTAAAGAGAGAGAGATTCAGTGTGAAGCTCAGAAAGATAATCTTCATTTTAATAGACATTTTCTTATCTTAAAACCTCCTTAAAAATCCAAGTTTAGTAATAGGCTCAGTAGCTGAAGAAATACATCTTTTTACCTATTAGTACCTCAGGAAATTACTTATTTTCAATCAATCCATACCAAGAAGGCATGCTGTATTTTTTAGTTTCAGTGCTCTCCTTCATTTTATCTTATCATCACCCCTTCATATGATGACAGCACCTAATTTTTCAACTTTTACTTCCTCACTTACCATCCCTTTACTGCTACTGGAGTACTGAACACCATGATCTCAACATTAACCAGATAAGGGGATGAATCAAGTAGCTACTTGATTGAGCAACACTGAAGGCAATCATAATCTGGATAAATACATAATGTATCACAGAGACCTTGAATAAATATGCACTGCAGCACTATAAATCTTACCCACATGTTTAGACATACTCAAGAGTTTCCTTGATCACTTAACTCTGACTCTGGTAAACAACATATGGTAACTGTGATAGAGTATATTTTCTGTAATTGAATCCTTTAATGTTATTTCCTATGGGATCAGACACTTCAGGTCAAGTTTGGAGGAGACACACACACAATGTTGTAGATTACAAACTCAGATCAATGTAAAGAAAAGGTGTAAGAAATAAAAGATCTCAGAATTTGCTCCCTCAGTTATTGTCCTCTGATTATTTTAGGCATGTGATGTAAAACAGTGAATGTTATCATACCATGCAGGATGTGGGCTGCTTTGATGTCATTACCCTGGGAAAGCTCTTCAGAGATGGTTTTTGCAGTGCAGCTATTGTTTCTAGCTGATGACCTGTCTTGATGGCTCAATGGACAGGCTAGGGGGAAAAGAACAGGGTTGCACTGAACATGCATGGATTTCCCCTGCATCTACCTTTTTTTCTGCTGCATAGTGAGACTTAGTGTTTCAGGTCCTAACTTTGTTCCTTAAATACTTCATTTGTCAAAATATTTTATGAAAATTGAGTCTGATTTTTTTTTTTTTTGGGGGTGTATTCAGACTTTAGGCTGAAGGCAGTATAACTTGGCCCTGGCCTCATCCTGAGTAATATCCTATGTGGTATCACATGAGAAGCCTCTGGTCCTCAAAAGTAACACAGCAAGTTATAGATCACACCACAAGGCCTGGTTGGATTTCACAGGTGATAAAGGTGGATTTACATAAGAGACTATGGAACTGCAAACTGCACAGATACCTGGGGGAGGACATCAGGGACCTTTTGCACGCTACAGTCAGGCATGGTCAACAACAGCTAGGTAACCATGTGAATAATGTGAGAAGAACAAGGTAAATACTTGACCAAGACTTTCTGTGGGAACCTTTGAGGCAGCCTAGTAAGTTACTTCTCAAATCTGTCATTCACACCCATACAACGTTCTGACATTTTCTCTGGAAAAAAAGGTTGCTTTCATAACAATAACACACTCAGATGAACAGATTAGGCATCCTGTGAATACATTACTCAGTGGTATCACTGTGCCATGTCCATTCTAGGCCCAAAGGCATCCTCATCTACTCATCACTTCCTGATACAGATTTCTTGAAGGAACGCTAATGACAGTGCTTTGTTAACTAGTCTTAGTACTAGCACTTTACTGCTGTACTGCAGTGAATGTCATTTTCCTGCCTTACAACTCTGAGACCCTGTTTTTTGCTATGCCACAATCATGGAATCACTGAGGTTGTCAGGAACCTCAGGAGATTATCTAGGCAAACCCCTCTGGTCAGAGCAGGAAAACCTACAGCAGGCTTTTCAGGGTCTTACTGTTCTCTCTTCCACTCATTATCTCATTTTTTTAGTGAGGACACTATGGAGGATGATTTCAAAAACCTTGCTAAGGTCAAAACAATTTACATAGACTGAGCTTCCCTTGTCCACCAAGACAGTTATTTCATCATAGACTGCTATCAGGTTTGTCAGGCAGGATTTCCCCTTCGGAAATCCATGCTTGCAACTTCCAATGGCTTCCAGTCCTGTAAGTGGTTTGCAAGGTTATATGCTCCTTCACTTTCCCAGTGATCAAAGTCAACTGGCCTGTAGTTCATTTATTCCTTCCTCTTGCTTTCTTCCAGTCCTTGGGGAGCTTCCTCAGCCTTCCCTAGATAAAAGAGTGGCTTTGCAATGATACTGGCCATCTCCACTTGCACTTATGGATGAATTCCATCAGGTCCCATGAAATCTGTAAAATTTGTTTAAATGTTTCCTTTCCTGATCCTTTCCTCTTGAAAGTAGTGCTTTATTTCTCCAGAAAGTGTCTTCATGTTTTTTCTTCAAGCATTCTGTAAAAAAATTCTTTTTACAAAATCAGTACTGTAAATAAAAGTAAGGATGGACCTTCCTCATTTCTTTACTGGAACTTATTGTTTCTCCTCAGAAATAATAAATTCCACCTGCATCCAACCATCAAAAAATTCTAGACAAAAATGGAGGAGAGCACTGAACTGACACCTTGCCTCTTTCATCTGTTTTGCAGCTTTTGCTTTGCTGGTTTATGCTTCTGTTGACTTAAATGTTTTTAAATAACTGCTTGATAATTTGGTCAAGGTCCACAGACTTTGATGTAGTTCTTTTCTTGAAATTTCAATTTAGGGTACTGACACTCAGAAAAGATCCATTTTTTACAGTCTGCAATGTATATATATATATAATATACACACATATATATGAAATATATATATAAATATTTAAAAGCATAAGCATTATTCATTTGATAAATGAGGTTTTTTTTTTTTTTTTTTTTTTTTTTTTTTNTTTTTTTTTTTTTGTTCTGTTTGCTTTTTTTATTTTGGTTTTCAGTAAAATAGCTAAGCTATAAACACTAAATGAAATTCAAACTGAAAGAGAAGTCATCAGTACTTTGTCTCCTTGAGCTTAGGTCATTCTTGAATTCATTTGGCTAAATGATTTAACCAATTTTATAAGAACGTCCTACAGATGCTGCAATATAGTTTACTGCTTCACAATAAAATGAAATTAAAAAATTAATGCTTTTTTGATTCATTATCTCTTGAGAACAGTTTTCACGAGGCTATGATGAAAATTCTTCCTTTTCTATTCTCTCTGAAGAAAATTTGGAGCTGGAACAGATGAAAGCTTTTGTTCTCTATTTATTTGACTACTTTGGAATGTTTTCTTTCAGAAAAATATGTTCAGAGCCCAAAGTTCTGCTTTTAACACCTTGAAATATTGTGAACTGTTTCAAGATACTAAATAACAGTGACTACAGAGCTAAAATTTAATATAACACATTGCATAAGATAGTAAGTTTTCCTTTGAAGCAACATTCATCACCAATTCTGGAATAACTACATTGAGAGATATGAAGTGGGTAAGTACAAAAGAAGAAAACAGCTAGATCAGCTAAAGTGCTTCACTTTACTGATGTTTTAAAATTTTACTAGCTCTTCCAACAAATTAAAACTCAATGTTAAACATCTGCATTATATTTTGATATCCTAACGTGATTTAATTACAAAAGAAGTATAACTTCCTGCAGGAGTGCTGCTTGTAACTACTAATGAGCAAGAGGCAATAAACTATCCTTTATAAATCAATATGTGAGAAATTAAATATGAGTGCTTGGACTTGGTTGGCCCCATATCTAATGTTACTATGAGAGACATGATTAATTAGAAAGGTGTTTTAGAAAGGTTAATTAGTTTACTTTTTAAATTATCTGATGAGATAATGTGTTGGCTAAGAAAAAAAATTCTGCATCACAAATTAGCCAATGATTTTTCTGAAGATTCAAAATAAACATATTTTGGGCAGCAGGTTAATCTGTTTATTATCTGGCAATGTTTTTCATTGGTGACATTTATTATGTCTCTTGTCTTTAGTTATCATTGTAGGGTTAATCTAAGCAATAAGAATTTTAGGTTTGGATTATAATTCTTAATCTTCTTAGAAGTCATTGCATTTATGGGTTTTTATTGTTTTTTGTTTGCTTGTTTGTTTGTATAATTTAGTTTTTAGGGAAATCATAGACCTCAACTAATAGCTCAGTTGGCTGACAACAATTTAACCAGCAAGACGGCCTATGTCATCTTTCAAATTAATATATAATTTGAGTGTAAAAGTAGAGGAAAGAAATGAAAAAAGATGTAAAGAATTAAAATACTATAAAAATATTGATTAGCTTGAGAGGGAGTTTTCTTAGCTCAAATAAAGATAATTTTGAGAGATTTTTGAAAAAGTACTAAGGTAGATGTGAGGAGCAGTGCACCCTAAACATAAGGAGAAGTGTGGAAGAAAGCTTGAATGAGTGTGTGTGTTTGAAAGTAACTATGAAAGAAATGTCATCATTGTCAAAATCTGAGAGTACTAAAGACGAAATTGTATTTCATTATACACCAGCCCTACTTTCAAGAGCCAGTGAAAACCCTTGGAAACAAAGATAAGCAGTACCTGTTTGTAAGACAAAATATCTAGGGAGTTTATGCTAGGAGAGGGATCTCCTGGCTGAAGGAAATGGATGAGCAGTGTCCTCAATTTACAAATTTACAACTCTGCAAGTCAAGGAAAACCCATATAGTAGATGATTTGCAATGCTGGTAAGAATCTAAATTGCAACTACTTGGACAGAAGGATAGAAACAACAAGATTTATTCAAACCTTGTGTGAACAATTCTATTAAGTACTCATAGTCATAGCTAACATTTCTGTTATAAATTTAAACAATAGTAAGTTAGTGGTATCACCTGCAGAAGAAAAGTGATTGACAAAATAATCTGAAGAATGAGAAATACTCAAATGGCTATGCCATATGTCAATTACTTAATGAGGGTTTATGAACATTCACAAGATTTTAAGAAAACATCACAGTATTAAAAAGTGATCTTTAAATATGTAGATGCATATGGAGATAAATATGTGGATACAAGTCTCATTTTCATTGAACAATGACATAAGTCTTGCATTTTATTCATTGCAACTCACTGAAGGAAAAAGCAAAAATGATCCACAGAAACATACATAAAACAATGCATTCTATCTATTATTTATAGCTTCTGAAAAATGTGTTGATCACTAGCTAAATAGATAAGAAACAGATAAATCTTCAGAGCAAAATGACGGAAGCAGAGGGTCATAAAACAAACTGCAGCAGTTTCCTATTTTTAAAACTGATTCAAATATTTAAGAGATTAGATTTAGACCAAAATTGAAAGTGTATTGGATCATTATAAGCTAGGCTGTTCCTGAGCAAAATCTTCTTGTACCAGAAAGATTTTATTTCTTATATTGAAATAAGATCTTAACCCAATTCCTCTATACCTTCTTTATACACTTATTGAAAACATAGGGATTTTTCTGTTTTTTTCTCTTGTCTCTAGAATTAACATAATGTCCTGGTTTGACCAGCCCAGGGAAGTGAGCTGGCTGGTTTTTAGATTAACAATTTATTGGACCAATGGGAAAGCATTTTCTACTTCTTATTACCTTTGAAAGAAGCCCAGGAAGGTCTCTTTCCTTTCGGCTGTCAGAGAGCACAACCTTTCCCCTCTCTCTGCCCTGGGCTGGGGGAGGGAGGGGGAGGCCATGCATGCCAGGTAAGGGCAGCAGATTTGGGAACATCTGCCAGCACAGAGTCTGCTCTGCTGCTCCCCAAGCTGAACCTGCCTCTGCTGAGCCTGGGGAGAGAGGGGGGTGTTAGGTTTTTAAAATATAAAAAATATCATGTTTACTTTTTTGTCTGTTTCTTTGTTTTTCTTGCCCGGGCCTTTCTGGTGTTTCTGTGTTTATGAGGTTTCTGTTTTCTCCAGCCCTGCATCTGAAGAAGAGATCGAGTTGTCTGCTCTCGTTGTCAGGAATTTGTTTATTCTTTGTTATCGCATATTCATTCCCTGGCCTGCCACAGCTTTCTGCAGGCCAGTGCTCTCCTCTTTGGTCTTTCCTTCGTTGTCTGTCCTTGGTCATCTGTGTTGTCTGCTCGTCATCTGACTGTCATCTGACTGCCCTTGGGAGGGCACTATCTTTTATACAGAAAATTACGTGTACTTTATTTATAACAATTCTCCAATATCTACTAACTATTTTGTACAGTGTACTCCAGATCCAAACCAATCCAAATGTGCCACACCACCACAGAAGATGGAGAACAAAAGGACGAAGAAGAAGCTCAGGGACACACCCCATTGCCTCCATCTTTTCCCCCTGATCTCACATTCTAAAATACCAAAATCTACTTTTGCATGCTGTGATATAATAATTATTATTCTATCTAAATTCTTGTTTATTATAAATCTTCCCAGGACACTCAGAAGGATTTTGTGATTCCCACGGGGGGAGGCACTATGAGGGAGGCCAGAGCACCTGATGTGACCTAGGGGTGGAAAAGGAATTTTGGGAATCTGTCCAACTTTCCTGCAGCTGCCTTTTGGGCCTGGACCCTCTGAGAGCTGCCCCCCCCTCTCCCAGCATGGCTTTGAAATCTGACTTCATGGACTGTCCAGCCTGGCCGATCTCCTGGCATATTGTGGCTCATGTTTGTTTTAGTTTAATTTAGTTGTTGTTAAGATCTACTGTTAATGGTTTGTTCTCCTGTTCTCCCCCATGTTCACTCCCAANATCACAATATTTTTAAGCCTAACGGGCCACAGGTTTTGCTGTGTCATCTCATGGATGCTTCAGCATTTGATCCCATGGACTTGTGTGCATCCAGCTGAATGAAGTGGTCACCAATTTGATTGCCTCTTAAAGTGGATAGATGTTCTTTCTCCAGGAAGAACATACTATGCCAGTAAGGATTAGGGAAAAGGAGACATTAGCACCTGAGCTTTTTCTGTGTTCTTTTGTCTTCCCATCCATGCCCAGACAATTTTTTCATATTCATCCTTGGTTGTCTATTCCATTTCCATAAGCTGCTTTCTGATTTTGTGCTCAAGAGTAATGTTTAGGGGACCGTTGATTTCATGAGAAGTTGAACAGAGAGATGAAGTGATAAAGATTCTTTGCCTTCAAAGAAGAAGTGAATCTCTGTTCCTTGAAGGTGAAGGTGGTCCCAAAGACAAAGAGAACCTTTGTTTTGAACAATTATCTTTAAAATAAGACCCCATACATTGACGTGGCCCAGAGACACAACTGTGAACATGGGAGGAGTTGCATGAACGCAAAAAAAAAAAAAAAAATCCGGGCAGTTGCTGTTCGTGAAGAATGGATCCACAAGAGAACTGTTTTCTTGTGGGGAAATTGACCATAGCAAATGAGAGGTGCTTCCCTCCCTAAGTGAACTGGAAAAAAGACTGTTTTAGAAGTGGAAAACTGACTGAGATTTCTGAGTGTTATTTTATTTACATTGTTGGTTAAGAGAAAAGAAGGTGTGGGGAAGGAGGAAGAGTGTTTTGAAGGTTCCATCCTCATTCTTGTTGTTTTTCTTTCTTTTGATATTAGTTAATAAAGTCTTATTACTTTTAAGCTTAAGCCTGCTTTGCTCTTGATTGGGAACTTTGAAATTGGCAAAAAAAAATCAAACCAGAACAGAAATTGGTGTTTCTTCCTGGTTTCTAATTGAAACCATGGCACACAATTTAAAAATGATACTTCCTTAATCTGAGGCTATTTTTAAATGTTTTACATTTTTAGTTATCTCTTTGATTTCTCAGTATCTTTCAGTTTCCAATATTCACTTCAGACTATGTTATATCCATTCACCACTGTCTCTAAATTTTCAATTTCCTTCTCATTTTCTTGCAGTCTAGGACCAAAGCAATCTCCATAGAAGTATTTGCTGTTTGAATTGCATTCCTCCATTTATTCCTCACAAAGGGTTGGTGTGGTTTTTCCCTTTTTTACTCTTTTTTTTTTTTCTTTTTTAATTGGAGCCTAAAATTACTGGATAAATCCACTGTCAGGATCATCTTTAAGTGTGTGGTGGGGATACTAAACAAATACATTTCTCTTAATTAGTGGAAACTTAGAAATCAAGATTCAAAGTTATGTAAAAATTAAGATTTAGGTTTTGAAGCATATCTGTTATGCTCATGCTTGTCACTTCCTTCATCACATTAATGAAAAAAGTGGAAAAATTATAAAATAGAGGTAAGCAGAAGCATCAGCAGTTCAACAATATTTTAGATGTTTGTTTTATAAATATTACTGTAATCTGGATGTTTTGATTATGTAAATAATTCTACACAAGTGTTGTAGTTTAATACTAACCAGCCACTAGGGCCCACACTGCTGCTCTCTTGCTCCCCACCAGCAGGATCAGGGAGAGACTCTGAATCATAAAAAAATTGTAAGTTTAGATAAAGAGAGTCAATAGGGAAAGCGAAAGCCGTGCATGCAAATAAAACACAACAAGGAATGAATCAGCTTCCCAAGGGCATGCAGGCATTCAGCTATCCCCAGGAGAGCTGGGCCCCATGACATGTAACAGGGACTTGGGAAGACAAACACTGTATTTCCAAATGTCCCCCTCTTCCTCCTTCTTCCTCCCATTTCATACACTGCGCATGATGTCGCATGGTCTGGAATATCCCTCTGGATGGTTTGGGTCACCTGTCCTGACTGTGTCTACTCCCAGACTTCCATGCACCCTCAACTCCCTTGCCAGTGAGGCTGTACAAAAATCAGGAAAGGTCTTGACTCTTTGTAAGCCCTGCTCAGTAATAACAAAAACATCTCTGTCATCAACCGTGTTCAGCGCAAAACACAGACCCATACCCAACACTGGGAAGAAAACTGACTACTGCAGCCAAAACCAGCAGAAGGCAACTATCTACCTACTTATAGATAGGCAAAGGAAAATACTCTCTGAAAAATCAGGCAATTGCTCCGTTATGCTTCATTTTAAGCTTAAAAATTTTCTTTGTCCTGAATTCTAACTGCATTGTTCATTAATGTGTTTACTGTGGTCTTACCAGTAAGATTGAGCAATATCTGGTGTAATACCAAATGATAATTAGAAGGACTCACAACTCTTATTACCTTTCATATGTGAATGTTCCCTGTTTAAGGGAAACAAGAACACAGGACAATGGTGTCTAAAAAAATAGTGTTCTTTTTCTTACATCCAATCCTCTTGTTCTGATTATTGAATGAAGATTAATTAGCTCTATACAGGAAAAATTACGTCTGTGAGTTAAGATCTGACTTTCATTTATGATGACTCATAGAAATGTCTCTATGGATTTCTTAATTAATATGAATAGAGTAATTCCAATCCAAATACTAGATGTTGCTTATGAAGAAATAGATGACTCTAGCTGATTTTCAAGCTAAATAAACTGAAATTAATGTAATAATGTAATGCAGCCATTTAGTATAAGATATTTTGGGAATATTGCAGTGCAAGTATTAATATATGTAGTGCCTAGACATCACATTATGCAGTACATAAAACTGAGCAGGTAAAGGCCAGCTTTCAAGATTTCGGGCCATAGAATCTTACATTTTTATTCAAAAATTAATTTTCAGTTGAGCTTTTCCAGAAAAAAGAAATTTCTTTACCTGTTCAAATGAAAATCTGAAAAAAAACAATGAACTGAAATTTGCCATTTTTGAAGGGATTATGGCAAAAAGATACAATTCCAAAACATTCAGTGTACAGTGCAAAAAGAATGATAAGTCACAAAGCAGAAATTACCTCAAGAATATTATTTATGATGTATCTATTTTGTCAGGGAACTGAACTCATGACCCAAGTTTTGGAAAGTGCTGGGCTTGCCTACTGAGTCACAGAAAAATCTCATTTACTGTCAGTAGTAGTTATTTTAAACTCAGCTGGGAAAGCTTTCAGACAAAGGGCCTTCACCTTGAAAGATTAAACTGAGGATACTATTAAATGGAAAAATCAATGACAACTAGTTAAATAAAAAAGAAACTCTCAAATGAAGATAAATAATTGACTGAATCTGTCCCTTGTGCATCTCTGTTTCTTTCATTAGAGACACACCAGGACTAAGTTTGTCTCTGTATAAAACAGAACACAGAAGACAAGCAAATAAAAAAATGTACTCTATAATACAAAATGACAAGCAGTCACCTAGGGAAGTATTGAAGTTAAAACTTGCTTTAGAATTGCGGATTTTTAAAAAAGATCTGAATTATCACTATTTTAATCTGAAAAAAAAATGAAGCAAGGGTTGCACAACAAGGGTTATATATCATAAGTTCTTGGAGTTTCAAGTCAAGGAAAATGAGAAGAAAATCTTAATTTAGTTTTAAACGGAACAGAGGATCTGAAACAATAAAGACCATTCTAATAGTGAGCACAGTAAACTGAGTTCCATGTTATTAGAGGACAAAATCCCAAATCTTATATTATATTTAAAAAAACAAAGTAAGTATATTAAAAAAAAAAAAAAAAGGAAAAGCAGCAACTAGTAGAAGGGTAAACTGCTTACAGTGGGCAGAAAGATTGAATAGGTACTAGAAAAAGCATATAATGCAATTGTATCTCAAAATATATTATATAATAAAATGGAACAAAGGTTCAACTATTTTTTATCTTCCAGCAATATTATGCTTCACAAATCCTTTAGTAGTTTCAGAGTCAAAAATTGTGAATAAATGTGATCTAGTCCATACATCATAGTGTGATTTTCAGAAAGCTTTTGATAAGGTTGCTTGCCACATTCTGAGAGACATAAAACTGTTGTGGGATAAAAAATATATCCTTTTATGCATTAATGATTCTTTAAAATAGAGAAAAAATATAAATAAGTGGCAATTTTTTCAGTTGAGGATAACATGGTAGAAATCCTTATCCTCAGGGAAATGAATGTGATACATAAACTCTTCAATATAGTCATAAAATATCAAGAAAAAGGTAGTGATTATTGAAGTAGTAACATTTGCAAATGATAAGTAATTACTGAAGATCGTTAATTTAAAGGAAACTGTGAAGAACTAAAAAAAGAATTTCATGACACTATCTGATCAAAAAAATCTAAGGATAATTCCTATCAGCTATCATAAAGTATTATACAGATGAGAAAAAAAACCACCCTAATAGTCACTGTCAGTCAGAAAATCAAGGCTGAGGTGAGTAATTCTTAAAGGATGGCTTTTGAATGCTATTTAGCAGCCACAGTGGCAAACAAAAAGCTGGGAATTGTTAGGAACAGAATAGGAAGCAAACCAGAAAATGTGATTAGGTTACCGTATAAATGGATGGTGTGTACATGTACTGGATGTATTTCAGTATAAAATTCTTAGTTGTCCATTCTCAAAAGAGCTACAGTGGAATTAGAAAAGAGACAGAGGAGGATGATAGGCTGAAGAAGGGATTACGAGCTCTTCAGATTGGAACAGAACTGTGGGTAGCAGTCTAAATGTCTAAAGGGTTCACTACTTTTCACAACTTACAAACTCAAAAGTATCCAGTGAAGTTGTCATGTGGTGGTCTACAGTAAATGAAATATTTTTTTTTTCCACACAGTTCATTTAGGATATGAAAGTCCAGATGAAATATGTCAAAAGGCTCTTATGAAAAACCAATAAAAGAAATGTCTGTCAGCAGCTTGTCCTGATAAAAGACTCACAGAGTCCCTAAAGCGTTGACAGCGGTGATTTGGGAGACCTTGCAGAGAGGGTTCAACATACACTTCTGCTGTGTCCTAAACTTCAGGGCCCACATCCCTTTAGTCTAACTCTAGGATTTGGAGTTGGCTTAAGTGCCTTCAGATGTTCTTGTACGAGAAAGAAAAAGGAAAGTTTTGTACTGAATTCTGCAAGTCTGAAATTGCTTATATCATGCTTTCACAATGCAAAATAATTGGTGAATATAACACTTTCATAGGTGTTATGTTATGCCTACCTTCTCTCCCAATATTTTGCTACCCATTTCTGCCCCCATAGTGAGGCAGATATCAGTTGAGTCGTACACAGGCACATTTAGTTTGGGGTTAGAAGTGAAATCAAGTTAGTGATTCATCCTAAGAGAGCCTTACCTTTTTTTTTTTTTTATCTTCTTCTTCTTTTTTCCTTGAAAGTTGCAGCAATTCCACAACCTTGTTCACAATTCATCCCATGAAATACTGGTGCCAGAGCAGGTGAGAGGAAAGGAAGTTAGTCACATCACAGTGCTGGAAAGAGACAGGTTGGAAATATCTTTGTTCAGTACTGCCATCCACTTCTTTACAGTATAAAACCTCAAACATAGGCTCCAATGCCTCGGCTGGAAGAGATGAATCATTAATTCAAAGCTTTTCCAAAGTATTCACCATATTCAGATGTAGGATTCATTCAAGCTAAACTTCAAAAATGTCTGGTCTGACCCCCTATGGATGATCTGTAAGTATTTAACTGATAAAATTGAAGTTAAAGGGGTCTGTAATTATATTCTTGGAGTTAGCAGTTTCTGTGATTTAATGGTTTTGATCTACAGATAACACATAGAAGCAATACAATGCAGCACAGAAAAGTGTTATTCATATGGAAAAGACCAGACTGTGTTTCATTTGTAAGAGGTATCAGATGCACCATTGCTACTATTGTTCTTTTGGTGAATGCAGACAATCTAAGGTGTTGAATGGAAACCATGGCATGGTACAAGTCTCTGGACTTCATTTTTAATTTAAAAATTTTCATATTTGTTTTTGTTTCTGATTACTAGGTGGATAGGGAAATTATTCTCCAGGCACACTTTGGGCTTTATACGTAATTTTATGAAAGATTGTTTTCTTATTTGTGTCTGCATTCTGTGAACACTGGGGATTTTCAAGAACAAGGTTCTATTTATCCGCAAATTATAAGAATTCAGATACCCAAATACCCAAGAATAACCCTTATGAAAATCTGACACTATATGAACTTGCCATTGAAGAGAACAGAACAAATATGAACAATTATCTATCAGGGACAGTCAGTTCATAGTCAGTTATTGTCACAATTTATGGGATTTCCTTTTCTTATAGAAAAAATTATAGCATTATTCTATTCCTGTTCAGCATGATTCTTCCACTGCATTGTGTCACCTTACATTTGGTTTCACTTCAGACTGATGTGATAGTATCAGGCATAAGCCAATGGCAAGTGATGAGCAAGAGAGGTGAAAGCTCTCTCTCATGTTGGGAACTACTTCTATTATTCAGTACTGAAAAACTTCGCCTGGTCATAATTGTCTGCTTGTTCTGACATCTCTATGAATTTAATATAAACATAGCAATATGTACCTAAATTTTAATTCAAAGTTAAAATTCACACTTAGATATTCATGGGAACCGTATTTTTCAAAAGCTGGTAATTATTCATGACTGATTCACATAGGATAATTTGAATTTTAGAGTTTTGAACTCTTCTGGTTAATTTTTATACCACTTTCTGCACTCCTATAAGTTGATGAAGTAGTTTCCCCACATGTTTTCAAGACATAAGTATTCTGCAATGGGTCTGATAGGTTTCATTTTTCTCCCAGTAGGATTTTGCATTGGCAACTAAGAATGTGTTTGTAGGAGTATCAACATCGTCCTTAAAATTTTAGAATTAATTATATACATTCAGGAATCAACCAATGAATGATTTAAAAAGAGAAGAGATTTTACAGCTTGTGGATGTAATTGGATGTTTAGACAAGACTCCAGGATGCTGGGTGCCTTTTTTATTTTATGCTGAAATGAAGCTTTCAAAACCTAATTAACTATTTAAATATGCCACTGCTAAAATGATTCTTGACTATAGAGGTACTTCAAATTTAGGAATGTTTTAATTTTTTGCTGTAAAGATTTCTCAGCACCTCATAAAGGTTCCTAGATTTCAGAAAAGAGAAAGTTAATGTTTCATGAACTGGAAGGGAAACCAGATAACTGATAGCTCCAATGTATGTTGAACCACAGCACCAGATAGGTTTTATTAATCTGAAAGAAACAAACTATATTTTAATACTGTCAGACATATTGTTTCATGGTAATTAACAGGCATCTTTTAAGATTATTGGAATGTGAGGTAGAGCTGCCATGGTTTTATATGTTTGGCAGCAGTGCAAACTGTTTCATCTGTAGTACTGTGTTTAGAAAGGTCACTACAAATGTTAACCTTCCTGACCTTTAAAATCTCAGACCTTTGCCAAGCACTAAGAAATGTTCAGTGACCAATTTATTCTTCAAGAATTTCAATATACTGAATGTACTTCTGCCAGGGTAGCTTATCTACCAGAACACTATCACAAATATGAAAGGTAGCTAATCTGTAAGATTAGGACTTCTAGGCTAAAGAAACATGTTTGTGCATGATGCTGAATTCTTAGTTTAGAACTGAAATTATGACATCACAGAAATCACGTAAACTTGGACTGCTGTGTCTCCCTAGGATTTCAGTGACAGGGACAATGACGTAAAAGATAACCAAATAACTAATAGTTATTAAAACCAGACTTTTCTCCATGTCTTGGCCCTGTGCTGTATACTTTCTCATTCTCACAGCAGAAACCATCAATGTACTGAAATCACAACACAAGCATTATATAGCAATTGCAATACACAGCTGAATGAGAACACAAAGATGATTGCCATTACTGGTCTCTATATGCCAACTGTCATGATGTTGAGCATCCACAGTTGGGGGAAAGAGTATGTGGGTGGATCAAATTCAAGAGTCTCGGTCTTTTCAAAGTTCGTTTTGTTTGCTGCTCTGTTTTTGTACTCTATATTGGACTCAGCCACACATACATTTCCCCTATACTTCTCTGGCTAACTCAAATACACTTTGTGTTGAATTTTCATTCCAACAGCTACAGTTACTACCTGTACTTAACCCGGAGCTTCAGGAACCCATTTTCTCTGAACCATCTTCCATCATTGGGGTATGCGGGTGTTCACAGTAACTCATAGTCCAGCTCCTTTTCATTGCTCTTTGTTGCACAACAAAGAATGCAAACACTGGCAAAAAATATAGGAGAGTTCAATTCAGACCAAGAAAATGGCTTATATACCACTGTTTTCAAACAAATAGAAGCAATTTTTGGAAAAGAAGCCAAAACATCTTTTTGTTCACTTCAATTTTTCTGATTTTCATCTTCCTGTTTTGGGGGCATTTGGGGGATTTTGGGTTTGGGATTGGGTTTCTTTTTTTTTTCTTTCATATTTTGGGTTGACTAAAGATTACTGAAATGCAATAGAATTACTTGTGTTTGCAAAAGGATAATGCTTCATTCATAAAAAAACATATCTTAATGTAATGAGATGAGTAAAGTACCCAGAAAATGAAGGCTGGTTAAATGAACTTTAACCTATAGGAAGATGAGTAATATGGGAGAATGTATGCCTTTAGAGATAAAAATCTTATCAAAAAACAAATTCATTCTGCAGAGTCTTTGGGTAATTAAAATATTCTAATTTGAAAATTCAGTAAGAGATTTTGTGATCTGTTATCTGCAGTAGGTTTTATATGATTTTAGTGTTACTGATCACAGATGGATTCTACTTTTAGTCAGAAAATTTTTGTATGATCACATTGTGGAACAGATCTTCAATTTGCACAAACTGGAGACTTCATTTTTATTAACTATGAATCTTGCCCAAAGGATAAGCTTTGATAAAAGAGCAAGTGGTCAGCAGCAAAAGATGAACAGACAAATGTAGGTTTCAAGGGATTAGTACAAGAAAACTACAGGTACTCACCTGAAGGCTTCAAAACTATCCTGTGTGAGTTGCTGAAAGGCTGCGAATCATATTGCATTAAAAAAATGCTCAGTATGCCTTTGATCATTTACACTGTACATTCAATACAGATGAATGATTTAAATGCTGAACCTGTAAAAGTTAGGCACATCACTCTGCAGTAATATTTTCTTATACTGTCTTTAAGTAGTGCAAGAACACCCTTTTACCTCTACACATCATTTATGCAGGTAAAAACCCCAATAATTTTAGGAGAGCCTTGTATCCATGCCTCATCATGACTTGCAGACCCAACCTTGCTACAGTTCTACACTTGTAAACAAGTTGGACATATGTAGATCCAAGGTACTGGATGGGATTCACCTGAGACCGTGGAATGAGATGGACAGTGTAATTGTGAGAATGTGGTTTACTATGTATAGAGCACCCTGATATTTAGAATAGGTCTGGTAGTTGGAAATACTACTGTATCTATCCCAGAAATAAATGATAAGGAACTACGAGTTGATACATTTCACTTCACTCTCTGGAAAGACCAAGCTGCCCATCCTCTTGAAATCCATTTCCAAGTAAAGAAGCATAAGAAGATAATCAGGAGTAACCATCAAGGATGGCTGACTGGCTGGGTGGATGAAGGATGAATGGTGGTCCCCAAGGGCTTTCACACCATCTTCCTCCGTGCCGTTATTTGAAAGCTACGTGTATGCACTGGATAAGCCGACTGACTCGGAAGTTGAAAGCTGGCTGCACTGCCAGGCCCAAGCAGCCATAATCAAAGTTTGGGTGTTCATCTGGTGACCTGGAAAGAATACAGTACTTGACAAATTAGAACCATAATACTCAAAATCTTTAAAGGTGGGATGGGTGATTATGCACAATACTTTTGAAGAAAATTTGGAGATGATTCTAATGTAAATGGTGCCTGATCCTTCAGTTCAGAGGGACCTTGATACATTTGAGGATTAGGCTGAATGCAATTAAGTTCAGTCAGAAAAAACACCATACTTCTTGAGTTGAAATAACTGCTGCATCTGTTTACAGAGTTTAGTGATATCTTGACTCCATATGGAGAAATACTCAAAGTGCTCTACATATTTTCTTCTATCCCTTCCCCATCCTAGGGTGATTCTGCTTTTAGAGGAATCTTGTGTTTTAACGTATCTGCAGTTTCAGAGATGAGATCTTCTTGATGTCCAGGGTGCATATGTCCAGTGAAAGTAGATGCATCTGTGGTGGTTTAATCATATAACACTGGACAAAGAGGCTAATTGCTACAATGTCTGCTCTCTTATTGCTATATCTGTGCAGACCAGACATTTCTCTGCATCATAATAGATTTTGCCTAGATTGCCCGCAAATAATGTGGACAATTGAATAGGGTTTATCATAACCTGTGGCAGTTTTCTTCCAACATCTCATCTCATCTAGGTGAGGGCAGAAACTCTCAGAGAAAAAATGCATTACAGCAAGTACCCTTGTTCAATTGATTTGTGTGGCTTGAACAAGAAAAAATGGTGTCTTTCTGTGGTGTGGACGCACAATACTGAGTCACATAGAGCTTTTTGCCAAACAAATCCCACTTCTCAGGACTGCTGTCAATCAATTTTCATCCTGGTCCATGCTTGGAATTGTTCTGAGGTGCAAGACTTGCACTTGGCCTCGTTGATCAAAGATTCACGAGAGCTGATCTTGTCAGTGATGCCCAATGGAAAGAAGGTGTTTGGTAACCCTGCCTTCCCATCTCCTCTATTACCAGGGATTCCCTTCTATTTAGTAACAGGCCCAGAGTTTCCTTAGTTTTCCTTTTGCTATTGATGTATTTGAAGAAAGCCTTCTTGCTGTCCTTGACATTCTTGGCCAGATTTATTTCCTGATGGACTTTGGTCTTTCTTGTCTTATTTCTACTTAAATGTGAAGATTACTGTAAATTCTGAATTTGAATGAGAAAAATTAACATCTGACAAGTTGTTTCATATGCATTGAATGCAAACTGCTTTCAACAAACAGGTATTTGAAACGAAAAAATTTATCACATTGTGCTATTTTTCCAGTTAGTTACAAAAATTAAAAATTCATTTAGACATAGGTGATTAAGGTAGAGATACATGATGTAATAACTTTAGATTAGTCTTTTGAACTAGCAAATATTCTGCCACACCTACATGGTCCATAAACTTTTCCTTGTTGGGTAGTAGTGTCATAGAGTCCTTCTGTACAGGATTAAATGAAAAGACAATCACCAAAATCCAGTGAGACTGTGATATAAAGCACCAATTAGCTGAAATTTTGTGTTCAGATTTACAAACATGTAATGATAAATTAGATGATCAGTACTTTCAAAATGAGGCTGGAATGACCTTTTTATTTCTGGATTAAATGGATTAATTTGTACCATTATGCTCTGGTTTTCACTCACATTTGAGCAGCTTTGCTACAGCTTCTGTTTAAGTAGGTCACAATTTATAAAAAAAAAAAAAATAAATCTAGATTTAGAAACATTGGAAAGTAATGGGATTTTTAGGAATGCTAAGCTTTTGACACAAGTGTGTTGTCAAAATCAGCAATTAAAGAAAGTCACCTTACCGCTCTCTACCTGTGGACATAATAATTGACTCATATATCTTTAGACAGCATTTTAGGCTCCTATATTTGTAAAACTTGGTCTTAATGATGCTATCGAAAGGCTATTATTGGATTACGGCCTAGACCATGTTCACCTTGAAAGAACCAGTGAAAACTTATGGAAAACATAATTACCACAGAAACCAGTATTATGACTTCAAGGGGATAATTATAAAGAGCAGATAAATTCCTGAGTAACCCAAGATCCTATTTTCATGTAAATGTTGTTACTTATAATGAGTGAAGGGAAAATGACCTGGAAAAACTGTGGAAAGACAAAATTGTTTTTAATAGCTTGTCTCTCAGAGTATGCTGTGACCTGTCTTATGATCTTTAGCTCCTTTGTTCTTTTTCTGCAGCTTCTATAAAAGAAAAAAACCTCAGTATTTATTTTGGGAAACTGAAACCAGTAGCTCTTCTTTTTTCTTTTTCTACCTGTCACAGTTAGCAAGCATAGGCCTGATGTACAGATCAGGGATTTTATTTATTCAACAAATTATAACATCCTTCAAGAGTTAGAAAGAACTTTTCCTCACTGAATACTGGTTTTTTTCCTAGAGTGTCACACCAGTGATTCAAACATGGCTGCCAGGTCAATGAAAGAAAATGCACTGACCTCAAAAAGACACTTGAGTTGTTTGAACAAAGAAAATCCACGGATTGTTCAAAATTCAAGCCCCAGACTGGATTTGCAAGAGAAGAGCTGAGTGCTTTCTATTGCTATGCTGCACTGAGCAAGGGGAAAGGTTTGGAATGACTTCTGTGCAGTCTCAGTCTGAGCTGAGAGAAACAAAGATTGGCAGGTCATGCAGTCAGCCTTATGGCTTCCCTGGCTTTAGCACAGGGAGTATTGTTTCATCTCATGAGTTACTCTCTGATACCTCTGGAATGCTGAGGTAATACTCTTTTAGGGAAATGCTTGTCTCAGTAGAAAATCCTTTGATATTTATTTTTAATATTTTTCCCCAATGTTGGTAGAACTCAGCTACCAACAGTAAGGAAGAAGAGAGAGCTCCAATACTCAAAACATTTTTCTTTACTTATACCAACTTCAGGTAATATAAATATAGAGAACAGTCAGAAAATAATGTTTCCAAAAGCTCCATGTTTCTGATGAAAGGATTGAGTCAGATATGCTTATTTATGCTTTTTAATTGAATGGATATTTTTTTTAATTACATTCTTGAGCAAATTTAACCTAAATTTAAAATAATTTTGTTCTGACAGCTTAAATCCACCAATAAATATATTCAAAACTTTCAGGTTTTACTTTATTCATGTATTTTATATACAGAGGAATATTTATGTAAAATGAAATGGCAATATTTGCTCTAGAAGAATTTTTTATGTACCTTGGGTTTAGTGAGCTACTACCTATACAATATAATTCTAAATTACAATACCTCAAAGCAAATCCCACAATATCAGAGGTTGTCAAAATTTTGTCTGGCTTTTTTCTTTTTATGGTTGTGTTTTTCTTTTGTTTTTTACTGTTTGTGTTGTTCCAGCTGTTAAACTCGTATTTATGGAGGCAGTGCGATGAATCACTGAATTACTTTGAGAAATTACCCTATTTTACCTTTCTTAAGACTCCATTTGAAAAAGTAAATTCAAAAACATTTTACTTCCCAAACTGAGTGACTGGTTCGACAGCCTGTTGTTCTGAGCTTGAATTCTTTTAACAGACCACGGCTGAGGATACATTTATTGCAAAATACTTGGGAAAAGAGAAGAAACAAGAGGGCAAACTAAGCATTGCATAAAGTCTGTAATACCAGCCGTGATTACCCATTTTCTTTTCATTAGTCTTAACTGTGATTTCCAATTATCCGAAGTACATAGCAGAGGCAAATCAAAACCAAAAAGAAAATAATGCAAACATAGAGAGACTACTGGAAAAAAGGTGGTCTCTAGGGCTTCAGGGAGTTGAAGCAAATATCCCACTAATATTTCACTGTTACCTAACTACATGAAATCAGTGAGCAAACTGATTTACAGCTGCTGTTTGTATAAGACAAAATCTACTTCCAACATCATACTTTAGCAAAAAAGAAAACACTGCTTTTTGGTTGTTTGGGGATTTTTAAATTTAAATATGCAAATACTCTTAAGTTTGAAGCAAGCACTGACAGTGTTACTCCAGGATGTTCAATTCCATTGAACTGAGTGTTTTAGCATTAAGAAAGAATACTCCTAATTTCATAGACTTTAACTACTACAAAAACATGACTGATATTGTCAGAACAACAGGTTTAGGTTATTTTCTTACTAGACTGTGGTGCTCAAGCTCATGGCTGAACCACAGGTTACCACACACAGCTCTGGTCACATAATTGCAATCTTTTTTATCAACTTTAAAACTTCTCCAACTCTTTGTTTTTCTCTACCGCAATCTCATCCCAATAAACAGCCCTTTCAGTTTACCACCACCACCTGATGTCAGTTTTATTTGCTGTAGCCATATGTATTCTGTTATTTCTGATATTCTGATAATCATTACTTGACACCAATTCTGGCATTTCTGGTGTGGTTGAATAGGTCCTCCTTGCATGGCATTACTGCTGTGATTTCATAGGTGTTGATGGCTTGAAAGCCCAAACTACACAAAACACCCCCAATACTACTTTGGTTACTTTCAAATAGAGCTGTATAAAGAATATGGGTAGAGTAAATGGTTTGCAGAACCAGGTGGGTAAAGGCAGTGTCTAATTTTTATGAGCAAATGATACATTTGAGGGATTCCACAAGAGGGACTATAGCTGTCTGTGTAGTTTTCTACAGACTCTGAACATAGTAAACTCCTAATAAAACATAAGTAGTATGCAGTAATAATTTGTATCAAGACATCTTTCCCTGTGTTTTTTTCTTAATATTTATTCCATGTTACACATTTTTTGCAGCGATCTAACCTGAAGGGACAATCCTGCTATGAAAAAGAATAATCTGCAATGCACCATATGTCTATGTACTGAGACAAAAAAGAAAATAATTCCAAAAAAATAACAAAACCAGAATATTCAGAGATGGAAGGCACCCACAAAGAGCATCGAGACCAACCCTTAAATAAATGTCCTGTACCCTCTACCTTGTTATAAGTTTCGTTGTAATACTGTTTCAACAGTCAAGCCTTTCAAGTGACCTGGTAAGATCAATCTGTTCAGAACAAAACTCTGTTAATAATAGTTTAGTTTCATCAGAACTTTCAGCAATAAAGTTACTTTTTTTTAAGTATTTCCTCCCTCTTAATCTGTATAACTTTCAGTGTTTAACTTAAAAATGAACATAAAAAAGTTTACTAGCTTATCCATAGTTTATACAGCAGCCAAAAACGTTAATATGCACTGCTTTACTGAATTAAAAGAATGAAAAATGTAGCATTTTTGAGTTAGCATGTTCCAGCATATTTATTTTCAAATTGAAATTGAAATAAAAACCCAATGAAAAATCAAACCTTTGATTCATAGGTATGCTTGTTAGACAATAAAACCCATAGGAGAGAAAAATCCTAAAACCTTCTGTGACAATGATAGATGAGCTAGATTACACAGATCGTAAGATCTGATGAAAATACCTTTGTATACCCTACATCAAACTACCAAAGATGTTTTATGACACTCACTTCTTTTAGTCTTCAACAGCTAAAACTTCTAGTCACTGCATACAATCATTCCTACAAGCATCCAAGCATCAGCCAGNTTAAAATATAAATATATAAAAAATTACTTTTTTCTCACATTGTTTTGTTTTCTTGGGTTTCTGAGGCTTTTGTGTTTCTATGAGCTTGGCTTCAACCTGACTTAACTTGTCTCTCTCTGTCTCTGTGAAGGCTTTCTATTTTCCCCCAGCCCTGCATCTGAAGAAGAGGTCGAGTCGTCTGTTTTCTCATGTTCAGGAATTTGTTTATTCTTT
>VXBS01011650.1:896129-1003185 GCA_013400255.1 Sitta europaea | reverse complement strand
TTTTTTTTTTTTTAGCATATCCTCCTGCTTGCTGGCTTTCACAATCACTTCTTGAACACATGAATGATCAGAAAAAATGTAGAAGAATTTTATTAATTTTCTTCATTTTTGGATAAAATGGTGGACCCTTGACCTGGACAGGTGGAATTTTGCAGTTGTCTAATATATTTCACAAAACTTTGCCGACCATGATAGTTTGTACTTGGATGAGCAAAATCTTCCAGAAATACAACCAGACTTCACATGAAGACATTAAAATATGACATTATGTATAGTTGTCTCTGCTAGTCTCTGGATAAACTGATAAACAGAAGGGGATCTTGTCAGGTTTTTAAAATATAAATATATAAAAAATTACTTTTTTCTCACATTGTTTTATTTTCTTGGGTTTCTGAGGCTTTTGTGTTTCTATGAGCTTGGCTTCAACCTGACTTAACTTGTCTCTCTCTGTCTCTGTGAAGGCTTTCTATTTTCCCCCAGCCCTGCATCTGAAGAAGAGGTCGAGTCATCTGTTCTCGTGTTCAGGAATTTGTTTATTCTTTGCTTATCTCATATTTGTGGCCCTGGCCCACCACGGTCTTCACTGCAGGCCAGGCTGTGCTGAACTCTCTGCCCTTGGGACAGCGCTGTCTTTTACACTAAAAATTACATATGCTCTATTTACAACAATACTCCAATAGCTATTAACTACTTTGAACAGTGTACCTTTGTTCTAGACCAACCAAAATGTGCCACACCACCACAGAAGATGGAGAACTAGAGACAAAGAAGGAGGACAGGGACACACCCCATTTCCTCCATTTTTGTTCCCTGATCCCACATTCTAAAAATCTAAAAATTCTACTTTTTCACCCTGTGACATGCTAATTATCATTCTACCTAAATTCTTATAACTTATAAATCTTCCCAGGACAGTTGGAAGGATGTCCTGGTTCCCATATACCTCAACGGTACTGAACACTGAGTATTCTTTTTCCAGCAATTCTCAAATTAACTTTTCATGTGTCTGTTTTCTTGTCCCCAGTAAGTCTCACTTTTCAATAAGTTGAATAAATCCCCAGGCTAGTTGTAGAAATAAATTTTTGAAGAAATACCTGTAGACTCTAGTGACTGCTCTCAATCTTAATATAATTGGCAGCAGAGTTCCTTATTGGGAAATGCTTAACGCATTTCTGGAAATGCATCAGAGGCCCAAAAACCTCTCAGGAAAAAAAAGTGGGAAAAAGAAATTCTGAGCAAAAAACTGAAAATAATGGAAGTCGCTATTTATAAGGTCCATTATTTGAAAAGAAAACAAAAAGAAAAAAAGTGGGCTGCAAAAGATACTGTAGAATTACATATTAATAACCATTTGTAAAGAACATTATACTTGATTAATGAAAATTCAATTTATTGTACAGATCAAAGTTTCAAGTACAGTTTATCACATATGTACTTAGACATTTTATATGTACATAAGACCTAAATAAATATTTGAGCCTTTCAGTTCTTCATATTATAAGGAAATTAAGCAAGTTTCCTAGTTTATCATATTCAGTTTTCCATTGATCTTAATGCAGTTACACTAATTAACAAAGCATTCTACTTCTACACAGTATTGTATAAAATACCTAATAGAAAATATATTCAAACAGGAATATCTATTATGACTACTAAAGAACAACATTTAAAGTTTCAAATATGTACAAGTGAATAAATTTGCTCAAAAATTTCTCTGAACATCTGAACATATTAGTGATTTTTTTTGCCCTTGAAAGGACAAAACTGTGATTTGATTGAAATGGTTGCTCTTTCTTTAAAGAAGAAAACTGTCATGGAGCAGAATATTAATCATGTTTTACCCAACAATTGTTAGCTTCATTGGTATTTTGCCTACCACCAATCTTTGAGACTTCAAAGAGATGACAAATTATAATCCATTGATTCCAGTTGTTGTCATTTGTAACTGACACACTGTGAAGGTAGAATTATCACTTGATTGACTGAGATTTGTTTTAACAATGTGATTTCAAACTGGCTTGTCTCCTTTTGCTTTCCTTGGAATAATTTGTTTTCCTTGGAATAATTTTGGTTTATCTTATAAACTGTTTTCATGCCAGCAGAAATAATTTACAATTTGACATCGACTTTTCTCCACTTTTATCTATATTTTATTGTTTTCTTCTACTGACTTTCTTTACTTTGTTTTCCTAATCTTAATCATGTGAAACTGAACATATTATCAGTGTGGAATAGAGTGAAATAAGTGTAAAAATTGATGTCTTCTTTAAAGAGTTTTTACTTCCCAGAAGTTCAGTGCTTGGTGTGTCAATCATTTCCAGCAGCTATTCCATAGCCATGTCATATAAAGTCCATCTCAGGGAAAATAGAGACCCTTATGGTTTTGTGTGGTCCAAAAAATAAGAAAAATTGACTTCTAAAAGCTTTCCTCTCTCAGGACCTTATCTTGTGTATTCTTTTATATAATTTTCATAAATAATAATTTGGCCGCCTAGGCTGAGCTCAGATGAAAATCCCTTAGTGTTCTGAAGAATGAGTATTATTTTTAAGAAAGTTTAAAATGAAAGAGTTCCCTGCTATGCTTCATACTCTAAATTGGGTGATTTGGCATTGAATGTCTGTGATACAAGTTCAGACATTATCAGGAAATTAGCTCCAGATAATTAACTCTGAAGACTTTGAGATTTTTTACAATTGGCTTCAGTGTGTTTGAGGAAAAACAGGAAATCTAAGTGGAACTTGGGGAAATGTAGCTACAGATCCAGTAATATCAAATGTTGTGCGGCGATTACACATATGAGTAACAGCCAGTCTTCCTCCTTAAGATTTGTCCATTGGTTTGTAAGAATCACAGGGAATTCATTAACATAGTTTCAGAAATAGAAACAGCTCACCAATTTCTTATTAAGAAAGTGTTGCACAGACAGAGCTATTTCTAGGGCTACTGGGTTTTTTCACAGCAATTTGACTTCCCAAAGCAGTGAATCAGAGCATTATATAGCTGAAAAGTTACCCAACCTCTACGTTTTAAAAACCAAAAATAAAAACCTAACTTGAAAAAGAAGTGGAAAAAACCCAACCAATCAACCAATCAAAAAATCCAAGCCCCAAAACACCAAAAGAAATGATAAACATTTTCTTAGTGCAGCTATTCAACAACCAGTTTTGGACTCTTTCCTTATTACCATTCTGTTGTTATGTTGGAGAATAAGAACTTGAGGTTTTATTCTAAACATGTTAAAAAGAAGGAGATTGCTTGGTCTATTTAAAAATCAGCTGATACCCCTTGTCAAAGATTACCCAGTAGACTTCTGTAATATAACACCGGTGAGCCGGATTTGGAAAGAGCCCACACGCCTTTGACAATAGGCCAGAGCTTGAATGTAAAGTGTAAATTGTTTTATTTGTGGTGTAGGTTGGGGGAGGTGAATAGAGTGCTTTGCTTGGTTACATATAAAACCAATTAATTGTAAATTCTGTACGTCTGCATTTGATATTCTAGTTACAAATAAAAGCTTTGTTTATGATAGGTGGGATCTTCATTTGGATTTAAACAACTTTCAATCATTTCATTTAAATTAGTACTGTTTCAGAACAGTTATCTATTTAATATTGAGAATTAGTACAAATATATACTTTGATGAGGAGACAATAGAGTAAAACAGAGGATCTAAACCCAAAATGATGAAAATCTCTTTATTAAAGGAACTATAGAATCATGGAGTCATAAATTGGTAGAAACTTAGAGTAGTCTGGGTTGGAAGGGACCATTAAATACCATCTAATCCAACCCTCTGGAACAAGCCATGACATCATCTGCTAAATCAGGTTCTCAGAGCCCTGTCAAACTTAATGCTGAGGATGGAATCCATCCAGGGATGGGATATTTACCATCTCACTGGGAAACCTGTTCCAGTGTTTCACCACCATTGTAAAAAATGTCTTCCTTGTATCTAGTCTGAATTCACCCTCTTTTAGTTTAAAACCATTACCCCTTGTGCTATTGACAGCAGATCTTACTAAAAGGTTTGTCCCCATCTCTTTTACAAGCTCCCTTTAAGTACTGAAACTGCTCTCAAGGTCTCCCTGGAGCCTTCTCCTCTCCATGCTGCTCTCTGTCTCCGTAGCAGAGGTTCTCCAGCCCTCTAACCTTTTTTGTGCCCCTCCCCAACTCGCTCCAACAGGTCCATGCTTTACTGTGCTGAGGGTACCAGAGATGAGACTGTACACCTGGTGGGATCTTACCAGAGAAAAGTACAGGGGGAGATTCCTCACTCTGTCTGCTGAGTGCCCTCACTAAAGCCAGATCTTTCTCAGTTTGGCATGTCGTCCCACAGCTTGTCAGAGGGAAGACTGATACAGTTCCCTTCTCCCTTCAAGTTTACTTTAAAAGCCTGTCAGTGAGCCAAGACCCTTTTCACCCTCTGAGGAAGATATTCCTCAATTCATGTAGACTCTGACTCTACCAAAAAGCCCAAAACTGTGGTGGTGATGCAAGTCATGAAATCATGCATAAATAGACTGAGTCTTATTCTATTTCTTCCACTGTTACTGCTTCCTACTGACAGTATAAAGGCAAAAATTTAACTGTATTGCAGATGTCCTTACCAACCATCTCAAGGCCTTGAAATCTCTTTGGTTGCCCTTGGACTACATGTTGCAGCTGCATGGCCGCTAACACAAGAAGAGAAATGATGAGTAATAGTCCAAGGACTGTATTAGACCAGGAAGTTCCTTAGCAATGTTCTTCATTATAGGGAGCATGCAGAATTCCGTAATAGAAGGGTCTCTCTGACATATCGGTTCCTTTCAGGAGGGAACCACAGACAACTACACTTTGCCCTTTTTATCTCGTGGATTTGGAAACAACGCCTTTCTGACCTTGGCAACACCTCTGGTGTAGAGGAGCCGTCATGCACAGCATCCATTTACTGGTCTTCCACATCCAGAGCCTCATATCTGTTGTACATGGGCACCTGAGGAAGCAAGTTGGGAAAGAAGGGGTTTGTCTGCCACCACAAGCAGGAACTTGTCTCCATTGACTCTGTTCCTTTAGCTGCTGCCTTGAATTTGGAGTGAGGAATAAACAAGAAAGGTTAAATTAGAGATGGAGGTTTCTTACAAGATGGAGTCACCACAAAAATGGCTTTTCAACTAATAGAGCCAGAAGGCTGGGTGGATGGCTCATTCTCTACCAACAGACTTGTCAAACAGAGAATAGTCCTAAAATATAATTAAGTGAGTCTTAAAATATAATGAAATGAGAACCATGAATGGAAAAAAAAAATAGGAATAAGATTTTAATAATACTTTTTGCCCAGAAAGAGTTGGTTTAAAAAATAAATATCCTTATTCATGTCCTTGCAAGATTAATAAAATGCTTAAAAAACATGCTTTTGGCCTTTAGCATTAAAAGGTCTTCTCCTGAATAAGAGAAAAATTTCCTACAGCTGTAAGAATGACACATTTATTCCAGTATTAAAGAAAATAAGTTTTCTCAAGCATGGAACTTTTTACTTCTACATCAAAACTGATTGATAATAAACACCAATTTTTAGCCCTCACCATATAATTCAACTCTTTTTGTATGTGGAACAATAAAACCTTGTAAGGCATCTTAGAAAATGTGCTGTGACATTTAAACAAAATGTTTTCTTAACATTTCTGTTAAGGAATATTTTTATAGGGGAAAAAAATAAACCAAACAACACAACCATAAAAACCCCAACCAGGTATTACATATGAAGGGACTGCTTTGCAAAATTCTTGCAGTAAATCAGAAGGCTTGGAGATGTCCAAACCTTTTGACAACACAGGGATTGCATGGTCTGTAGATGCAACTGGTGTTACAAATTCATGATAAAATACATCACACACAGTTAAACTCGTAGGTATGATTGGAATGAACTGCACAGCACTTTGTTTTAGACCTCCGGTCCCTCCCCAGAGAATTATAAGGAGCTAAACCTTTTCTTCTATATCAATATAAGAAATATCCTATGATTTTATGATATGACTAAGTGATATGCACATAATTTCCAGTTTTTCTATTTCCAACATTCACGGTGCTGTGGAATTCAAGGACAAAAAAAAGATAATCTTGTCTGCTGCCAACAACTGTGCAGTTTAAGAAAGTTTCTGAAACAGATACTTACAAAATTCCTTTTGTGATAAATGGGAGTCCTTTCTAAACTCCTATTTTAATTTAAAAAAAAAAAAACAAAAACAAAAACAAAGATAATCACTGCTATCTCTGTAATATGTTATCATCCAGCTATCACATTAATTTTTACTCCCTAGCTTAGAAATACTTGTTTATAAAACAGTAAAGAGTTCTGAAGTGTCTTAGTGTTTAGTTCCAAGGAGTATGCTTCCCATATAGTACAAATTTTGCCACCCACATAGACACCTTCTACCTGGTTGTATAATATATGCTTGTAGCTTGTTGGAACTAGACAGATGTACTAATTCAGACATGTAAGTGTTCTTACAAAGGCTCTCTAATGACGTGGTGTCAGCTATCAGTTAAAGAAGTATCCAATCAGACAAATTGAGATGCTCATTCAAATGAGATGAGATTCTCATTCTCCACAGCAAGTAGTTCGGCATAATGATGAAAATGAAATTATACCTTGGGATTTCTATGCCCATTTTCAGGCTCAAATATCTTGAAGAAGTCACGGGTGTTTCCCATTGTGACTGTTGTGTGCTAACTTTGCAAGCTAAATTAGGCACCATATATTTTGAAGGATTTGAGTACCAGAACTAACACCAATGAGAGGGCTGAAAACTTCATCTTTTCGAGAAACTGATTGTCAGTCACCACTGTATTGATTAGAAGTCTGTGTTTTGACACACAAGTTTTGACATGTTGTGCTCAGTTTGCAAATAATATGAAAGGTTACAAGGACTCTCCTGCAAACCATGCTTTAATATTCGGAACTGCAAAAATGTGAAAGTCTCACTTCAGTTAGAAATATTTTCAGTTTCTACAAGGAATATCACTTCTTTTTCTGTTTTATTTCCCACAGTTATATATTTATAATTTTTATATATATAAAAAGTATAACTATATCAAATGCTTTTACTCTTTCAAAATATTTTCCTAAAATGCTGCAGCATCTCTTTTGACTATAGCAGAGGACTTGGGACTTTACTTTTTTCAGTGCAACTACACTTGATGCTCACCTTTATCCAATATGTTTTAGTCACTCAGAACAAGGTCTATCAGCCCAATAAGCAGTGTCATCTACAGGAAAGATTATGTCACAAACACAGGATTTTTGGGTTATATTGTCAGCTCTAGCACGGAACTTACATTTGGACAATTAATTTCATTTTTTCCTTCATGAAGTGTGGATAACTTTATAAGCAGCGTTATAGGCATAGTTACAGACCTAATACATTTATACCCTGCCTCATTTTTGTGTGTACTATCTGGTACACGAAGGCTTATGAAAAATTCAAATCTTTATGGCTCCAGTAGGATAGGATAAACTATCCATTGATCAGATTTTATTAAGTTAATTCTCTGTAAGACAATATCTTCCTACAAGATTGTATGTTTTGGGGGAACAGAGTAGCCAGACAGCTTCTTCAGTAAAAGCTAATAACAAAAGTTTTCTGAGCAAAGATCTATATCTATCCACAGCAGTATTATCTAAAATCTTGTTAGCCTTTTCCAGAAACCTGTGCATCCTTCCCTACTTCACTCATTGCTGGGCTCTGAGGTCTGAAAGCCCTGAGTCTGGCTCCTTAGTTAAATGGTTATGCAATTTACAGACGGTTTAGCTGCACAATTTCTCTTGACCCTTTAATGAGCAGTCTGGTGAACTCAGCAGAGGATCACAAGTAGAGATCATAAATGAATAGCTGTTGATTATTCCTGGAGTTTTGGTAGAGGGATATTTATCCCAAGACATTTTTTTGCTTTTGTCTTTGCTTCCTAATAGCCTTCTTGACATTTTAATCAAAAAGCATGCTAGTGATTAGGCTATGTATGAGGCAACTCAATTTCTGCCTTTATTAAAATTATCAAACCTATTTATTCTTATAATTCACAGCATGTGAGCAAGGGGAGCAAAATATTCTCTGCTTATGGAAACATTTGGCAAACATTGACCCTGAATGTCCTATTACTATTTGTGAGTAAAAAAAATCACTAAAAACTCAATTGAGATATTTGTCTATAAGCCTAATTTTTTTAAGTTCTGATTAAATAACTTGGATAATTCAGACTAAACAAACAATACTTTTAGATATTTTGAAAAATACATTAGAATACACTTCAACTATACAATATTAGTGTTTAAAAAATCCCAATGTATCTGCTCTTTAGTAATTTTATTACTAAAAAGTTAAACAAGTAGCATATTAGAAAACACTAACAGGTGGAATGGAGAAAGGACCGACGTGGGATGTTTGTCATATTCCCCAGCAACAAGATAGCAAATTAGTTTGTAAGTTTGGTCTCTTTCTTATATCATACTATTAAGATCTCCATATTTTGCTGCTTTAGTAGGAATTCTGTGGAGCTGTTATCTTTCTGGGGTCAATACTCATGTAAAGAAGGAACATAAAGAATAAAAATTCATGTGGAAATTTCCCAGTGTCTTGGGTTTTAATGTCATGGCCTATCTGTACTGTACATTTTCCAAGTACTGTTATATTTTCTTCCAGTATGCAGGATTTAATATAACATTATTAACAACATAATCTAAAAATTTAAAGAAAAAGTATTTGTCCAAATTTAGCAATTATAATGTACTAAATTTAATGTCTCCTGTCCCTTTGTAGGCATTCCCAAAAACTTCTAAAAACCCAAAATATATATAAAAGTATATTTACTGAGGAATTTTGAATATTATTTCACTAAATGCATTTTTGTATGTTTATATATAAAGAAATATTAATGTTAAATTAAGCAAATTTACTAGCAAACATCAAGATAAAAATATATAGCACTCATCTCATGTAAGCTGTATGAAACATGCCTCTGCAGACCCAATTGATATTTTTGAATTAAATGTGGCAGAAGGATGGCTAATGTATTGCCAGAATTTTTTCTGCTATTAGAGAGATGAACACAGGTGCACAGATGTGCTGTGTGCTATGGAGAAGGCAATTTGGACATACTGCCAGTCTGTCACTGGAAAAGGCACGTCTAGAACAGGCAGGCTGACTGGGCTGGAGGTTGTCCATGTGAGCTTTGTGCAATGGCTGTACAAATCCATTCTTATCCTAAATCCTGCTACTATCAAATATTATACATTGGGGTTTTTTGGATTTTTTTTTTGTTGGAAAGGACAACAAGGTTTATCTCTCCATAGGGCCAGCTGTAGCCCATTGTTTGACTCCCTAACAGGTCACCACAGTGAGTGCTCTTCTCCGTCTGGGGCTTCTGACAGAGTCCTTCCAGCAGCCATTGCTCCTGTTTTGCTCCTTTGTAAAGTTCTTATGATGTCCCTTTCCTTTGTCTTCTAGTACAACTGTGATTTCTACAATCACAACACAGCTCCAGGATCTTACACCAGTGAAAGCACTACTCTCTATTTTCCGAAAGCAATAACAGCTCAGAAATTCTTCTGGATACTGTGCTCTGAGAGGGGAGGGAAGCTCTCCAATTTCATTGAAGTAATAAAATTCAATCTTCTAAAGTCCTGTGGGTTTTTAGGGTTTGTTCTTTTTTGTTTGATTGCTTGGGGTTTTTTTTGTTTGTTTGTGTTTTTGTTTCTTTGTTTTGCATAATCTTAAATCCAAAGGGACATATGTCTTTAAGTCTGGTTTCTGAGATCAATCATTTTCTGCCAAAATGCTCCCGTTTTCAAAGCTGGTTAGGATCAGATGCTTCTGAAAATAGACCTGTGCTGACCAATTATTGCTGTTATATAAGCTTTAGTACTTCTTTAAGGACTGAGCCTGTCAAGAATTTAATTTGACAAGCTGAATCATACCAGATCATATGTGATGGATTTCAAACTAAATTGCATCTGACCATCTGTACACAGCAGAAGAGCACATCTTTATGGAATTCCTCATATATTCACTTTTTCTTTTTGTAAATATATTATTTCATACTGTACTTCAAGAGATTTATTTTGACAGAGATATGTCTTCTCTGTTATGGCTTTTAAAGTGCAGAATGGCTGAACTATAAAAACTCTATCCTAACAGCACAAATTTGTGGTAGATGATAAAGAATCAAAACAAATTATTATTTGCTATGTTGACCTATTGGAAAAGGATTTTTGAACACTATCTTTACCCCTAGTCTGTACTGCAACAGTGGACCAAATTATAAAATAATTTGCTCAAATCCACAAACTCAAGTAATATGTTTACAAACAGAATTCTTTTAGTGACTATCCCCTAGATATAAAATACATGTATTTTATACCCTTTTCCCCCAATAAGATGATTTTGTTTCTATGACTGTATAACAACCAGTAAAAGCTTAGGTAAGGTCAATTTCGATTTCCTATAAAGGAAGACTTTAAGTTCCTTGTAAAATTCAGGAGAACAGTGTTTAGGATGGTCTGGCAGCATTTCTAAATGTCACAACAGAAATGACAGTTTTATTTATATATTCTGCAAATCAGTGTGTATTAGGATCTAATTAATCCTGTACTAGACCTCTCTCTAGTCTCTCACATGGTTGTACGGGAGATATGGAAGAGCAATTGAAAAAATCTTTGCATCAAAGAGCCACAAAATGAGTTTCTAACATTTGACTGAATCTCTCTGACTTCATTTAAACACATTTTTTACATAACTTCTTGTTCTCTTGATACTGATTAAATTTAAGATTATTTTTCCTCCAACTAATGAGCTTCTAAAAGAGTTTGCACACATTTTAATGTACATACACAAACATTCTGAATATATGAAAATAGCTACTAAACATTTTCTGAGCTGTTTCTGGATCTGACAACAATAACTCTCTAGTATACTAGTAGAGTTATCTGCAAATGCACAAACTCCTACTTTTGAAGAAGAAGTGGATGGACAGATTTCCTTGTGTGTAGGAGCACCTTTCTTTTTGATAAAGTCCTTCCTACCCATTAGGCGTTGATCCATAACTTCATTACAGTCTGCTCTGACAGCTACACTGTTTTTTATACTCCCTTCTTAGTCGTATGTGCTCCAGTTTTCTTTACGTACAGATGAACATCCACGAACTTTTCCTTAGCTCTTAATATTTCCCCAATTATTGTTTCACCCTGTTTCCCAGTGAGGTAAGAAAAGTCTAAAAGTCTCTGCATTGTGTTCAGGAGATCTGGAGTGGCTGATACTTCTACAGTTTGGGAGAGAACTTTAAATTACATGGAAAATTATCTATAAATTCCCTCTATCATCAATAGAGAGAGAGGCTTTTCCAGAGTTTTCTAAAATGGGCCATTAAGTAATTTTTCTGGTTTTTTATTAGACATAAGAAAGCTTATTTTGCACTTCAGCAAGTTATTGGATTCTCTGCAGATCAGCAGGGTTTAAAGTGAAATGCTATGCATGACAAATTTTAATACCAGTGATAGGATTACGCAACAAATACCAGTTAAATTGCTTGATTTTTCTCATGGCCTTTGAACCTGTCTTTAAAGCTATCTGTTGTGCTGTATTTTGGCAGTTTGTTTGCATGGCAACAGTATTGAATTAGACAGTAGAACCACTCAGTGAACAAGCCATGAATGTCACCTATCTGGACTTCTGTAAGGTCTTTGACATGGTCTCCAGCAACATTCTTCTATCTAAACTGGCAAAATATGCATTTGATAGATGGACTGTTCCGTGGATGAGGAATTGGTTGAATGTTCTCATCAAATGAGTAGTGCCAATGGCTCAGTATCCAGATGGAAACAATGATGATGCTGTCCCTCAGCCATCTGTACTGGGGATGGTACTGTTTAATACATGCATTGAGCGCTGTGTCCAGTTCTGAGCACCTCAGTTTGGGAATGACAGTGGAGATGCTTGAGCACATCCAAAGGAGGCAACAAGGCTGATGAGGGGCCTGGAGCACAAGCCCTGTGAGGAATACCTGAGGGAGATTTGTTGTTTATCCTGGATAAAAAGAGGCTCAGAGGTGACCTTATCACTCTCTACAGTTTCCTGAAAGGTGGCTGTAGTCAGGTGGGGTTGGTCTCTTTCTCCAGGCAGCAACTGACAGAACAAGAGGACACAGTCTCAAGTTGCACCAAGGGAAATGTAGGCAGGATATTAGGAAAAAGTTTTTCACTGGAAGAATAATAAAGTACTGGAATGTTCTGCCTGGGGAGGTGTGGAGTGACCATCCCTGGATGTATTTAAAAAAAAAGATGGAATATGTCACTTGGTCCTGTGGTCTAGTCAAGGTTGGACTCAATGATTTTGGAGGTCTTTTCCAACATAGTGATTCTGTGATTCTGTAATGTCTGCATCAATGACATAGTGGGATCCAAGTTCACCCTTGACAAGGTTGCAGATGACACCCAGCTGAGTAGTGTAGTTGACACACATGAGGGGATGTGATGCTGTGCAGAGGGATATGGACTGGTGTGACAAGTGAGTGCATGGAAAGGTGCTGAAGTTCAATAAAGCCAGTGCAAAGTGCTGTGCCTGGATCAGGGCAATCCCTTAGTATCATGACAGGCTGAGGGATGAATGAATTGAGGGTCTGCAGGAAAAGGACTTGGGGATGCTGGTGAATGGAAAGCCCAACACAAACTGATAGTGTGCCCCAGAAGGCTGACCATATCCTGGACTGCACCTAAAGAAGGTTAGGGGAGGGTGAAACACTGGAGCAGATTGCCCAGCAAGATGGTAAATGTCTCATGCCTAGAAACATTCAAGGTTAAGTTGGATGGAGCTCTGGGAAATCTGATCTAGTTGAAGATATTGTTCATTGAAGGGGGGTTGAATTAAATGACTTTTAAAAGTCTCTCCCAACCTAAACTCTTCTATGATTTTATGACTATGAACTAACATTTTTCTGAGATTCACTTGCTTAAAAAAAGGAGTGGGGGGGGGGGGGGGGAGTAAACAAAAAGGTAATCACTGATAACTAATGGCCTTTCCAAACATTATCTCTACTCTGATTAGAAATTATTATGATGCTTAGCCAGCCGCAAAATTCCACCTTTAACTATTTTAATAGCAGAACTCAATCATTTCAAGTTCTCCATATATGAAGTACTGCTCCCTGTTAACTTGAAATGAACTTTCTTTTCTTCACTAATACTGAGGGAGTTAAATCTCTTAGTGTTATTAGTACTATAGAAAAGGAAACACAAAGTGTCTCTCTGAGATCTGCAGATGAAGGACTTGGTTCTCTGCTTTTGGTCATATTTACATGCTTATGTAACCATAAATTCTTTAGATTTTCTGGAAGAAGAAAAACTAACTGTAACATACAATAAAAGAGAAATTAAATTTATATTGAAAAACTTAGTATATAAAGAATAAAAATGTGAGATTTGGATTTTTACCTGGTCTGTATTTTTCTGTCAATTGAGCTGAGGATCTAAGTGTAGGTCATTCAAAGACATAAAATTTAGGGGAAAAAAAAGCCTTTCTGTGCTCCTACAAGACTTCTAGACTTCTGTGCTAAAAGCTCTTAAAGCACTTTAAAGTCTACCTCTATCAAGTCTTAGGAAAGCCAGGATGACAGTTTGTACAGGCACACTGCAGGCTCTGGAGTTAGATATTTGACAGAGGAAAATCTCTCTCAAAGTCTCAAGGAGGTTCCACTGTTGAGAGGGAAATAATGAATTTGCAAATAAGCCTACACTGTGTTTTTTCAAATAACTTATTATGAGTCAATCTTGTCCTTTAAGGAAAAGAATAACATGGTGTTTAATGCACTCTCCCCAAAGAGTCGTGAAGCAAGACTCATGTTTGACTCATTTTCTCTGTTATAGTTTAACCCCACAAATTCTACGTCTCCAGGCAGTATCACAATCACTAGCACTGCTAGTTACTAGTTGTTGAGAAGGTAAAACAGGGAGATACTTCAGACCTTATTTCAGAGGTGTTTCATTGTACATAGAACTCTAAAATAACTGTAGGGAAGAGAGGGAGAGGAGAAGAAAGTTCACTACTTTGCCTGTAAAGGTATTTAGTCAGGGAAAATATTTGTGTATTCCATGCCTATTTTAACCTTTTATAATCTTGCTAAAAGTGTGCCAATTAATATTAACTCTGATGCATGACAACTATGGCCCTTTGAAATTGAATCAGGTGAATAATACTTTTCTTATAGATGATGAAACTAACTTTTTATGAGTTTGTTGAACAGCAGTACTAAATTTGCAGAGGGAAAGGAGTACAGAATCTTCTGACAAGTGAGATAATAAAGAAGCAGCTGCCCACCTTTATATCAAAGATATTTATTGTGTAGTACACCAGAAATACTTTCTAATTCTGCCATTTTCCACAAATATGAGTCTCCTATAATTTAGCACAGTGGAAAAATACATGCCTACATGCTCTACCGTGGCATATCTGTGACGAAGAATTGAATCAGAATGCCAGCAACCAAAGAAAAAATGTGACTCAAAATATGGTATGTGTTTATGCCTCATGAGACACTTTGATGTAGGGGCCCCCAGAGTATCACTTTTTGAAACACAAGACAGTATTTCTGCATAGTGGTTTGACATTCAGCTCTAGCAGCTTTTAGGGGCACTTCAGTGCACTGCCTGGTAGACCCACTCTAAGCCAAAATTATCTCTGGCGTAACTGATTAATTGTACTATATTTAGTGTTTATCTCAGTTATGCCAATGCAGGGAGAAACAAGTCTTCTACAGGAGAAAAACTCAGTATTTTTAAGAAGAAATAGCCCTAAAGACTTTTCCAAATCTGCACATGAAGAAAAAAAAGAAAGTAATAGTCTTAAAAAAAAATTCAGGAAGAGCAGACTGCTACTTTAAAAAAATTATTTATTTATTTATTTTTGTCTTCTGTCTCCTAGACCAACCCATAACACTGACACAAATTTTCTCAGGCAAAGATTTTCATGATGCTTCACATCACTGCCTCTAAGCAACACCTTTATTTCCCCAGTGCCTCCCAGGCATTTAAACTCACCTTCCACTCCTCACCCCAAAGTGCCCTTCACAGTGTTCTGGTCTGTCATGGGAAGGAGTCAGAGCTGTGCCATGGCTGTGTCTGACCTTCTTGCATGCTGATTGATCAGACAACTGCAGCTTCCACTTGCTCAGTCACTTGCTTCCAATGGGAATTGACAATAGACAAGTGTTTGCTGCCTTCCTCTCAAATTGTCTCATCCCTGTAGAGAACATGTTCACCTCTGTTTAAAATTTAAATGGAAATCACAAGTTAGACTGACAGATGGGCAATGCAATCATGTGACAGGTGGGCAAAAATACTGTACAACCCAGTACAAAAGAGAGTCAAGAGATAATTTTGCAGTTGGCAATTTCTGTTTTGCATGACTTTCATCATTTCACTGTCTCTTATGTCACAAATAGTGATTCTAGATGCTAGACTCACAGAGAACTCTTATTCTGGGCTACTTTTGTATTATAAGATTGTTCTTTTCAGCAGACAAATTGAATTAAGTTCTTCACAAAGAAAAAGCAGAGAAAAAGAAGGTCATGTACTGTAAGACTATACAAGGCTTGCAAAAATGCTTAATCATGTTGGGAAAATTTTTAAAGAGATTACAGCTTGTTGTTCAAATTTGATAAAAGCTCTGATCTGTTTGATTTGTTGGCAATAAGCAGTGCCTGGAGATATCTTTATGTAATAGTCCATTTCAGGTTGTGGAAACTCAGTTTATCAGATCTTCTGGAAAATAGATTTTAACTAATAAGTTTTGAGGACCTGCCAACTCTCTCTTTTGTACTGTGTAAGCATCACTTAGTTTTGGCTTTTAGTCCATCCTCTTTCTGGCAGTCCTTTCTATGATACAAAGAGACTAACAACCTGTCAAAGTAGGAAATAAAATTTTTTTTCTTTTTAAGGGGAAAAAAAACCAAAAGTTTTCTCTTAATATAAAATTTTTATCTTGGCTTCTTTGTCCTCTTTGAAATTTACATCAGACCTATCAAAATGTGTATCCAACAATGAAAGAAAAAAAAAACTAACCAGAAAAATTTCCCAACTCATTATAAAACATAATGCATTGATTAAGACATGCCACTGTGGTGTCACCATTTTATTTTTTTTTTTTTTTTTGTTATCCAGATGTTACAAAACAAAAAATTAACATGCAGCTTATATGTTGCATTGTTAGATATTTTAGATATTCAGAATGGTCTTGTTGCAATGAAATAACTATTTTAAAAAACATATGTCTAGAACCAGTTCCCACTGCTGAAATCAGTGAATTAGATTACCCTGGATCACACTGAAATAGTCTGAAATATTTTTAATGGTGTTATAGTGCCAAAACCTATTGAAATTCTGTGAGTGCTTTGCAGTTAACCTCTCTTGAAAGCATGAAAACTAATCTCATTGTCTTTTGTTCAAATTCAGTGCAGCAATGTCACCCATCTTACTTAGATTACCAACTTCTTTATCAATACCTATTCATTGTATTCCTATAAGACAGGTTAGTAACTACCTTATACATGGCCAAACTTATATAACAATTTTAAAAAAACCCTTCCCTAGGGTCAGTCAATGATTGAAGACTGAACTTTTGACTGACAGTTTCTTTGTGCAGCTAAGTGGCTGCACTTACCAACCTCAAATTCCATTACTCATTCAACACTGGCTTCTCAGTGACAGCCAGTCTCACTATTTCTAGTTTCAGACAAAAGACTGCAGTTGGAATTACCTGATAGGGTGTGGTTGAGAACCTCCTCTTGCACATCTCAGGTCTTCGATAGCCATCTCTAGACATGAATTCATAGAATAATAGAAGAATTTAGGCTGGATAAGACCTTTGACTCAGTCTCACAGTCTCTCCAATAAGAAGGCTGAGTGCCAATTCCTCACAGGCAGTTTTTCCTATCGAGAATATATACACACATATATTTGTATACACATACACATACACAGAGAACAGGCACGCAGAGCACTCACATGAACACAGAGAACAATGGCTCATCCTGCTTCCAGCTTTGGCTGAGCAGGAAGTCTGTTAGAGGGAAGATTTGCAAGGTTCAGGACAGCTACTGGGCTCATCCACCCAGTCTGACTAATTGCAGTTTGTGGATCCCAGACTCCTCAGATACAGGCACATCCCCACACCCCCTTAATCCCAAGGCAATCCCTGCTGGCTCGTTCATCTTTGTCTTCACTAGTGACCCTACACTTACACACCTGCATTCACTCCAGCACAGACCCATACACTCGTGTGATCACGGGGTGAAGAGCCTCTTCCTAGGAAATAACTGAAGGAATTTATCAAGAAGACACAACAGACTGCAGTGATCAGGGTCAGGGCATGGCCAGAAAGTGTACTGTCCAGCTCCTGCTCACCTGCAAATGGACTCTTCTATTCCCTTACATCCTCTGTTTCCCATACTTGTTTCTTCCCAAATCATTACTCAGTAAAATCAATAAATCCTTTTTTTCCCCACCTTTGTTTCCTCTTTGAAATATGCCTTAATAAGTTCTGTGCAATCCCCAAATGTTCTTTCCCCATGCCCACCAGCAGGAAGTTCCCTTAGTTTTAAGGATGATACAGGGATCTGGGTCTAATGATTCATTGTGATGGGTTTCATACGTGAGCAATAAGGCTGAGGCTCTGCTAGGACTGTCCTGGGGGTGGGACAAGATGCTTGCTCCCTTGGAAGTTATAATTTGGATTCCCTGTCTGGCACTGTGCTGGTGTTCCACGCTTGGCTTATGAAGATAAACTTGATGGGTTGATGGCTCCCTGGCAGCAGGCCTGGGAGCAGACACAGCATATTGTCTGCATCACAGATTTTGAAATCCAGAACCTCTGTCCGACACTGTTTATTAGAGCACCCTGTAAAATACCCTGAAATCCTGGTTTCCTTTGTTGGCCAGATTAGGCACCTAATTTGGAATATATGGCCTCATCCAGCTCTTGCAATTTTGTTGTCTGGTAGACAGAAAAATAGAGAATAGAGAAAACAACCAAACAAGACACCAAAAGGTTATGCCTGAACTACCTCCTTTTGTAAGGTAAAATAAGTTTTCTGGGGAGATATTTCCATCTCCTTCCTGCCATGCATGTCCTATTCCTCATCTAGAAAGTTCCTACATACTTTTCATCTAATAATGCTTTTCATCTTTAGCATATACCAAGTCTAGTTATGTTATCCCCAATTTGGCAGGTGAGGAGACTAGTAGAATAATAAGAGAGGACATCTTCTTAGAGTTCTAAGCACTCTTTCCTTCTACTCTCATGGCTCTTAAATGGTACATGATGATATATATATCAGGGTGAGTTTGATGTGGAATAGAGAGAAAAAGCATGGCTTTGATGTCTTCTATGCAGCCAAAGCAAAATTTAGGTGTTCTTTTTATCAGTTTAAGGGTTTGATTCCATTCTGATAAAATCCACCACTTCCACACTCTCCAACCACTCACCCTCCCACCCTGATAAATAGGAAAGTACTGAGGTTTCCACTTCATGTGAAGTTTTGTATCTTTTAGGGGTTTGTGTTTTGGGTTTTTTAGATTTTATTGACAGAGAAGCCTGGACTAGGAAAGTTTATCTGCATTTACAAGGGCATGAAAATGGAGGGGGAAATGGTGTCACTACTTTTCTGTTATAAATATGGAAAGTAGACAAGTTTATTCTTTTCCCCCTTTGTTGAAGATGGCACTCTTTTAATCACATGTTAAAACAGATAAAATAGCAATTGCAGAAAAGATTCCCCACCCCTCCCAACATCCAAATTAAAAAAAAAAAAAAAATTGAAAAGTGATATCTTTAATATAAACACTGTTAACCCTTCTTTCTGAAGTTTAACTTTTCCTGATAAAAGATGTAAAAGTGTAACTGTATTAAAAGGAATGACTGCTGGATTACAAAATGGGGTTTTCTTGTAAGCTTCCAATTAAACACCACTTCCCAAAGGAGCAGAAATAGAAGTCCTTACTATAAAAGTTGCAGTTTCAACACTGTTTGAATGTGGATAGGAGTTGCTTCAGACCAGGACAAAAGACCACTCACAAAATCTGCACACTGGGCAGATGGAATCAACATATTTGATTAACTAGCTCCTTTTCTGACTTTTTGAACACCAATTTGTCTCCTGATGCCTAGTTTCAGAAGTCTGAAATGCGGACATACCTCTGAGCCAGTTGTCTAGACTCCTTTTATTATGAATGTTGAGAAGTGGGAACTTTTAGAGTGTAATTAGTATGACCCACTTTAAATGTCTTCCTCATGATAAGAGGAATAACAACTCAGAATTGCCTTTTTTATGTTGACTATAAAGAGACTTCAGAGATGTAGCACAGGTATTGGTGTCTACCTGGTAGATCTACAACACAAAGTCAGATGAAACTTCTCCCAAATGTCTGTTTAATCAAAGAATTTTCCACACAAGTAGCATGTAAGTACTTCCTTCTTTAATAACTCAAACTATTATTTTTAAAGAAAATGAATCTGATCCAAGTGAAGATGGGATCTTGTCTCTTCTTATGATGGAATTCATGAAAAAATTTTGATATAAAATAAACTATCTTTTCAGCAATTCATACAAAAATGCTGTTTAAAATATGCTAGCCAGGATGAACACACAGGGAGGTTTAATTAAGTGTCTCTTAGACTAGCAAGTTTGATAAGGTTTAAAAGAGAAGAAATTGAATAACGAGTGGAGATTTTAAACTTTCAAAAGTTACATTTTGCAAGTAGATCTAGCTAGAATGTCATCTCAATAGGGCATAGTAACATTAAAAAAAATTGGAACAGAAAGTCTGTGAAGAGCAGATGCCAGAAGCTGAGGACTTGACAAAGATATTGGGCATTGCATTGGACATGTGTGCAAACCCCTGATTATCTTGCTTGGAATCTGCCATTTTGTACTCTTCAGCCTAAGACAACATTTGGAACAAGGACGCTCAAAATGAAAACACCAGAAAATAAACACTAATTTTCTTGGGTTTATTTATATGAAGAAAAATAAGCAAGCCAATGCCTTGCTATGTAAGTCTAGAGTCTGAAACTATAATCCTAGAACTTAATATCTCTATTCCTATCTATTTGTTCTGGTTATTAACAGCATAATATTTTCTTTTGAGTGAAATATTATGTTGCTGAGAAACACATGCAAAAACACCCCAACTCCAAACAATCCATGCATGGTTCCATGACTATCAAGGTCACACAGAAGACATTATATTATTTTGTAAAGGTGCACACGCTCTGCTTGTACGGTGTTCTGTTTGGAGGCTTCATGTACCCAGAACTGGGCTGGCATACAAGTTCAACAACTGCACTTGCTTTGAAACTGTTCTTTGGAAGAGCTTTTGGAACACCTTTTAGAAAGTCCCATATTTAAGTCCTGTGTCCACTTTGTTTATGTTTCTTAAATATTAGGCTTTTGAAGTCTGCTTCTGTAGAGCACTTAATTTAATGGCGCATGAATTCTCCTGGCGGGTTAAGGATTTAAGCTGCAATTGTCACAGGCTGAATGCTGTTTTCCAAAACCCATTTTCCAGTTGGCTGGCTGGAATTTCGATAGTGATATTACCATATTCATGCCTAAGTCCCCCATGGAGCACTTATGTCATTGCTAGCCATTTCTTTATCATTTCTAGTTAATGCAACAGGGTTCTGTACACATATTAGATGTTTAAATTTCACACAATTTAGAGCACATTTTCCAAAAGTCAAGGGTACAAGTTCACAGAATGTCACCATGTTTTTCTTTGCTTTTATTCCAAAACCTACCTCATGTTCTGGGAGAAATATAACCACTTAGATGAAGGCAGACACTATGAGTTCAGCTCTCTGCGTTGCCCTTTCTCACTGCCCCATAATTTCTTTGTTTCAAGTGTCATATCATCTACAGAGGGGCCACCATTCCAATGGCATTCTAGACAAATCATGGAGAATGTAGAAGAAATTATCACGCTGACATCTGTCAAAACATATATAGAAAACTAGGCAGAAAGGCCAGCTTCCACAGCACGCTTCCTTACCTTGTCCTTAGAATCAGGTAGTGAAATGGAAACATTTCTATTAGATAGCAAATGGATGCCAATGAAGCAGAGACATCTATCAGAATACTACCAACTCACAATAACATGATATTTGACTAAAAGATTATTTGAACTTGAAGTCTACTGCATCATCCACTTGACTAAAGGAGATGAAGATCCATGACATCCAATACCAGGTTTTCATGTTCGATAAAGATATCAGACAATGCTCTTACACACAAGAAACTATAGGCTCCAACTTTACATTTAGGAAAAAAAATTACTTCCTTTTTAATAGCCATTCATTAACTATAACTTAATTTTCATGTATTCAAGTTAAGTACCTTTGAATTAAACTACATCTTTGTTTCAGATGTGAAGAACTAAGATTTTCTTTTTAACCCTTTTGACAGCTACAGTATTTAATATCCAAATAACGAACAGTGCTTTCCTCTGTGGAGTTGAGATTTTGTTGTGTTTCTATAAAAGAATTAGATTTAATTAGATTCTAACTATAATGGGCTTTTCTTTGTGAGTGAAGTACCTGACTGTGTTAACTGTCTGACCCTGTATCCAGCTCTTAATAACTTCTGCTAGCAGTTTGTTAGCATCTCAAAGGGCCCAGTGTTTGACCAGACACCTGTGTGCTGAAGAGATTCTGAAGAGATTCTGCTGTGTGACCAATAATTGCCAAACATGAAACAAAGTTTCACACATTTAGATGCAAACCACTCTGCTGCGCTATCAGAAAGGAAGAATATTATATATGATAGCTTCCAATATCATATGGTGTTCTTGCTGATACTGAACTTTAGTTTAAAAGTCAATTCTATGTTTATCTCTGAGACGTTTTTGCAATTTGTAAGGTCTTCCTTCTTTTGATAGTTGAAAATCTACTACACCTTTGAAAATCTCCTTTTTCCAGGGTGGAAGCCCACGGTATTGTTCCAATGTACTTAGGACATGGAAATTCTGATTAGTACCTCATTTTTAAATTTTTTATAAATAATGTGAAAATTACTACATATTTTCCTCCTCTAGATACCTTCTAGATATCACTTGGGGGATACTAATTTGTGGAGGAAAGCTTTGTATTCATTCTTGTGTAATCTGTGCAGACAGTGTGATACAGCAGTGGATATTTATAAATAAATAAAGTGTTTCAGACATTCTATAGCAAGAAATTGATGACCTGATAAAATCCAGTTTTGGTAATATTCCTCTGCTTATTTCAAAAAAACTTTCCATCTCAAAAAAATTAAAAATCACACTGCAGAAGTATGGGAAATTACTCCTTTCTGCACAAACTTTAAATCTATACATCCATATCCATGACTATGACAATTCATTAAAAACTGAAAAGAAGTAATGAATGTGATAGCTTTGTGGGAGAGAAATTAGGCTATTTAAACCCATTTGCTGGTAAAACAAGGAAAAGGATTAAATCTTGGAATTCTTGCACATAATATTCTCTTTGCTTCTTTTGTAAGAAAGTAAAAGTTTCATAAATTAATATTATCAAGACTTCTGCATCTGTTAGTATTTGATTTTCAGAAATGTATGTCTGTGTTTCTTCTCAAGTCCTTTTTTCTTAAACAACTTTTTTACTTTTCACTCATTCACTGTTCTGTCTTGATTGCTCTAGTGAAGAATGCACCACACTGTCTTTAAGACTAGAAAGGATTGTGGTTTCTTTCCCTTCATTTGAGAAAATCACAGAAAGTTCTCATTAAAAAGAGAAAACTTCAGTAATGGCAAATTTACATAACTTTCATTTTGGACAAAATTCCTGTGACTCTTTCAACTCCAGTTCCAAAATCACTGTATAGTGACTGGATAGGCTTTTTATATTGTTGTCTATCTTTCATAACTTTGAATTTGTACTGCACAACAATTAATACAATCTATTTTCATGAGGCAGTTATTTTTACATATATTAATAACAATTATTATCTGTTAAAGTCCAATATGTGGAACCCTGCTTTTAAGAAAGAATATGTGAAACTACTTTGATCTTTATTTTGAAGACATATTTATATTTAGAACCTAAGATTGTTTTGTCAGATGGGCTTTTTCCTTTCCACTGAAGCCAATAAAAAAAACTTTATTAGGCAGGAATTTAATTACAGTATCAGTATCAGTTTGCAAATAAGTCCCATTAAGTCTCAACATAGGAGACATATTTTATGTCTTATGTTGAGACTTAATGGGACTTATTTGCTCCCCACTTTGTCCTATCTCCCTACTTTGTCCAAGAAACATAAAGAGTCTAGTACTGATTGTCCTATGATACTGATCAGAACCTAACTGGAAATTTCAGATCTCCTTTAGTAATAGCATTTCAAGCAAATAAAGTACTGTTCAAATTCTCCAGAGTATCTTGCAGTCTTTCAGTTTACTGGAAAACAAAACCAAACCCAATACCAATCTAAATTCAGTAGTGCTTTTGCCTTGAGACTTTTATGTATTGGAGTATTTTATTTTTATTAGTCAGCACATATTGGCATCAATCAAAACAAAAGAATATATTTTTTCAGTATCTATATTGTGAAACCTTCAACTCTTTTGCAGCTCAGTAGTCAGTGCAGTCAACAACATCCTAAGTCCTGTACCTTGCAATAAAACCCCATGTTTTTCCTGTAAAATGATCAAGCAAGTAGGAAGAAGGCTTTGAAGCATTTACCTGGTTACTGTTGCTTAGGAAACAAGCAGCTCAGTATTAACAGATATTCATCACAGAAGGACCATATTAACTAGTGAAAGACAAGGCGGCCTCACATTCATTTTCAACAAAATCAACACGTGGATCATTGACTAAGTATAATCCTTTGGGGTGTTATTGCCACTCAACTAAAACTTCAGGAATAATAGAGTAGTCAGTGCTGTTATACTACCCAACAATGCTGGGGAAAATGATATACTAGTTACTTACGGATTTCAATTTTAGTGGAAACAATGGCACTTGAAATACATGGTTTAAGTGCAAGGAGCTTGTTTCCCCAGTTATTTCGAGCTAGCTGGCACTAGGAATATTGTGTAGACTCTGAAAAACAGGTGAATTTTTTCAGTGTATGCAAAACTGTAAATAATTGCTTTTCAAAGCTGGTTCCAGTGTCCTCTTCCTTCTTCGAAAGGAATATATTTGTGAAAGGAATGTTATATAAGTAACACATTTTTTTTTTGATTGATTGATTGATTTCAGTGAATGCAATACAGTTATTTACTTTTGGTTGATGGTATATGAGATCATGTTCAGATCTGCTCTTTGCTTATGTTAGAAGCTGTAATAAAACCAAGGCACAACTTGATAATAGAGACTTGCCATGGATGAGTAAGGCTGTTATGCAGGCTGCTTTAGAAGTGTTGGATTAGTCTATAAATCTTTAAAAAAACCCAAACGATTGAAAATATACACAGATAAGCTATGAAGCTATTTATTTCTAAGATAACTTTTTCAAATTCTATACAGAGTATTGAGCACCATGCTCACAAGCATTTCATTCTTTTAATTCCATAGATATTAAACACCATTTTCAGTGGTCCTTACTATATGGGTGAACAATGCTACAGAAAATCTTAGACACTGGTTTTCTCTTACCAGTCTCACCTGAAAAGCTAAGAAGGTTTTCTAGAAAAATGTCTTTCCAAACTAAAACTGTATCCTTTCGTCTTTGTCCACTTAAGGTGATTTAACATCCTGCCTTCTCTCACCCCTGTTGGAGCTGCTTGGTTTGCCATTTTGCCCATGTCCTGTCTACTTACTAGGACACAAACTTCTTGTTAGGACACATTCTTATTCTCTGAATTTTAATTACTTGTCTACCTTCATCTTCTTTGCTTCCTTTTTCATTCTTAATCCCTCTTTTTATTTATTTTTTTTTAAATACAGACAAAAACAAAGAAACAAACAAAATCCACAACAACTCCACAACTCCCCCCCAAAAATTCCCAACCAACTAACCAACCAACTGAAAAACAAAGCAACAAAAATTCCCAAATAAACCCCTGTAACCCTCAAACCAGTAGAAATTTTGGGGGATTAACTGGTTTGTTTCTATAAATATATCCAGAAAAATACATTATCAGAGATGCATGATGTACTATTAAACAAAACACAAAAAACACCAACATCTATTTCTAAGACACTAGAGTAACATATAATCTTTTTTGTTCCTATTAAACCATACCGGGTGAAAATTTCTAAATCAATGTGCTGGGTAGAAAATACTCAACAGATAGAAAATGCAATGAATGGTTAAAGGGTGTCAAAGATGAAAACAGCTACAATAAAGAATGTCCAGCAACCATATTTCTCTACTATTTACCTTAACCCTCTATCTTTACATTAATATATACATGTATATAATTTGAGGAACAGATGACTGTTTGACTTTACTAAATCTTTTGTGATTTCTTAATGGAAACCAACCTAATTAAGTAACATGACTGGCTATGAGACATTTATGTTACTTGATGACGCATAATTTACTGACTAAAATGACAAAATATGAAACTGTCATAGACTAGTTTTGGCAATACTACCTGCTCTTCTGTCCTTGTCTTAAAATAAGGGTCATATTTCCTCAGTGACAATGGGGTTACAGCTACATTTCTTAATTTAGGTATCTTGTTACTTGATGGTGTCATTCCTATTCAAATTGTAAGGGATTGAAGGAAATGTAGGAGAAATTGGAGGCCCATTTGCACAGGGATTTTATTGTGTTCTGAGGTGGACTGTGAATTCACAGTGCACCATCAGTTCTATTTCTTACTCTCAGGATGGAGGATCTGACAAGTATTTATAACAGAAGTTCTTAAAGCACTCTGAATATTGTGGGTATCTCTGGGATTCCTATCACATCAGCAGCTTGCACAAGTATTCTGGTGAAATGACTGAATATCTTTCAGTAAGAATATGCTGCCACTTGCAAATAAGGACCTCACCCACCTTTTCTAACTGATATTACCCTAATGAATGCAAATATGGAAGCATGTGATGGAAAGTAAATATACTTAAGAAGCATTGGGTACATCTGAGTTTCCCTCTAAAAATACCATGTGAAACACTCCAAAGCTGCCTTATGGGACTACCATAGGTAGTATTGTGGATATTACCCTATTACATGCTGGACATAGACTATTCTACAGTGTCTATTTATTGTATTCTGTGGGGCTAACTTGAATTTTCTGAGAAATGCATGGTTTCTGATTTAGAATATTGAAATAAGCCACCATTTTTTAAAAGCAAATCCATGTAATGCAGAATTAGGGATAGCAAACTTTTGTTGCACTCTCAATTGTTTTCAAAATTAATCCATCTTTTCTGGTAAGCCAGTAGCATACCCAGTAGCTGTTTGATAGCTGTCTACCTGTAATAACAGCTGACCTGCTGTATTGTGATGTTAACTCAATTTTGCTTGAATAGTAAGCCTCCTGAAGCATTTAAAGACTACAGAAATTCTCTCAGTTTAATTAGCAGATCAGACCTGCACAGTGCATCCTTGAGTCTGAATGCTAACAATCACGCCAGCTACATAATAGCTCATTGGTGAGAGAAAGATTCAGTAAACTTCTTTCTCTTTTTGCAGAGACTCTCAAATAAACATCTCTGAGGATAATGTTTTATCATTTTTGCTGTTTAGCAACCAGATCTTCTAAGCCTCTTTTCATTTCAGAGAAGTTCCAATTAGATGCTTTCAAGCCTATCCTTGAGTACGCTGAAATCTTCTTTCCTGAAGTCCATGTTTTTGATACTCATATTCATCTTGCTCACTTCTCTTATGAACTTCAACTCTCCTATCTTGGGAGCACTTTTTCCTGCTGTCAAATTTGCTGTTTTCCTTACTAACCTTTAAAAGAAAGATTCAGTTCTTCCTTAACCATATATTGAATGTCCAATAACCTTCCCCTGACAGCTTACAGATCATTATCTTGTATAGAAAAAGAAACCTTGATGCTCTCCAGACATCTGTACTGCTTGTACTCTCCAGTATTGTTCCTCTAGCATATGTTAGGATGAGAAAGCCTTCTGTGAGATCCATGGCCTATAACAGCAGAGCTGCCTGTATCAAAGTGTACCACAATGTCACACACTTCCTGCTGCTATGTCCCCTGATTCTTATCCACAAGTTCTCAGAGGCTTGCTAATGACTCCAAAGAACAGATCAGTTCAGTTAATCTATTGCTTTGTATAGAGTATGACCCATCCTCCTCATCTTCCTGGACAGAACTCACTAATGAGAAAGTGTAACAAAATCATACATTCCAACAGATTGATGCATGGACCTAACTACAAAATTCTTAGAGGGATGAACAGCTTTCCATTCAAGTCATATGATCTAGAAAAATAGGATCCTATATTTTATTTCTATACTGGTGACCTTATGATGAACTTTTTATGTTATCCAACAGTAAACCAGATTATGTCCAGTTATTTTTTCTCAGTTTTGTGACATTTGTAAAAGCTTCAACTCTTCAGAACATAGTTACTTGTACATGTGTGTGAAAGAACCTCACACTGGGACTGAGAAAATTCACCAGCTCAATGAGACTTGTGTCTTAGAAGACATGTGAGATAATATAATAATATTGATAGTATTATAATAATAATAATAATAATAATAATAATAATAATAATAATAATAGTGCCATGGTTTGACCCCAGCTGGCAACCAAGTACTGCACAGATGCTCACACACTTCCCTTTACCCTCCCTCCCAGGGACTGGGAGAAGAATCGGGGAAAAAAATAAAATAAAATTCTTGGATTGGGGTATGCACAGTATAATAATTGGAAAGAAAATAGCAATAAGAATATTAACAACAACAACAGAGCAATAAAAGCAACAACACAACAACAACAATAATAATACTAACGATAATAGGGTCAGAGGGAGATAAAACACAAGAAAAACAGTGGATGAACTATACAATTTCACACCACCCCCTGACCCCTTGCCCTGAGGCCAAGCCTGTCCTCAATCTGCACCTGGCTTTCCTTCAGGGTATTTTCTCCATTTTATAAAGTGACCATGATGTTGTTCTATGATATGTAACATCCCTTTTATGATATGTAATATCCCTTTATGCAGTTCAGATAAGCTGTTCTGGCTATGCTCCCTCCCAGCTTTTTGTGCAGCTCCTCATGCAGAGCATGGGCCACTGAAATGTCTTTAAGTTAGAGTCAGCACCACTAAACAGTAACCAAAATACCAATGTGCTATCAACATTAGTCTCATATTGAATCCAAAGTACCAGCTTTTGAGGAATTAACTATATCCCAGCTGAAACCAGAGCAATGAGGTAGTCATGTTAAAGAAGAATACAACTGTCTTTAGAATTAATATCAAGTGCATTTTTTCTCTTCATTTGATTTCACACAGAACACTCATTTTTCTGTCAAAATTATGGCTAATGCTCATCTTCTGCATTAGCAAAGCCAGAGCACAGATGGTAAAACAAGGGCAGAATACACTTAGAAGTAAGACCTTACTGCTGATATTTGAAGCCCTGAGGAGACAATATCTCCTTTACACCATTTTTTTTCCTTGCCAGCCATGCACTCTAAAATGTCAGTTTTGACTCTGAAAGAGAACTGCAGAATGTTTCTTACTCCAGTAGTCCTATCACTAATGGTTAACTGTAATATTATCTTCTCTTTCTCCAGAAGTGGAGAGGACGACAGTTGCTCTTAATACCTATTACAGAACTAGAGAAGTATTTCCTCTAGAAACCAAGAATTTCTCATTTCTCATTCTTTTCTTTTTTTTTTTTNNNNTTTTTTTTTTTAATATGCAAAAGGCATGCTTCCTTCCTACCACTTCAGAGATGGCTGGTGTGATTTGAATCAGAACAAAGCTACAGCACAGTGTTTAGAAATGCTTGCATAAAAGAAATGATTAATAAAATCTAGCACAGGAAGAATAAGGAATTAAAGTTGTAATAATTTATTGCAGTTCACTGAGAACATTTTTAGTGCTTAAATACATTTTTGTTTCAAGATTAATTAAATTATGATTACACTAATCATAAAATTCAGGCTTTTCCTGTGAGTCCATGGCCATTTAAGGGAAAATTGACATGCTTGTGTAAAATTAACACATCAGGAGTGTAAAAGTTTATGTGCAGGTTTTTTCTTTCACATGAAGCAAAGGATAGATAATTGTTGATAAAATTTTGACAAGAGTTAATGAAATTTGTATGAGTTTCTAATTTGAAGTATATTAATGTGTCACAGTGGAAGTGCTCTTTAAATATTAAAATTCTGAAAATGCATTCAGAAGCGTATGGTACATCTAAAAATAATTTCATCATCCAAAGTTAACAAGGAAGTTGTGTGCTATGGCGCTCTAATTGTAATGTGTACTGTACTTTTCAGCCCTACAAGAGACTTGGGCCCAACCAGCTATCATAGGAGAGAACTCCCACTAAAAACCATCTGCAAAATGTGGCTTCTGAAGGGAAAGCCACAGGGAACAGCAGCAGGGAGTATTAAGCAGAAGTGTGGTAATACTGAACCACTATTCTGGTGGTTTCCTGATACCTTGCAGAACCTGTGTCTTTTCTTTTTTTGATTTAACAAAATCACTTTTTCTCCTGCCAGCCAAAAGAGAAAACTTCCAAGGGCATTGGACAACAATGGCATGAATAGTCTTTTAACTGATTAGTGGGAAATGCTGCATCACCCGTGAGCAGTGCTAAAAGTTATAATTTATAGAAAATAAGAAAAAAAATTAAAACTTCAATAAGAATGTATCAGAAGACATTTTGTTTATTATTCAAAGTTTATTCTTTTCCATCCTCACAAGTTTGGCAGTTCTTATGCACATCTCTTTCAAACTGTTTGGTGCTTCTGCATTGTGCTGTAAAGAATATGCCTCACCAGACAAGATTTGCAAATTGGGTCAAACTCTATATGGGATTAAGACCAGTTTGCACACAGTTCAGCAAGTTTATTTATGTACATAAGGCCACTATTGAAGAGATTTTCACAGAGGCAAACAGAAGAGGACAAAGGTGCAATTCAATTTGTGGGCTGTGAAGCTGAGTAAGTTTGAGAGCAATCCATTCTTATGATTTTTATTGTGAAAAAAAAAGTGGAGGACTCATATTCTTTCTCACATAGGTTTTGGAACTTTGGTTCTATCTGAGCAGAAAATATATTCTAGGCATACAGCCAAGACAGAGAATGGTAGAAGAGACAACCAAGGGAAAAATGAAGAGAGACTGTCAGAGTGCAGAGTCCAAGAGAGGGGAATTTAATTAGGTAGCAAGCCTTTATGTAAACATTTAGATGGAATTTGTGAATATTCAGAATTTAGTTTCTCATCAAAAAGTGAATAGGAAGTGACAGTTAGACTATCAACAGCTGCTGAATAGGCAACTAGAGATCTGGAAAAAGCATCCAGATAGAGAAGATAAGCTTTAAATTAGAAGTTAAAAAACAATAACTGTTATGGGAACTATAATTGGTTTCTTAATATTTTTTTACTGCTTTTTGGCTGGGAGCTCTTTTCCTTGGTGGAAAGAGATAGTGAAACTAGCATTCTCCAAAATGTTCTTTATTAAAGAAAAAAATTTACAATATGCATGGAAGAGACATTACAAAACTTGTGATCAAACACAGAACAGAATAAGTTCATTCTAATTTAGTAACTGTGATAAGCACACAGCTGAAGTAGGTATTTAACTGCTTTTGCTAGAAAACGTTAGTGCAAATTAAGCACTTTTAAAAATATTTGGCTTTTAAGCACTTGGGGCATGGAGTCATTGGAGCTTCCTACACATGCCAATATACAGCATTTTTGCAGTAGGAAACACTTTTTTCAAATGTATCTATGTCAGTGAGAAATTCTTCACCTAAAAAAACCTGCAGTTAAACATCAAATTTTCTAAAACATATATTCTATGAATTAAAAATTGTAAAAAATACTGATATGTATTAAAAATGAATGTGCAGTGTCAATCATGGGAGAATTATTCAATCTTGCAACACATTGATTTATTTATGGGGAAGAATGAGAATAATCTCCCTGCCTTCTTTCATTTTTTTTTTCTCAATGACTCCACATGTCTCATAATTTCATAGAAAGATAATAGATTATTTCCTTCCCATTTATATTCCTCCTGATATCATAGTTTTTTTATATATACCTATTTTTATATATACCTTATATATATACCTTTTATATATATACCCAGATGCAGGATGTCTACTCATTCTGGGATTCCTGCAAATAAATCACTGTTTCAAGAGTGCATACTGCAAGTCCAGGTTTAGCTGAAGCACCTTCCAATTTTCAATTATAGAATGTCTCAGTAACATTGTTATGCAGGACAAAACTGAGTAAATTGATTTCCAGAATTAAAGGAGTAGATTATTGTTTCTCTACAGATGGCCTTCCATAAAACTGGATGGATAGAAAATCTATTAAAACAATCAAGATTTGAATAGACAGAAAATACCTAAGATCTAAAAATATGGCAATTTTTATATGACTAACATTGCTTCAGTTTGCTAGTCTTCCTCACAAACTATGGAGAAATTTAACAATATAACAAGTTCTTGCTTTAAATGTTCCTAAATAACAATAAGCCATCACTCTGTATTAATGTTGGATTATTTCTCCCCAGATGCAGAACTGGCCATTTTGCTTTGCTGAACTTCTCAAAATTATTTTGTCCAATTCTCTAGCTGGTCCAGATTCCTTTGAACGGTAGCAAGAACTTCAAATGAATCAGCCATAATCCCTATTCTCCATCTGGTATCATCCATAATGGTGCTGAGGGTGCAGCCTGTCCCATCACCCAGCTGATAACCAAGGATGTAAAGCAGTACTGGCCCTGATATCAACCCCTGGGTGCACCATGAGTGACTGGTCTCCAGCTGCCCTGTGTTTATCATAATCCATTGAGTCTGACAGCTCAGCCAGTTTTCAATCCTCCTCGCTGTCAACTTATCCTGCCCATACACAAATATTTCTCATATTTCTTTTTTTCAACTTGTAGTAGGAACAAGGGGAACTGAAAAATAAAGAATTTAAACATCTTTATGTATGTACCTTATGACACTGCAAAGTTTTAGATTTTATTCCACTGCTCAATAGTTGTTTCCCACCTCACCCCTTCCCGTGTAACATCTGTAAAACAATGATAATTTCAATCACACTGTCCTTTTTACACTAAATTTTGCAACCAGTTTTTCTTGGGTTGTAGAGGGACTATGTATCTCTGTGTTACAACTTCTTGGATTCTTTGGTCTATAATTATTCAATAAGGGAGTTATGTTGCTACTTTACACCAAGATATATAAATACTATTTGTGGCATACATTGTGAATTACACATGTCAAAATATGTATCATGAGGAAGAGCCGTAATTTAAATTATCATGGTTTTGAGACTATAATTTAATAATTTCTGGCAGAAAGTCATAAGACATTTAGAATATTGAATAAATAATGCAGAATAGTTCCTTTAAAACACACCTATTTGTGTAAACAAATATTCCACTACCAGGAAGAATAAGAACTTGCTCTGCTCTTTAGGTAATCAGATATCTTTCTATCGGAAAGAAAATTATCTGAATAACCACAAAATCATACTGGGGACCCTTTCATAGTTAACACTTGTCATCCCACCCTAAATATTAATTTTTTCTTTCCTCTTCTCCTTATTCCTTAACAAGTATTCTTTTCCTACTCCCTACACTGACATACAGACATGAAGGAATTTTCACATTAGCAAAACCCCTTAGAGATTGTTCTTCATGTGCTTATGAGTACAACATGAAATAAAAAACAGCCAGATGGAATCCTTTGATTCTGTTGATTTCATTTCTGGCCAATTAAGAAAGTTTATCTGGCCCAAGGATAAAGAAAACAATTTTTATCTACCATCTACAAAAAAAGAAAAAAAAAAAAAAGAAAAAGAAAAGTGTGAATTATCATTGTGTTTGCAGTTTTGGATAGATTTTATACACATATGTTAGCCTATCTTAAGATAATTTCCTGGGAGAATATTAAAAAGCCTATTTCAATCTTCGTGATTGCTTGTGATACTGCAGCACTGGGAAATGTCACAGAACAAATGCATAGGACTGAAAGCAGGGGAAGATACTGAATGAGCCTTATGTAGGAATCAATAACTACAAACACCTGGAATGTATGTGCTGCAGGTACTACAGTACATTAATTACTCCCAACAATTGGATAAGTAATGAAAACAAAAGGGATACAGAGTAGGAATAGATTTAAACTCTTGGCTCTAAACAACTAAGGAGAAAAAAAAGAACTTCGGTTGTGCAGGTGCTAAAGTTTAAACGAGATAGGGGCAAATATAACAAGAACAAAATGCACCAAGGATCCTTGCAGAAGGAGATCTCTGTTTGCACCAATATTATAGAATTATGTGTAGAGGAGAACTTGTAACAGGAAATGCAAAAATTTTTGAAGATCAGCTGATAAAATATCAGTAGTCCATGGAAGACAGACTGTGAGAAGACAGACAGTTTTTAGGAAAACTACTGTGTTCAAATTTATGTCTAACTAGAATGGATATGTACAGCAAAAATGATCAGTTAAACCAGCAATTAAAATGAATTGGGGTGTAAAATTAATATTGAAGGAACCAAGAAAAGTGGCATATTTTAAGTCATTAAAAAAGGAAATCGTAGAAATAGTAGGATTCCTTTTTTTTTATTTTCCTTTTAGTCATGGTTCTATTAAATTGTTATTGTCAAATTAAGAAAAGAAGCAAGCACAGAAATTTAGGAAAACACAGAGATTTTGAAAGGTTTCTATAAACATATTTTGTGAATGACATTCCTTTTTTTTTGAAAATGTGGACCAGATAAAGCTTTTTAGACAATTAGACACTTATAGGATGACAAAGAATCAAACATTTTCAGCGAAAGCTGGATGAAATATTTTTCTTGGTCTTGGTATGGAATAGGAATATTAGTGCCTTATGTTTACTTATTTATTTTTCATTTTACTGAGATACTCCAAATATGCCTCTGTCTTTAAAATAATTGCAAATCATAATTTCAATAAAATTTCAGCATGATTCAATGTTGCATGTATGTGTATAAATTTGCCTTTCTTTCAAGTCTAATCCCAAGACACAGATAATAAATGGAGCATTTACTTTCATAATTTGAAGCAATACTACAAAATAAATGAGGTGTTGGTTGATCTATAATGTTCGGTATACAATTAATCATGACCAAGATAAGAATCTCACTATTTATATTGAGTTTTTGGGAAGAAAACAAGAAAAACATAACAACAGGATTAGAAACCATCAATTATTTCTTTGGTAAACGCTGTGTTGAAGAAAATGTTATTTTAAGGCTAAGACATTTATTATTAAGGACAAATGTAAATGGGAACTGTCCTATGAGAACTGACTGCAGTCTTGCTGAAATCACATATAGCTAAAAATCTGCCAGTGTTTTAACCCTCTTTATGGGATACACTATCTGTATAAAAGAGCTCCATGGGTTGAAACTTGGCTTTTTACTCCATCAGGTCTAGTAATTCTGTGGTAAAAACCACAATTTTAACTGAGGTTCTCGTATCAATTCCATCAGAAATAATAGCTATTTTCGGTTATCTCAAGTTGTTCATGATTGAGATATTAAAGAGATGTGAAATTCTACTCTTAATTTGACCCTCTCTCAATGAGGTCAATCAGGATTGTGTATGAGTCACTTAAAGAAATGAGCCCTCATGGAGGGCTTTGGAAAATCATATAATTTCTCCATCATTCATGCAGTTAATTATGCCCTAAGGTATAATGAAGTAAAATAGGGGTCAAGATAATCTAAATTCTGCTTAAGCTGAAGTAGCATTTTTTTTGTTTTCTAAATACATGAGAAAACTGTTTACCATATGAAAGAGAGGGGGAAAGATGGAGAGGACTGGTGAAGAGGAAATAATATTGGTATGCAGACAGATTCAAGAGAGAAGCCATGTGTCTTTCCAGCTTGTGTTAACTCAGAAAGACTTTCGAAAGAAATTAGAATCTGTTGAGTCTGAGTCTTTGACATACTCTAGTGTGGTAGCTCCACTCCCCTTGCCCAAAAGGATAAAATGCATAAAGGCAGGTTCACCAGGAGGTCACTCAGGAAACTCAATAGAACATTCTACTTATACAAAGAAATATGTTCTACGAATGGCTTAGAGTGGCTATCACTTAGTTTATGAATTTGATGTGGAAAGCTGTGACTTGTAATAGATGCTTTTTTTTATGGTGTAAGTGGTATTTTACATATAGTGTGTGTACTTGATTTATTGCCTTCTTGTTTCTCATGTTGAATTTCAAGTTGCATAGAATCATAGTATCATCTAAGCTTGGAAAAGGCCTTTCAGATCATTGAGGCCAATTATTAACCCAGCACTGCCAAGTCCACCACTAATCCATGTGGCCTAAGGGCCATATCTACATGTCTTTTCACCTCCAGGGATGGTGACTCAACCATTTACTTCCCTGAACAGCCTGTTCCAGTTTTCCCTCACATCCAGTCTAAACATCCTTTGTTGCAACTTGAAGTAATTTTCTTTTGTCCTATTCCTTGATACTTGTCAGAAGAGTCTGACCCCAACCTTCTTTCAGGCAGTTGTAGTGAATAATAATGACCCTTTGAGCCTCTTTTCCTCCAGGTTAAACAATCCCAGCTCCTTCAGCTGTTATTTATAACACTTGGGGTTAAGACCCTTCACCAGTTCTGTTGCCCTTCTCTGGACTCACTCCAGCACCCTAATATCTTTCTCGTAGTGAGGACTCCAGAACTGAACACAGGATTTCAGGTGTGACCTCACCAGTGCTGAGTACAGGGGGACAATCACTGCCTGATCCTGCTGGCCATATTATTTCTGTTACAGACCAGGATGCCAGTGGCTCTTTTGGCCACCTGGCACACACTGGTTCCTGTTCAGTCAGCTGTCAACCACTACCCCCGAGTCTTTTCTCACTGGGCAGCTTTCCAACCCCTCTGCCCCAAGCCTATAGCATTCCATGAATTTGTTGTGACCAGATTTGGCCCTGTTGAACTTTCTATGTTTGTCCTTGGCCCACTGATCCAGTCTGTCTGGATCCCTGTGCAGAACTTCCCCACCCTCCAAAAAAACAACACTCCTGCCCAAGTTGGCATCATCTGCCCACTGGCTGAGGCTGCTCTTGATCCCCTCATTCAGATCATCAGTAAAAGGTCTTGACCAGGACTGGCCACAATACTGTGTGCTGGGAAACACCACTCTATAACATTACTGTTCTGACTGGAGAAGTGAAAATATGTTGCTGAAAATCTGGCAAGGAATTGCTAGATTTTGATTCAAAATAGAAAGGATATGAGCAATCTGAAAGACAGCATAGCAACATCACACTTCTCCAGAAGGCAGTTGATTCGATTGGTCATGAACTTCTGTGAGTGTGACAACATTAAGATTTTTGTCAAACTAATAAGCAAGCAAATAAAAACAAAGAAACAAACAAAAACTCTACAACCAACCAAATAATTAAAAAATTTGCTTTCTCCTCACATCTATAGCACTCTATATTTTTCTTCTCCTTATTTGGTAAAGACAGTCTCTCCCTCTGCCCCCCCCCCAAAACATATTTTATATATCAGAAACCAAAATTTTAGGGAGATGAGTAGACAACAGAGAATAATTTACATTCTGATCTTGCAACCAAAGATTTCTGGGCCAGCTGGCCCTAAGGGTAGTTTTGCTTTTCAGGTTTGGCTATTAAAAGAATACCAAGTAGTCTCTGCAAGTCAAATAATTACTGTACTCCAGTCAAGAATTACTCTTCTTTTTATCTTAGAGAAACCTCTGAGTCAACACCTCTCAGCATCAATAAGAGACACAATATAAGGTTTTGTGATTTGTTGATACAAAACATTTCCAAAATGTTCTGCAGAGAGAAAAGTAAAATGTGGGAGATGAAAACCAAATCCTCAGCCTTGAGAGAAAAAATCTGGAGATCTCTGAATGTGGTCTGAATATGCTTCTAGATTTGAACATCCCTGCTCTCAGTGACAACTGAAGTAGAGAGTTTCTACATTAGACATAAGAGCTGGGCTGCCGGAAGACAAGAGTGCAGTGAGAGTGCAAACTCTCTGCTTACTTATCTGAAATACTTCCCTTTAGTCCAATGGAGATGTTCAATCATACAGTTTAAATGGTATCAAGATAACACTGCAGGTAATAAAGGGAAATCCTCCTTTTCTTTTGCAATAAAATCAAATATAGTAAGAAGAGGAGTTCTTGAAGCAATTTCCTTCTCTCATTCTGAACAGTAGCCTCAAATGATGCCAAAGGAAATTTGCATATGGTAAGACTTCATGAAAATTAGAGTCAGGATGTCATACTTGACCTAAAATGAATGTTTAAAATAGATTTGTTTTATTTAGAAATCACCCACTGTAACTTGCTATCAGTTGTGTTATAGATATTTTGTTTGTTTTCCAACACTTTTAGATAATGGACAATCTAAAAAGTCCTCATATATTTAGAGGAATAGAAATTGAGTGAGGCCGGAATACTATTTAATTTATTTAACTTGAAACTACAAGCTTAAACCTTGTATTAAAAATATAAAGAACGACATGAAATACCATATGATGTTGATATATTGTTAAGATTGACCATATTTGAGTTGGTTTACTGTTCTTTGGGAAGCAAGAGAAGAAACATATAGCACATAGCACTTTAATATATGCTAGAAATGTTGTAAGTACACTGTGACACGAAGTAAAAAGTGCTTTAATAAAATAAGCAGATGAAATTGTTTTATTATTGAAGGCTGTGTTTGACCAAAACTCTATATACATGTATGCTTTTTCCAAAATGTAGAAGCAGGAATCAATACAAGAATAAATCCATTTTTTTTAATCTTTCTTTATCTTATCTCACACTTTCAGTTTGCACCTCCTGTATAACCAAACTTCCCTTTTAAAATCTGGCAGAATTTTGTGCCTTCAGTTCAGTGTTGCCTCTTCAAGCACCAGAATCTGCGCTACCTCCTCTCTTCCTTTCCATTCCTGGACTCTGACCAGTCAGTGTTCAATGCCTTTTCATGCCAAAGCTTTTCACAATGAATTGCTATTGCTCTTTAGTCTAATGACAACTTGGGCAGTTCCAGACCCTCAAGTTGCAGGAAGATAGACAAATACATCTTGTGTGATCCAGAACAGAGGTAGCATGAGTTTAGGGTGAGTTTAACACATGGGTTTGTGTTTTAATTTAACTAGTTAGAATTACTGATCTCTTTTTCTTATTTTTCTAATTTTTCTTTTTTCCATTTTTAAATTTTTTTAATTGTTTGGGTTTCTGTTTATTTGTTCATTTATTTGTTTGCTTTTGATTGGAAACAAAACAAACAAGACTGCATTTGGGGCAGAATCACAAAGGCACATAATGAAACATTTTATTATTGCTAAGAAATGAAAAGAAATTTATTTTGTTTGATTGAACACTTCATCAACTGTTCATTTTTGGGTTAAGATCATTAGTCACAAATATTCCAGACATTTAGTTGGCACCAGAGGAGGCTTAGCCCTTTTGCCTCTCAAATCTTAGTGTTTGCTACACTTGAATTATACTTCTTCAGAAAACTAGATTTAGTCTGGCTCAGAAAGAAAATAAATAAATTTTAAAAACCGGACAAAAAATAGATTTAACAGAATAATAAACGAAGTTTCAGAATCGGACTAGCAAACTGGACTAGTACTGCCTGCAAAATTAGATGTTTAGATTTATTTCAGGTGCATTAAATCTTTAACTCTGTTAATAATTTCAGGTTCAGATACTATTTTCCACTCACTACATAACAATTCACGGTAACAGGACAGAAATTAAAATAGGGAAGATGAATGTTGAGGAACAGCTCCATCTATCCCAAATAAGATTAATTCAAGGAAAAATGGATAGCATCTTGAGGGAACATAATATTAAAATAGCATGGAGTTAAGATGAGCTCAGTAATCTGTGATTAGACTTCCCCAAAAGCATTTGCTTTAAAACTCTCAGAAATCAAACTTATTTCCAGCTTCAAGTGAGAAAGATTTTGAGTATTTATTTGAAGCAATTTTTTTTTCAGCTGCACTGTTCAGTACTCTGCTTACAGAGCTTAAATATTACTTAGGGTTTGAGCTAATGTAAGCAATTAATTCATAGCTAGTAATGTATTTGATAAATTTTACTCTCTTCGGTGTATGAATTTTCAATGAGCAGCCTACGATTTTTCTCTAATTAATTCAGTATTTTAAAATATTATTTAATAAATATATTTTAATAATTCTTGGATGGTAAATAGCTTGGAAGGCCATAATTTGAAAAGATGTATGTTTACCTAGAAAAAAAAATTTCCTTACAGGTCAATCTTCTTTTCTATCTAAAAAGTTCTAATACTTGTCAGGAGAAGAAAAGATATAGATTATAATATTCTTAGATGGTGCACACACAGAGATTTCTGTTGCTCACACTTTTTATGGATCCTCCTCAGCAAACAAACGAACCTTTGAAATTTTAATAATAATTCAATTCCTTTTTGTTGTTAAATAGCTAGGGGACAGTGAGAATTTCAGTCCCCAGAGCTGACTTGAAAGATAACATAATGTATCTCCAACATAACAGGCTCCTGGAAAGCCATCTAAAGCATCTCTTATCCACACACTTTGTTGTATTCTTTCTGAACAATAGACCACAAAAATGAAATAATTTTATAATGATATGTTATTAAAATCACTCTATACAAAGACTGGATATTTTACCTGTTTGAAGATTTTTTTTATTTAAACACATTATCATTTAAACATCAAGTAACTGAATACTTTTAACTATGAGGGATTTTTCTCCTGACTTTTTCACAGATGGAAACATGAAACAGTTTCCTCTGTAAAGGGATATCTTGTTTGTCAGTACCTATTCCAGTTCCCTCATTGTCCTAAGTTTTCCCTCTGTGTTTGCAACTTAACCTGCTTCTGTTGAGAAACAACAGGTCAGAATTATTCTTGTGTCTCAACAGAGAAAGGATCCCACAGCAGATGTCTCCTCCTGAGACCTCTAATCTAGTGCTCAATGCACACATGAAAAAGTGAGTTCTCTGCAAAATACAGTGGTCATCCTTTTTCTTTCACCAAAAGCTTAGAGGTGTGACACAGAAATCCAAGTCTCTGTGGAGTGAATAGATCTTTCACAGCTTGCAGGAGCTACTGCAGATAGAAAAAATAAAAGCAAGAATGACACTTTCATCCATGTTTCAGAAGGAGTAATTCTTGTTGGGTTTTTCCTTTTATAAAAAATAAATTATAAATCAGACCCTTCTTGTTAATAAAAGGTTCTCTATTGTAATATTTCTGAGATTTTTTTTCTGCAACATTATTGAAATAGTCGAGTATATCTTTTGTTCAGAGTGTTGCTTTCTGCATCTTTGATTACAACTGCTGTTAGTGAGGAGTTATTAAAATTCATGTTTTATAAAAAATAATTAAAAATTACATATTACGAAACTAGGCTTTAAAGCATCTAAGGCACTCAGTGAATCTCCCTGCTGATCTAGAGATGTTGAGTCTGTTCCTGTAAAAATAGATTAAAAGCATTTTTTATTATATTATAATATTAAAAATTCAAATATTAAAATGCATTTTTTTATGTATATTGATACATAATATGTATTATCTTGAAAAAGTAAAGAAAATTATTTAACAATTTCAGCCATATCTTTTTCATCATTCCTTCTTTAGATATGTCATCCAGTGAAAGAAGCGGGGAGATGTTTTTTTGTTATCTGACAGTTTGAAGAAAAGCATAAAATTTGTTTACTGATCTACAAAATCCTCATGTTGTTATTCATAAAGCTTACATCAATTTTCTTGGTTTTTTTCCCATGGGAAATTGTGAAAGTCAACTACTCCATACAATCTTCAATACTCTTCTGTTTCCCTCCCAGTACAGCTCTCTGGTAAAATCAACATGGCAGATTTGTATGAAACTGTATGAAAATTCTTTAGATGCTGCAGATTATTCTCCAACCATTTCTCCAGCTAAGTAACATTTTACTCATTTTTTCTGTACTCAAACTCTTGCAAATCCTTTCCTGACTTGCCTCTATACTACAGATGCAACAGTTACAATGAGTTAAATTGAATGAGAGGCTATTTTGAACAAAAGAGGAATAAAAGATTCAGGTTGTCTTTTTCTGGTGATGGAAGCATATCTTTATGAAAGACTTGAATGGGATTTTTGGAAAACTCCATTATTCATTTCAGTGCAACTATACAATCACTGTACAGTATGAAGCCAGCAATCATAGTTTAGCATACAGCTTTGATGAACTGTTTCTTCCTGCTTCCAATTTATAGTTTAAAGAGGAGCTTTACCTGTGGAGTTCACTGTGTTCAACTGATACACCAATTAGCTACTGTGACAACGTTCTGCATTATCAAAAATCAAAGCTTTCCATACAGAATAATCTTATTGTGGAAAGCTGGTCAGGGAGGAAGTCAATGAAAGACCAAGGGTATATACACTCAATAGTAATCTCAATGTAGATTATACACATTAAATAAGAATAGGAAGAGCTTAGCCTCTGGACAGGACAGGAATATCTTTTGAAGCAAGCTACTGAAAAAAACCCACTTGAAGTGTTTAAATGATTAATGCTAGACAGTGCACACTGTGATCTCCTTCAAAAAAGGAGATTTTTTCATCCCAGGATTTCAGTTGAGAAAGTGGTCTGAGTTATTAGAAAAATGAAAAGGTCTGTTGGATTGTCCTCTTTACTTATATTTTGATTAATAATTCTGTTATTACTGTATTTTTAAATGTAGTCACTCCAGATTTTTAAATACTATTATGCTTAGGACAAAAAACAGTTACAGAAATTGCAGTTCTTGGGTGGACAGTTGATTTTGACTGTCAGAAGCCTGCCTAGCTGCTCTCTCACTCCCTCTCCTCAAAAGGACACTGGAAAAAAATAAGATTGAAAACATTATGGCTTAAAAGGAAAAGAGAGAGAGCGCCTGCTATTTACAATCATGGGCAAAACAGATCAACTTGGTAAAAATCAATTTAAGGTATTTTCAATTAAAATCGATTCAGATAGTGAGAAACCAAAAAACCAAAAATACCTTCCTACCTTTGCCCCAGGTGTTTTTCATTCAGGCTCATTCTTTTATTCCCATCTCCTTTATTTTGCTATCTCCAATAAATGCACAGAGGTGGGGAAATGAGGGGTTGAGCTCAGTCTGTACCATTTCTCTCTGCTTCTCATTTTCCTCCCACTTTTCCCCTGAACCAGTGTGGGTCCTTTCTATGGGCTGCTGTCCTTCAGGATAAAACTGCTTCAGCCTGGTCTCTCCATGTGATCCACCTACTCTAGTGAGTGTTCCTCCTTGGTCTGCAAGCATGACATCCTCCCCCTATCTTCTTCACTGACCTTGGTGCCTCAAATTTTTTTTCCTTCTCACTTTTCCCTGCCCTTTGTGCTTTTTATGCTTTCTTAATGTTTTCCCAGACTTGCCATCAGCTTGGCTGAGACGTTAAACCATATGCTGTGGAGGTCTGGATCTGGTCGTGCCCACCACGGAGCAGTCCCTGCCCCTGCTCAGAGAGGACACCCATGTGGCTCCTTCCTCTGCCAACACCTGGGCACTGACATCCAGTGTAGTGCACACAGTCATTAAGGCTGCCTACTAACCTGCACTTGCTCAAAGAGGAATATTGTAAAGCTGATGCTCTGGTCAAGAAAGATTGTCATGAACCCCAAAGACATCGCAGAGTACTCAAAATAAGCTTTTCTGACCAGCCCTCTGTCTCCTTCATCCTATGCTATATAAAAAAGGTCTGGCACAAATTTCCAGCATATGGAAAATCAGAGCTGTGTTCATAAGTTTCTACTTTTAAATTGGAAGAAACCTTTCTTCATTCCCCCATTTGGCAAACTTCCTCAGTGTTGTGGTATTTATCTTCTGATGCAGGAAAGAAAGGGTGATTAATGGGAGCAGAATATGACAATCCAAATGATTGTTTCATCACACTAACAAAATTAGAGTATTTCTAAGTGAGCTTGGGCTGAAATTTGACCTGTGTCTCAGAACTGTTCCAAAATTAATGGGGTTAGCTACTCACTTCTGTTCTCATAGTCTGAAATCTGACCAGGTTAATATATAAATATTTTTTGGTTTGGGTGCCTTTGCTATGCCTTTTATCCTTGAAATAATAATACTTTTATTATAAAATAATAAAATAACTTTGGGAGTTGACTGAACATAACTGTTTCACGTGCTGACTTTTGACTTCATGTATTCCAAACAGAAAAATATTTGGCAAATTATCCAATTATCCAAGAAGTGCAGTCTGCTTACCATGAAAATTGAAATTAATTTTTCAATTCTTCAGTTTCAAGTCTTTGGCAGATCACACATCTCATGGTAAAATAAATGAAAACTATTTGTTAGGAAATATGACTGTGAATTTCGTACTGTTTACTTGCTCACACACCTAGAGAAGAAGGGCTGCTTTACTTGCTTAAGAATTTCCCATGTTTGGCATATGCTGACCTGGAAAGCATGTTTTAACAGTGATGAGGTAACGCTTCTCAGCAGAGTCTGGACAATTCACAAAACTGTTGTCTTTCCTTGATAGAAAATGGAGGTAAATTGCTCTCATTCTTCTTGTATGTCTGTTGATTTCCTGGGCATTTTGCAGTAATATCCTTTTCCTGCTCCTTAGTTGTTTGAAACATTAGACTATTTTCTGGAATATGTTGTGCATTATATGGACCAACAGAAGACTTTCTTTTGCAGGAAGAAATCTTTCAATTACACTTGAAGCAGAAGCTTTACTTGTAATATCCAACAGAATACATTTTGTGATTTATTTCAGATAGTAGGTCAAGGACTCATTCTTTACACATTCAAGACACAACCTGTTTTCATAATTTTTCCTTGGTCTCTCAGAGATCCTGATATGTTTATTAATTTTCAATTATTTAATGTTTGTTCACTGCAAACTGAAGGCACCCAAAATCTTTTTATTCCATGAGAACCCAAAATATTAGGGTCAAACATTCTGTTAATGTAACAATGAGAACAAGGTCATTGCTTTCTTTTTTTATCTTCAGGCTTCCCAAATTTTAACAACTTATTTTTCCAATGTCTTGACCTTCTTTGCACTTGCCCAAGTAGGACTAAAATTACCGGAGACAGTAATTTTACAGAGTTGTGTATATTTATTTAAAATATGAAGACAAACTGGGGACTTGTTCTGCATCTCTTTTATGTTAAAGCATATTATTTAAACAATTTCTAGCTCACATATTATCAAATTAATTCATTTTCTAAAAATATTATATATTTATCAAGTGAAACCAATAAAAATCCCTTCTGTTGGTACAACTTTTCAATATACACACTCACAGATATCTGTGTGCAGTAAAAATTTCTGGAAACCATTATTAAGAAGTATGTTTTATTCTGAATTATAATTCAGGTATCTCTATATATTTCTTGTGAATTTCACCCCTGGCTCATGCAAGGTGACAAAGTGGATATTGTTCAAATTAGAATTATATTTATGATTCTTTAAAATTTCAAGGGAAGGATTTTACTCAAAAATAAATCACTGAGGTACTTTTAAAGTCAGGTAATCGGATTGGGCACAAGAGAGAATTATTTTAGAGAATATATAAAAACTAAATTATACGTGAAATTGCAAGTGAAATGAATCCACAGATGTCTGAAAAACAGAATGTTGCCTAACAATTCCCCAAGTTTGCTAATCACCTTGCCTAAGACGTGCGTTCTTTCTTGGGAAAAAACCAAACCCATCTATGCCTGCCAGTCTGGGTCCAGTGCATGGCCAGAGTTGTATTTGAAAGCCTTTAATGAAGGTGAGAAGGGAAAGGTGAGGCACAGTCTCGTGGTGCTCTCAGGACAGCTCTGAAGACTCTTCTTATCCCTGGTTACAACAGAATAATTTGTATTTATACAGTGGAAAATCCATCCAGTCTTTCAAACAGGGGTAGGAGAGGGAGCCTTGAAGGCTGTGGCTATCATTAGGGCTTGGCTTGATACACCACAGATTGCCACTGTAACATTATATAATGCCATTTGGATGAAAGCAATTTACAAATGAAAAGTTTTGATGCAAAGAGAAAACTAGTGATAAAAAAATTCATAATTAATTAGATCCTTTAGAAGTAAAAATACCATTATTATATGCTGAAATATTTTTTAAAATACTTCAGATATACATATTTTTATAACATGTTTTTCATGTTCCACTGGTTAAATCAATCAAAATCATATCTCTGTATGGATGAATTGCTCCTTCTCTTGCCTGAAATTGTCTGGGATTACTCAAGCTTTAGGAGACCTCATTTTTTCTCATTTCCATGTACTTAAAACCAGGATGAACAGAAATAATGGCAGAGACCTATAATATTCACTGCATGCCCTTTCCCAGCTGACTGCTTACTTTGAAACCATTCCCAGCACTGCTGGCTATGCCCTTTAAGCAAACTCTGAAAAAGCAGATAATGCCTACACTTCCTGAAAAGCTGCTTCCCTCTATGATCCTTTATTCCAAAAAAGATATGAGGTAAATACAAAACAAGGGGAAAACAGAAAGATAGAGCTTTACTTTCCACCTCAGTACCTCCAATTTCTCCTTGTTTATTTTTCAAAATACTTTTTTTGCTATATCTGGAAATGATTATCCAGAAAGAAAAAACCAAAAAACTAAATAAAACATTAATAGGTCACAGAAACAGTTAGAAGCCAGTCTCTTCTTCAAAATAGCTGCTGTCCAGTGTTTGCTATTGAAGTCTACAGTGCCCATGGTTTGCATGTTTGAATGCCCTGCTGGCTCTCCAGAGTAGGGCAGCCGGTGGAGCAGAAGGAGAGTGTAACTTACGGAAAGGCACAAACCAAACAAAGCTGCTTGGTCTAATTTTAAGCTTACAAGAACTGAAAATGTTTCTCTTAAATATATGGGTTAAGTTTCCAGAAGTATAAAGGATCTATTCAATTTTAAGAACTGATAAAATGTTCACCATTTCAAAACAAGTTATTGGTATTTTTGTTTTAAATGATGTATTAAAATATATTAAATACGACATTGCTTAGACTCATCCTTTGAATAACAGACCTGGTCATTAGCATATCTGAAATGTATTTCCATCCATTTTTAGCCTTAAAAACATCTAAATGTTTATAATATCTAATTATTTTTTATCATAGTTACTTAAAAGGTTTTTGAATTTTAAGGAAATAGACATGCAGAAAAAATACTGTTTACAAAAATCACCTATTACAAAAATCACACAAATTCCAAAGACTAAATTATTTGTACTTTGATTATGTATGGCAAATTTTTCACCATGTTTGTATTAAAGAACTCAGTTGTGCAAACACTTTCAGTGTTCTTGTTAAAATTTCCTAGTGATGCAGGACTTCATAACTATAATGTAATTAGTTTCACAAAATGAAGTGTCTGTAAAAAGTTAATTGGTATTATCCTTGAATAAAGCATTACATCTTCTTCCAAACTAATTTTTCATAATAAAAAAAATTTTGTCTATGAAAATCATTCATTTTTGCTTTTTTATATCACTCTGTTCTTATGAATCGCTAATGGTGAAGTAGAACATAGGCAATACTGAGGATACTGGCTGGTATCATTATCTATATAAATTTCATCTGTTTAAAACTTTTGGTTTATGCCAAAGAAAATTAATTTTTAGTGATTACAGAGCCACAAAAATATGTTTATATGCAAACACACCTGCGCTCATACACCATTTGTTCTATTGACCCTAAAATCCATTTCAGTAAAACACTGGATATGCTTGTGCAGAATATAATTTTTCATATTTTCACAGCAATGAACCAATCATCTTTCCTCCTCAGAACCTTTCACTTTTAGTGAAAAAATTGAGTTTAGGTGTGGATTGCTGCTTATCAGACAGGTATTACTTCTGAGGTTTTGTTCTTCTCTCCAAAGGAGGAAAATGTCATAAACACAAAGCATCCATATGTGATCTTCCACCTGAGCAAATTAATGCCCACACAGTCTGAAAATACTAGCACACTGGCATCTTCAAATGTTGTTCTTACAGTCATGCTGCATAAATTGGGGATTTTAGCCTTTTATACTGATAACACCACCACTAAATTTCTGAGCTCCTTATGCAAGATTGGACAATTATCATATAAACTTCTGTGTAAACAAAACCAAAGCAAAAAAACAAACAAAAAATTTCCACTATGAGTTACATGCCCACCTCAACAATTCACAATACTTCGATCAAGCCCAGAGGAACTTCATATAGACATTACTGAACGCATTGAAGTATTCACTGTTATAGTTAGGCTCCAGAACAAAATACTGAGTAAGACAGAGAAAAATAGAGTGGTTTCAAATGGAGCTGAGGATTAGGGCAGCATTTAATACGTCAAGGTCAAAACATTTTCATACAAGTAATATATTATTATAATATTAAAATGTTTCATAACTGGGAAAGGAGTCTTTAAACCTAAAAAATTAATGGTTTATATATTAAGAAAAACCCCAACATTTTAAAAAAGATGTGTATAATCAAGGCTTTGAGTTCACCTTGGCTCTGGTTTCTTATGGTGTCACAAAATAACAGTATCACAGACATTACAATATCTTCTCATGTACTATTAATTTTATTTTTATTTTTATTTTTAAAGGCATGTATTATTCCCTTATAATAAAGGCTGTACTGCTTAATTTCCCTAGAAATGGTTTTGTTTTGAAATGCAGTGCTGTGGTGATGCTTCCCAAACTAGTATGTAGATACAATAACTTTAAAATACTGTTCTTTTAAGTGTCCAATAATAAATATTTCAACATAAAGGACGAATTTCTTTTACATCACTAAAAGCAGCGGAATGTTTTTACATGCAGACTGCTAAGAAAGTAATATATGTGCAAGAAAATCTTCGAGGTCAGTTGATTGCATTAATTTTATGTCACAACACAAAGGTAACTACTTCAGAATTATTCATGGTCTTGTTTTTAAATGTTCTTTCTATGCTCACAGACATTCAATATAATGAATGCCAATTGTTGCCTGTATTGCAACCTATTTTCTAGGGATGTTATTTATTAAAAGAATTGTAATAATTTGAACTCTGTAAAAAAATACACAATTAATTCATATGCAATGTCAATCAAAAAAAAAAAAAAATGGGCAGATAGTGCAGAGGTTCTGTTTTGAACTTTCAGTTTTAAGTTTGTTCTAATTTGAGACCGTACAGCTTATTTGCAAATACTGAAAATGTTTGTTCTGTCCTCAAAGTGTAAATTGACAGTTTTAGGGAAGACCTGATATGTTCTTCTAACCTTTTGTTTAGTAATAAAGCAGCATAATACCACTACATTTCAGTACAAATCAAGATGCCAAAGAACTATACAATGTAAAGCATTTTCATCTCTGTAAATCAAATGATGTCTCCACTTAATCTTTGTCTTGTTTGTATGTTTTGCTTTTTCAGTGATCCTCACAAACATAAATTTTCTACAAGTTAAATCACCTAGTCTAACCCTCAAGCCATTTGCTCCAATTCCATGCCAGTTTTAACTTATACAGTATTTGAAGAACTACAATCATGGGCTAAGGAATACACAGGGAATAATAACTGTTTGACTTTGGGTGGTTTTGTATTATCTTGCTGAAGCCTAAATTTTCAGACAAAGGAAAAGACTGGCTTGGGCAACTTGACTTTCAGTTGTTCCATATCCTTGAAACCAGAACACACAGGATTCATGTGTATGTGTGAATGTGGGTACATGTGATATCCATGGCAAGATTTTAAGCAAGTGAAAGCCAGTACGTGAGTTTTCAGAGGAAATACCTATTTATTTCCCTGCTGCTCTAGCTTCTGCTACTTTGTCTTTTTCATCAGAGTATTCAGGCCCACAGAGCACAACACCACCTTTAACAGACCTCTGAGTTACTAGAAAACAGCATGTGCCAATTTAAAATCAATCAGGTCTATGTCGTACCATGCTCCCTTCCCTTCTTTTACTGCTTCTCATGAGCAAAGGTCTAGCTAAATTATGGCAGCAGCTGGCAGGGAATGAAGAACAAGTTTCTTTAATGATGAAACCGAGACAGAAGTTTTAAACAGACCAAGAAGTTCCCTCTGAGGATTTGGAACAAGAACACCAGCAATGGATGCAGATCCACAGGCATATTAGCTGAAGGTGAATGACCTTTTGGCATCCTAGGAAGAAGTTCTTTCACAATAGGGACTCTTTTTTTTTTTTTTAGTGATACATTGCTCTCAGAGAAGGAAAATGTTCAAGATGACAGTTCTGCAAGCCTCCTTGTGTTCACAAAAGGCAGCATTACTCATTATTTTCTGTTTAGTGGTGTGCCAGATATAATGACTGTTCCTCTTTACAGGTACTCTCACCTTCTCCTTGTATTATGGCTATCTGAATTTATCTTATTGCAGGCATCACAGAAGAAATTATACTTGAGAGCACTGCAGTGGGCAGACAGTCTGGATGGCCAAACAGGCAGGGAGAGACTTTCTCAGAGATGCAGGGAAGAAGCTGTGTAGGAAAGCAGCAGAGGAATGGCAGAAGTGAGGTTGAATGAAACTGCAAACTGCCATTTTTTGCAAAAGTGAAAAGAAACAGAGTATTGACCCAAAATTGGGGGCATCTGAATATGTCTACCTTCTTTGCAGCACATTTGTATTTAGATCTCCCATTTCCCATACCATGATTAAGTAGTGTAACATTAGTTGCCATAAACTGGAATTTACTCACAGTTTGAAGATTTCACTTTGACTCTGAAAGCTTGATTTTGAAAATATGATGCATGATTCCAATTTTTTAGTTGAAAATATGGAAAGTTGCAATTCCTGTCATTCACTTGTATTAGGCAGTGATAGTCTTGTCTAGTACATACCTCTGGTTTGTACTACCCAAGGTTCCACATGCTTCCACATGGTACGAGTAAATTGTAGTCTCACAGCTGAATAAACATCCATCTGGGAGAGGAAACGAGACAGCAGAATAAAACAGTTCTGCCAAAATGAATTTTTTTCATTTTTTTAAACATCAAGATTAATTCACTGAAGGTTTTTTTCAAAAGTTGAAATAAATTTTGCATTTTGTACTTAATTTCTCTAAAGTCAGATTAGAGAATGTTTGAGTGGGGAGAGGCAAGCAGAACTAGAAAGAGCCTAAAGAAGCTGGATAATAAAGCTGGAGTTTACACTGATTAATCAGTTCTAGCACTGGATGCAGATATTTACAGAGGAAGCCCAAGTGAGAAGAAGGCTGGCAAGGTAATATCTTTGAGGTTACTGTGCCTCCAGAGCCCAAAAGTCTGTGTCTAACTATTCTTCAGCTGTTAGCAAAAGGCTCAAACATTCCTATTTCTTTATGCATTGCAGCACACTAATGTCAATAACCTAGTATTATCACTGGCTTTTATGACAATTACCTGAAGCAGCAGAAGCCAAAGAGTTCAAATTTCTCAGTCTAGGTATAGACAAATTATATACAGAATTGTGCTGGTTTTGGCTGGGGTAGGGTTAATTTTCTTCACAGTGGCTGGTATAGGTCTGTGTTTTTGATTTGTGAATTTATTATCAACCCTGAACACAGGGTTGATAATACAGAGATGTTTCTGTTATTGTTGAGCAGGGTCAAACCGGAGCAAAGGCCTTTCCTGATTTTTGTGCTGCCATTCTGGTGAGGAAGTTGGGGGTGCATGGGAGGCTGGGAGGAGGCACAGCCAGGACAGGTGACCCCGGGTTACCAAAGGGATATTCCAGACCATGTGACATCACTCTCAGTGTGTAAAGCTGAGGGAAAGAACGAGCAAGGGGAGGAGGTTTGGAGCGATGGTGTCTTGGCCATGCGATGGAGCCCCGATCTTCTGGGGATGACTGAACACCTGCCTGCCTGTGGGAAGCAGTAAGTCCATTTATGGTTTTACTTTGCATCTGTGCATAACTTTTGCTTTCCCTGTTAGATTGCTTTTATCTCAACCCACAAATTTCATACCTTTTACCCTTCCAATTCTCTCCTGCTGGTGGGGCAGCGAGCGAGCAGCTGTGTGGTATTTTGTCATTGCACAGCAATGATGTTCCCATAATGTAGATATTGACTCCTTGCAATCATTCATTTTCATGTCTTGTTCCAGTGTATTTTGTGGTAACTCTTAATTTATATGTCCATGTTCATGTCACTTCTGTGAAATTCCTGAACCATTTCTTCCATGAACCTGTGGCAGGGTTGGCTGTGCAGCAGTAACACCTTTACTCTGTAAAATCCATAAAATTTTTGGTTTCAGAAAATTGGAATATACATATATAAGAATGTACATACTTCCAGGGGATGGAAAGAAAGGTTTCATCATATAGCTGTGTCAAATGTCACTGACACCAAAGTTTCTACACATATACTACCCCTTATATTCGTAAGAATGATACAGAGATTAAATACTGTTTCTAAAATAAAAAAAATATAAAAAATCCAGTAAAAGGCTTTTTCTGAATTAAAACAGTACTGAAGTCAGAGGGACTTGGACAGTGCAAATAAATGAACCATGAAACCTAAACAAGCAAAGAGGAGAAAACAAAACATTAACTATTTACTCATTAAGAGATCAGATATTCTGTGCAGTGAATGTAGGGGAAGTTCTGTGAAAATTGCAGTTTACATTCTGCAATTTAGTCCTGTATCATAATACATTTGCATACAGCAGCCAGATTAAGTCAGTACTAACAAACTTAATTAAGACAATCAATACTTTTCTGATTGATATTGTACATACTGCATATTTTTATGTATAAATGGTGTTTGCAGCTGCCTGATACACAGTTGTATGGCACCCTAACACATATTATAGATATTTTTGAGATTCTGCAAAGTAGGCAATGATGTTAATCAAAGTTATTCCTGGAATTCAAATTTTTCCACAGGGACTCCTAATTTTCTGTTTAGACTGTTTGCCTGTCTGGTGTGTCAATATGCTCTGCTCAGAATAAGGCTGAAGAGTGCAGACAGAAGAGAAAGTATAATAGGCCCTGAAACTCAACTCCTTAAAATATATGCATTTCTAATTGTTCCATTGACAGCTCATAAACTTGAGAAGCCTAGGAGAGTTCTAGGCTCTGAACAAATCTATTTCAGAGAAACTTTTAAATTAGAAGAAAAAAACCCACATGCAGAAGAACACAGTAAAATAATTCCCATTTTAGACCATTGTGGATATTTATGACTAAAAGAACAAGCACATACTCTTAAAGAGTGAAATATCCTACAAATTTATAAAGAGAGCTGAATTTTTAAGACCATATTAAGACTCTAAAAGGGTCTCTCTCTTGCAGACCCCTATATCCTTCTCCTCTTGACAGCTGCAGGGACCTGTGTTTCCAATATAATTTGACTCCTGAAGATACAAGCCACTGAAACGGGCTGAATATGAAAATGCTGAAATGGGGAAGAATAACAAAGAACTAGTTGGAATTACAGCCTTTCCTTTCAAAGACACAAAAGGACCTGCAGGAGATTTTCAACCCTGACAGCAATGAAACCAATGTTTCTTAAAAATCAAAAGTGAAATGAACACAGAGATGGAGAAGCAAAATTCTTGAGAGACTGTTTAAAAGCCTTTCCTTATGCTTTGCACAACTAACGGTAGTATGTGAAATCTCTATTCCTTTCAATAAAGTAATTTTTAAAATCACAAAATCACAGGATCTTTCTTATGCTGCAGTGACCAAAAGTCACCCCAAGCACTTGAGGTGAGGCTGTCCCAGTGCAGAGCAGAGTGGGACAATCCCCTCCCTGGCCTGGCTGGTGATGCTGTGCCTGATGCCCCCAGGACACACTTGGCCCTCCTGGCTGCCAGGGCACTGCTGGCTTGTGTTCAACTTGCCATCATCCAGGACGCCCAGGTGCCTTGCTGTGGTGTTACTTGCCATTTCCCAGTCTGAACACACATCCAGGGTTGCCCCAGCCCAGGTGCAGAATCCATCCCTTTCCTTTGTTGAACTTCACATTATCGGTGATTGCCCTGTCCTTTAATTTATTAAGGTCTCTCTGCAGAACCTCCCTGCCTCCATGGGAGTCAACAGCTCTTCCCAGTTTTGTATTGTCTGCAAACTTGCTTGTTATCCATTTGAGTCCTGCATCCAAGTTGTTAATGAACATGTGGGAGAGGCAACCATAGAGTTTCAGCCTTCCACTCCCTGTAGACTGGTATTTTAGGTGTTTATTTGCAATAAATACTGTTGGGAGGAAAGGGTTAAGAAGAGAGGAATGGCAAAGAGGATGGCAAATTCATTCAAGTGGCCTTGCAACTGGGAATATTAAAGCCTGGAGAATATCACTGTGGGAAGACTCCATTTATTATGCCTAATGCTGTTTATCCTCTGCCTGTTTTGAGGTGTAGAATTCCTGTGCAGACATAACGCCCTCCCACCAACATGCTTGAGTCCTTTTTTGTGAGAGATCAAAAGCTCAGAGGTCCCAGAGAGGTGGTGAACTGGGGGCTGTGTGAGGCCCTGGAGAGGCCGGGCAGGCGGGATGCGGGATCTGGCGGTGCCGGTGTCCCTGCTCCGCGGGCTCCGCAGCCCAGCACGGGCTGGGCTCCTTCAGACACAGGGGGAGTGACACGAACCTACTCTTGGCATTTCAGCCGTGGTTCTGTGGCCCTGGTTACCTCTATGTGTAGATTCACACAAATGCCAAGGCCCTGCAACTTGTTGGACCAGAAAGAAGAATTTAAAAATGGGGTTTGCCCTTTCTAAATGTGTTGTGACCACTGGGCTATGTGAAATTAAAAGAAATGTACTGAAACCTCAGAGCTACTTTGGTGATGACAGAATTTAGGTTCTGAGTAATAGAATGGTCTTCTATCTCTACAACACATTCACCTGCAAGGCAAAACATAATTGTCTTCTCTCTAGTATTATGTCTCACCTTTTGTAATTTATCTTTGACCTAAATTTCCCTGATCAGCAACTGAATGCTTGAATTTTATTATTCAAAGATGTCTTTTTGTAAATATTTTTGTTTGTTTTTTTTAATGCCTGCAAAAAAAATTACTTCCATCCCATGTCTAGTTTATTTCTTTTCACTTAAACACTGAAAAAATATTATTGCATGAATAGTCTTCGTTTCTGAATGATAATTTCAGTCAGATCAGCAAAATATAACAGAGATAGTAGCTCTAATACACTTTATAATCTGCCAGTTTCATAATAATCATCCAGTTTCAATAAAATCAGTTATTTCAATGCAAGTGTTAATCCCTTCTAGGGTAGTTACTTCTTTAACTATCTTGGCATCTTTAAACTCAGTTTAACTATGAAATTTTAGTATTTTTATATTCTCAGAATCCTTAATGCATCAGCACATTTGCTATATTTCTTAGCTGTCATTTCACAGAGGAAAGCAGTAGTTTAATTACTCATAGTTATTAATGACATATTTTAGTAATCACAATTAACAAAGGATGTCTTTCAGGAGGTGAGAAATGCTCTTGAGAACTGTATCATAGCCAAATCATCAACATGGTACTGATTGTCAGGCGGGTATGCAGGGACCTGAAAGGCAGTCATTGGATCTGCCACCTCCAGGGGTAGAAATTGCTGAGACTGTCAGTAGGTCACCAGGCCCGAGGTGTCTGAGGAAGAAAACTGAACCAGTCTGCTGAGGGATTTCTAATTATTAAGGAAATAACATCCTATATTGCTGTTTCTCTCTGCCCTCAGGGAAAAGTCGGCACCAGGGCCGTGTCAGAGATAAATGGCTGTTAAGATCTGCCTGCAGAGGGATTCAGCATGTGGAGGTCAGTCTCAAGCAGGTGATTTCTTGAGATGAGGTGTTTTTTTTATTTCCCTTCTGAGAAGGCCATCCAGCAAATTGATGTCAGAAGAGATACCCTGTTCCCTTTGCTAACTCAGCATGAATGGTGGATTATTACACAGTTAAGTACAGCCATTTCACTCACATCTAAGGACAGCTCACACCACTGAGTGGGAAAAATTATTTTCCTCTTCTGGTAACTTAAGCTACTAAAAAAAAAAAAATCAGTATATGAATTATAGAAAATCTGCAATGCATACATGGAAAATAAATCAATAAAATATCTTTCCTAACAAAATATGCAGTTTATTACAACACTGGACACTATATTGCTTTTCCCTGAATAGAAAGAAGGTGGATCTCTGTTTCATATCAGCATATTTCTATCTTGCAATAAACTGTATCTATAAATTATTTATGCTGCATCTTGTCAACAGAGAAATGTGTTCTGGAAGCAAGCAATGTATGTATATATATAAAGGGTATATACATATATATTTATACTATCAAAGAAAAAGAGGAGTAGAAGATGACAAAAAGGATATATAAGGTAATTCTGCATGGCTACTAAAAGAAAAACACAATAACAGGAAAAATAAAAATACATTTTACACAGAAATGTACATTTACACCTCTTCTGAAGAAAAAGGTTAATTTTCTTTCAGAAAACTCTCATGAGGTATTATTAAAATGGAGTGTTTAGTGTAGAACTAATAGTAAAAACAAATGTGTATGGTATTTCACTTGTCATAGAGAAATTGCATAAAATGGCTTCATTATTTCTTGTCAACAGAAAATTCAGGTAAAGAATTATACCTGTTAGGCAGACTTTTTAGGAGGAACTCAAGAAGTTACAGAAAGGGCAAATAAAAATATTGCATGTGAAGTAATATAGATTCTATCTCCATGTCTAGGCAAGCAACAAATCAAATAATGCTGTTGTTGACTTGCCTCTGAGCTATAATCTTGAGAAATACAGCATTCTGGCACGCGAACCAATATTTCTATGCACAATCAGCCATATCCCACAAGGAATACACAGTATTTGATGTAAAATCAGATACACTATTCTTCACAGTGGATGAATTTTCGTTTATGTCCACTGACTGTTTCACTAAAGTAACATATCTCTGAAAGAAAAATGTTGCCAGTACTTAAAACATCACTCTTCAAATGTCTCACTATAGGCTTTTCTTTCCTTATTCTTTGTTCTTTAGAAAGGAACAGTTAAACTATGAAAAATTAACATGAATCTATTTTAGTTAAAGAAAAAAAAAACTTGAAAAGCTGGACCCATAGGATTAGATCTATAACTCATTTCTCAGATAGTTACTACAATAATATTTAGTTTTCATTCCATAATGAAAATGAAATGAAGATTTTACTTGAGTAACAGAGTCTTGAGTGCGCAGTGAAACGTAAGAATAATTTACTGATACTTCACTTTTCTCTTGTTTTGTTATAATTACTGAAAACACAGCAGTTTAATGTCAGTTTTCAAAATTTTTATCAGCAAGTAACATTCTGATTGGAGGACTGATTTTAAGGGGAATGGGTCAAATAATCTACTGGAATGCATATGCACTCACAAATAATATATCTTTTCTTTGTATTGAAATAGTTTTTTCAATTCCTGATGTTTACAATTTTTGTTAATATTCTGTTTGTTTAAGGTGGAGCCTGTCTATCAATTGAGGATAATTTCTTGCACAGCAAGAAAAACCTATGAATGTTTTGTGTTATAAACATTGTTGTAAACATAAATAAAGTAAATAGATCAAAGAAACTTAACAGGATTTTCTTGAAGAATGAGAGAAAAAGTACTGAAATCGGGAAAAAAACCCAGATTTACCCTTTGAATTTAAATGATAATAACTACGAAGGACTATCATGCTGATTGTTGGAGAATAACTATAATGAATGTGTAGAAAATCATCATCTACCCTAAAAGACTCTTTGTGAAATTTTTATTTTTGATCTAGTGTAATTGGCTGAATTTTAATGCCAGCAGTATAGATAATTCCAGTATCATTCTCAGTGAAAAAATAATTACTCATACACTGATTTAGAATATAGTAATTTCTGTATTAGTACTATGCTTGGAATAAAAAACAAAGTATGAAGAGACTGCAATTGATGTTGACAACGACAGACTTAAATTTCTCTATATAGCTTTTGAAATTAATAAAGACCTACTACTTGGAGCTATTCTGATCCTTAGTCTATCAGGACCTGCAGAAAAACTGAAATAATAGTTTTTGCTGAAAATAAAGTATTTATGGACATGAATCTCCATTTAGGCTTTCCAAAAGCTTTTGGGCTATGATTCCACAAATTACTGTATTTTGTTTGGGTTTTTCCCTCTATGCCATACATACCATCTGTTTTTGATGAAGCATATGTACATTAGTACTTATCCTGTCAAGAAAGTATTTATCAAACTACTTCTTGGTAGAATATTTTTTGTATTAGTCAATCAGCTTTTAAACAATTCAAGCAGCACTTGGCATTCAATTTTGACAAATGTGATTAAATTATAAGTCTTGTTACCTTTATTTAGCCAAATTTAAAGTTCTTTTTTATTATTTACTTTCCATTGTTTGTAATTATTCTGAACTAGCATGTCCTGGGAATGTAATTAGACCAAAGCTTTCCAAGAAATAATCAGAGAATTACCATTATTTTTCAGGTTTGTGTAAGAACAGGCTCAAAGTAAATAAAAATATTTAGAAGTTTAAACTAAGTTCTGTCTTTGAAAATTTGAAAATTTAATGGCTTAATTATTGCTTTCATTTGTATTTCACTTGTTATTACTTAATTATTTAGATAAGAGTTCCTTCTATTTTAATATAACACTCAGCTTCCATCAGTTGGATATTTCCTTATTTTCAGATCCACAAATTAAAAGGTTCACTATTTTAGTATATTTCTACTTATTCTTAAGGTTAAATTTATTTACGGCAGAAAGCAAATATGTGTTCTACCCTGAACACATGCCAAAAGAAATCTGGACTGAACCTGTAAGACAACAGTTGGGATCCTCTCCCTACAATTCTATGCAGAAAAATGCTAGAACAGAGATAAATTTATGACATGTAATTCAAGAGGTGTTACTGCAACTTCATAACTTGATTTGACTCTGTACCTTTCTTGTGCATATGCATATAATTAGGAAACAAAGGAAGGATGGACAACTTAAAATTCATGACATGAAATACAACCTCTATGCACTGACAACAAGCAATTAAAAACCCTGCAACCTTCAATTTGCTGGTGATCATATGCATCTCCAGAGACCAACAAGAGTCGAAGTCTACACAGTGAATGTGTTCTGACTGTGGATCACATACTTCTCAATATTTTGCTATTACCTTTGTTAAAAAGTTTTACCTATCCTTTCTTTTAAGTAGCGCAGAGAGACTGCAAAATGTTTTAATCATTGAATGTATCCAGCTGACTTGAGAAGAATGTAACTGCTGTAGAAATCACCCCTGACTTTGGAGATCTTGGTCCTCAGTTACTAATCTATGAGTATCACACAGATCTCATGTGTGTACAAGTATATTTTACAAAGTATGATATGATAATGCTATAAAAGAAAACATACTAGCGAGTACAGTTTCATAATAATAAGGAAATACTCCTCTCCCATTTTGTCCTGAGTAGGTTGTGGTATTGCACTGCGCACCCATGCCCAGGGGCTGCAGGAGGTCTCTGTGAGGAGGGACAGGGACTGCTCTGGGCTGATCACAGCTGGATCCAGAGGGCTCCAACCCACTCACTGTAGGGCATGGCTGGGCCCCTCAGCCAGGGTGGAAGTACTCTGGAAAAACAGTTAAGGAAAGGCAAAATACCCTTTCAAAGCAGTTATGGTCTGACCGTAACCCCTCTTTCCCCATCAGTCTTGCGTATTTCAGGGACAGGGAAGAGGTAAAAAGATGAGAAAGGAGTGAAGTTGAGACTGGGAACATGTGTGTGCGTGTATGCGTGCANTTTCTCTTTCTTCATTGGTCTGCATCTCTGTGTTACATCCATATTTGCTAGATATAGCCTGTCTTAATTATGTTAGATGCTTGTTCTTCATTCTCAAAATCAATTTTACGTCATCCTCTGATTTTTTAATCTGGTGCTTATATCTCAATGGTTTCTACTGTCATCTCTGTGTTTCACCTGTCTTCTTTAAGTTTTACTCCTCAATACTGGATTCTGCATCCTCATTTTCAAGGCCTTTGCTGAAATACCATGCCTGAATTCTGCATTGAATCATTATTCTAGAGTTACAAGTATTACATTCTATGCTGAATATATCATTCTATGCAGAGCAATTTTCTTCTAAAGATATAAGCACACGGTTTTACCTCAAAATTATATAATGAAAAATAAACCTGATCAGAGCTGGTCATTGTAAAATGGTCTTTATATCTAAAGAAGTTGAAACAAAAGCCCTTGTATGTCAGAGCAACTTTAGATAGAGCCTGGCCAGCCTCATCCCTGATCCTATAACCTGTTAAAAGTGATGGCAACAGTACTTTTACTGGGCTACATTAATAACTGCCAAGGACTGTTGCTCTCAGAAAATATTCCTAATATATTATTGGTGATGCCTTTGCCTTCAACCTGTCTGTCAAGTTTTTTTATTTTTTTGTCTCTTAAATACCTTATACACNTGTGTGTATGTGTGTGTGTGTTTTTATTGGCAGTAACTTCATTTTTCCCTAGTTCTTATTCAAGGTTTTTTTGCTGTGATGATAGTTGTTGAGTGATCTCCCTGTCTCTATCTTGACCCACTCACCTCTCTCACTCTGCGTGAAGGATCACATGACTGTAAAAACAGCTCTGTGGTCTACAAGAAATTTCTCCATCTGACTCAAGTCAGTTTGGCAACAAAAAGGTAAATGAACTATACTGATTTGGAATTAGAATAGAGGAGAGAGGGGAGGGGGTTTAGGCTTTATTATTTTTGGTGACTTAATAATGAAAAAAATCAAAACATCATGCTTGTCACAAAAATAAAAATGGCCATAGATGTTTGAGATTATCCAGATCTAGTCAAGCTCCTTTTCAGTGCTTTGCAATTATCTCACAGATAAATGTCATAAGTGAAGGATAGTATTTAGAAATTACCTTTGTATCTTAAAAGAAAGCAGGAAGTAATCTTGGTGTGTTGGCTCTGGTGGGCTGCCAGACCTTAACAGAAAAGCCGCCACCGACCTTCCAGACAGGCTCATTTTGCTGCACTTTCTTGCTCCTCTAATCTATCTGACCACTGCAAGATGAAAGTTTTTGAGTTGAACAAAAAATTTGCAGCTACCAGCACTGGAGTTATTTCTTTCCCTGCTCCTAGGTACACATCTTTTCATGCCCATTTCTAGCTCACACAAAGGGAAACTCCCCCTTCATTTCCTAACAGGTCCTTCTTATTGAGCCTGTACCCATTGCTCATTACACTCCAGTTGTACCACATCTAGGGTGCAACTGTGTGCAGACCTGTAATTCCTCCTTTTGTTCCCCATGCCACATGCACTAGTGTACAGACATGTGAGAGGGGGACTTGTTCATGCCAATTTCCCAAAAAAGTGTGAAAGTTTCTCCCATCATGCCATCCTCATGGCTTTCCCTTATTTGTGTGAGTACATTGGTATTTGCTCTTTTCTGTTTTATTTTGTTGATTATTAAGACTGTCTTGCCCACAACACCCTGCATCATCTGCATCTCAACCTGTCTCACCATTTTCTCACTCGACTGAAGGCTGACATCTCCCTTCACTGTAATTTCTAATTTAAATCTCTCCTTACCTATCTTGTAAGCCAGCTGGCATGGATGCTTTTGCCCTCCCTAAAAGTCTTCAGTCCTTGAAGAGGGTCCCATGGTCATAAAAATCAAGTTGTTTTGCTTCCAAGTGCTATTACTGTATAACTTGTACTATGAGGTCAAGCATCTACAAAATAATTAGCCTAACTGATTTTTACTTCCAGCTGAGAGAATCACAGCAACAGGTGTCATGTTTTCTTTTCTATTTATGCTTCTGTCCAAAATGAGAAGGCAACCATCCCCATTATATAAAAATATCTAGATACATTATTTGATATATCTAGACCATAACAAAATGGTTTAGGCTTCTGAAAGGAAGTTTTTCCAGAATAATCACTGTATGCAGCTTAAGGAAAATGTTTATTGAAATACATGAAGGCTGTTTGGAATTTTCACAACACTTCACTCTAAGTGGTTCTACTCTACTTGACTACCCATATTTTCCTCTTATGTAGCATAACCTGTTGAACAAAACCATGCATAATCACCAAGTAGTCAGAGACTCCTAACATCATTGGCAGACCTGATTCAGTGTGTCACATTGCTGAACCTACTAAATCACTGAGCTGTGCAACAGAGAGATTAAATCTCCCTCAACACTTTTGATAGCATGTCGTTTCAGTGACAGCCACTAAAAAGGGGCCAAGGATCCCACTGTGACAGATGTAAGAGGGACCAGCATCTCTGGTGTGAAGACTCAGGAGAACACAAAATGACAGAGAAAACAAAGGCTGAGGTCAGATCTAAATCTATTAAATTTCATTAGTCACAGCATCCTTCACTTCTTTCCTACCTTGAGGGCTGAGGTTCACCTTACTGTGGTTGGCAGGAAAACTAAAGGCATTTTGTTTAAGTCAGTGAACTTATTTGGGATCTTAAATCTGTGTTAAAATGAAGATGCATATGATGATTGGAATGATTATGAGAGAATCTTAATTTTCATATGAATCTTAATCTAAAATTTCACACGAATAGATGAAACCCTTCACAGAAGCATAAACAGATTAATTAAAGATACAGAATTTAGAAACAAGATATAAACACAAGAAATAGATATTAGCCCCTCAGGAAAACATAAACTAACCACATCTTAAGGAACAAAAATATCCCCTAGTAGTTTGTTGCTTTGGTCAATCATATTTTAATGACTTCAATTTATATCAAATTATGTTCCCTATAGTAGGAAGCTGTGAGAAAGAGAAAACAGCAGGAAATCTAAATATAGGAAATCGTTAATCAGGTTAAATAATAAAATGTTAATAAGTAAAAATTGACATAATAGGATGCTTCTTAGTAGTCATCACATAGCACATATCGTTCAGGTGGGTGGTACTCCTCCAGTAACCTCTAAAGATTGTTTTCAGACATAACAATATGAGGCTTCCAGAAAAATTTTGTGGTAGACGGCAACCGTAGCCCTGCTCCATGGACATCTGATGTGAACACATCTGAACATTGCAGGCTTCAGGACTATTTTTGACCTGAAGAAAATGTCATCTGAGAAAAACAACACAGAGAGACATAGTGAAATATTGAAGGAAAGAGAGCTTCGGATAGAGTCAGAACTTAAGTGTTTCCATCTGTGTCAACCTGTCTCCTTTCAATCTTTAAAACTCATCCTGAGGAACATCATGCTGAACTGTGCTTCAGGTTTTAAAACAGCAGTCTGTGAAGAGTCTTCTTGCTTGCAAGCAGGTTTATATTTCTACAATGATTTTCTGTGTTAGTTTTTAGCTCTGTTCCTCATAGTATTTGGCTCTGCATACTCTTATGTCAAAAATGCATATTTTGCTCATGGTATTGCACCAACTTATCTGCTGTGTCTTTGAGAGAAAATGGAGAAGTAACAGTGAACTATATACAGTGTTGAGGATAATGGGTTCCAAATTACTATTATAGTATGCAATTGCTCAAAATAGGGTAATTAAATGTTCAATCTTGTGGAATTAATTGAACAGAACAGATAATACATTGTTTAGGCATTTTGAAAAATCTTATAATATGATGTATTACCATAGTTCCGGAGCATATGCTGATAAATAACATAATCTGTTATACTCTAAAAACCTTTGTTTCTAACCACTCACTTTAGTAACTTTAGGGAACCAGAGATTTCACTAAAGTATCAAATATTTTAGCCTACTGTTAAAAATTAGTCCCAGGGACTAGCATTTACTCAAACCCTCTTTTGAAACAAAAAGGAAACACATCTAATATGTAAAGCTAAGTCGCATAAACTTATAGCAGCATTAAAATCTTAACAGTCTAAGTCCAAATTCTGCTATTACTGAAAAAAATATAATATTGTGGAAAATATCACTAATAGTAAAATTACAATTGTTGCTCTCACNAAACCTGATCAGAGCTGGTCATTGTAAAATGGTCTTTATATCTAAAGAAGTTGAAACAAAAGCCCTTGTATGTCAGAGCAACTTTAGATAGAGCCTGGCCAGCCTCATCCCTGATCCTATAACCTGTTAAAAGTGATGGCAACAGTACTTTTACTGGGCTACATTAATAACTGCCAAGGACTGTTGCTCTCAGAAAATATTCCTAATATATTATTGGTGATGCCTTTGCCTTCAACCTGTCTGTCAAGTTTTTTTATTTTTTTGTCTCTTAAATACCTTATACACACTACTAGACTACACCATTTGTTTTCTGAATTCTGACAGTATCTCTTTCCCTTCTAACTGTATATGAGATGCATGAAGAATTAACTTTTATCTAAATAGCTTCATCTTTGCTCAGAGATTTTTAACAAGTTCATTTTCTGACTGCAGTTCATCTTGGAGAAAAATCTGCCTCCTAGTTCTGAAAGGCTGAATTTTGGGGTAAAACACTTGATTGTTCTCAAGCATTTAAGTGTTCAGATGAAAATTGCAGTACTTGCTTTAGCTTCTTTCCAGACAGACAATTGTTAATGTGCCTAAACCACAGCCCCAGTCAGTTCAACATTGAATTGAAGAGGAGCATCTGGCTGAGTTAGCAGCATTTCTGTGTAAAGGGAAGATATGCACAGAGAATGCAAATTGTGTTGTATTTATGCCAAATCCAGAGCAAGGTGGCCAGTCCCAGAGACTGTGAACTCCTGTCCCCACTCTTACCACCCATTCCTATTATGAAGTTTCTCTTTTCTCCTCAGTGTTGTTTATATTGACACTTGTGGAGCAAATATTTCCTCTATCAAATTATAAAAATAAAGGAAAAAATGTGAGAAAACAAGAGCAAATTCTTATGTGGTTACCTTCCAAGCATTCTGGAAGAAGAGATCTGTAACAAAACTATGATGAGGTTGAGGCTTAACCCTTTCACCCAAAAGATTCAGATGCTGTTTCTTCTTATGTAACAGTGCCTCAAGAGCATGACAATTCAAGTTTTCAGCCTGGGTAGATCTTGAATTCTTAGGGTAAAGTTCTGGGCTTCCCCTGGTTAAAACAAAAACCTTGTGAGAAATTTTGTGCAGGGGGAAATCCATCTGCACCTGAGAACACACAGAGATTTTAATTTTCATTTTATGACCTCCTCCTTTCCATTTAAATATTTCCTTTTACAGAGATGAAATAAAAACGTTATTAATTTATACATTCATTAGTTAAATGAGTATCCTTGAGGGTTGAAATTCTGTTTAGTAAGAACCAGTGACCTTGTTTACCAGAGAGACTGTGTCCTGTAACACTGAAAAATTGTGGAATTCATGGGAAAAATGCATTTGCTGACAGATTGTGGGCCCCTGTGGGAAAGGAATACATTAGCTTCAATATTTTTATTAAAAATAGATTCTCTAGAGAAAGAATGAACTCATTGAACTTTACTATGGGTATCACTAAAAATTAATCCATAGTTTGTATTTGGTTATGTCTGACATTTTTTAATGAAGGCAAACCTTATCCTGCGGGCATCCTGCATCCTGCAGTCCTTGTATTCTCTGCAGCCATATAATAGTACTGCTCATAATTCATTAAGTCAGCACATATGGTCATATCCACATTCAAAAAAGCTACTGACAGAAAGAGTGACACATCTGAAAGGACTGTGTGTTCTCATCAATATGGAATTTGAAGAGGACATGAGTGAGTATTGCCATTATCAGACTTGCTAGATAGTTATGGATCTATGACATTAGAACTTCTGATAAAGAAAGAAAATTATTTTGAAAATTCAATCTAGGCAAAAAATAATGAAAGAAAATAAATTAGTTTCATGAGATACAAAACAAAGATATGAAAATTAACTTTCCTGCCTACAAAGCAGAGTCTCTACTTTTGTTAATTCATATTTATTTAGAAACTCACAGTCAGGTCACATTTTATGTTTTTAGTCTATGCAACTCATATTCCTGTAGAATACAGGACCATTATCAGACTCCTTTAAAAAGGGTACATGATTACTCAAGCTAACAATGACAAAAATAATTATCATTAGATTGCTCAGTATCCCTTCCTAAAAATCCTAACAAGTTTTTAAACAGTACCAAGAGACTGATTCTTGCAGCCAAATTGAGGGCAGAGCCAGAAATAATTGATGTTTTCTTGACAATGACAAATAAAAATTTTAATTTACAAGGGAAGGATTTAAATTAATTTGAGAAGAAATTGAATGCCCTGGCAAGAGAGATCATACATTGTTGCCAGTCAAAACCAAACTGTCCTAAGAGAGTCTGTTAAAGGCTAACAAAATGAACTTTGTTCTAATTTAAAGGCACCCTAATGAAATCAGCTAATAGAGGGAGTTGTATAACTTTTTAATTTTGTAGAGAATTGTGGGAAAAGCTCCCTGCATTACTTCTGCTTTTGCCATTATCTGTACAACATAAAGTGAATAACTGTCCCTAGGTCTGGTCCATTTCAGTCATCGAATTCCCAAAGATACAGTTTTGCTTTTTCCCTTCCTTGACACCATGAATTGAGAATCTAAATCTATTTTAATGTTTTAGAAAAAATTCTTTTGAGTGCATAAGTAACTACAGCCCCAAGGATAATGGGGATGTATATCCTAAACATTTTTATTCTTCTTATTATTATTATATTGCAATATTTACCATGCTGAAAAGTATCTTTTTCTATTCTATGATTCCAGAAACATTGATGACTAGCTGGGTGGGTAGATATGTATCTAAAAGACATTGTTACCTCTCATTCCAGTGGACGTATTCCAAGCCTTGATGGAGAGGGAAGGTTTGGGGATTTTTCATTTTCAGAACATAATGGCTTCCTGAATTGACAATGAGATCAGATTCAGGTCCTTTACCCAGTGATGTTGTTGTATATGAGAGTAGGTTAAGATCCATTAAGTCCAGATTTAGGAAAAGGATTTTTTTTTTTTTTTTTTGTCTGGATTGATTTCTTGCTTTATCCATTAATTGTAAAATATTAGTGTTTAGAGGCTTCCAGCATGATGAGCGTGGTACCACATGCATACATAGTAGGAGACCACACCTGCTCCTATGAGCCAGTTACCCAAAGGAATAATAAATAATTAGTTACAAACCATTTTCAATTTATTATTTATTTAACAGGGCTTATTAAATTAGAGGGCAGAAATGCATGGAGTTCACTGAGAAAATGCATCCACATCATTCATATTTATAGCATACCTTGTCAAAAGGCTGGTAAAAAACTCCTCGGAAATTCAGTCATGCCCCAAAAAAGCAGTGGCCAATATCTTTGGTTTGACATGACAAAAAATTCTATGGATAATGCTGTGATCTGTCTGCTGGCTGAATCCTCTTTGGGGGTAGCAGCCCCTGCACGCCCTGGACAGACTCAGCTGATACTCCTTAGGCTGTGGCTGGTTTTGTTGAGTTGCACACTCAGAGCTCTCTTTTGGTCTTCCCTGAATTAGACAGTTCCCATAAATCCTTCCTTCTTCACACTGAGCAGCAAGATTTGTCCCTACCTTGAGTACACCTAGGATTAGTTAAGACACAATACATTAGTAGTATTAAAAGTACAGGATAATAGATGTGGAAGATTAGACAGGTCCAAAGAAAAGAAAAACCTTTAAAAATGTCAACCACAGTCAGAATATTCTTGTTCATATTACTTACTGCTGTCGAAAAATTCTGGCATTTAATCATTAAGTACAAGATTTTAAAGATGTGATAAATCTGTACCAGCAATTTGTACAGCACTTCAGACAGAGAGCTAACTTGGCAAAAATATCTGAGGAAAAGGAATATACGCAGATCTCAATCACAATGTTAATCACACTCTAATTATCATTGCTCAGATTGACATAAGAATAATCATTTGATATTAAACTGCAGTCTTCTGTCTCAAAAGCTAATAAGGAATATGTTTGATCAATATGCAGAATCATTATCCAGATTGACAGTACTATTTTCCCTTTTGTTTAATTGATAAGAAACAGATTTGCTGTATTCTCATCAAAATAATAATAACAAAAAGTTTGAGACTCTTAATTAGGTTTTGTCAGAAAACATGAAGGAAGAAAGAACACAACTGTTCTAAGCAAGACAGTTGAAGACAATTTGTTTTCTTCAAGAAAGATGTTTGATTCTCATTATAGACCTGCCAGAATAAGGTCTTTAAATAGATAGCTGCCCTTAGTGTTAAAAGTGTAACAATATTTTTAGTACTTATTTCATTTCAGTTTTCAATAGCCAATTCCCAGCATAATTTTCTTTCCCACTATTGTGTTGAACGCCCAGTAGGTATCAAACACTTTTTCTATGCAGATTCAGAGTCACTGATACTAGACCTCAGGGATGGGAGTCAAGATACTGAGGTGTCTAAATGTAGGTGCATAAGCTCCTGCTCTAGTCAATGGATAACAAAGCAAGCCTTTGTGGAATGTAGAAGAGCAATTCAACTGATGGGACATGAGAAGTGGGAGTCAATATATTTAAATGTTGATCTCTGTGTGTAGACACTACAGTCAGTGGAAACTAAAGAACAATTATGTTTGTAAATATGTTTGCAAAAAGAACATTAGGAGGTTTATACTGCTGCTTAAACAAAATCAGTGCTCTTTGAGACAGATAAAAACTGAGGCAACAGGAGACAGGTCTGGCATGGCACCTAGAGAAAAGCAGGAAAACTGTCTTCTGCAGATTCAGGCCAGGAAGAATAATTTCAAGAATCTTAGTGTCATTAGGTGCTTGTTACTTATGTTACTAACTCTTTAATAGTGTTGTTGTACTCTGATATTCACTGCTGGGTAAAAGGCAAGAAAAGCTTAATGTATTGGAATCTTGTTGTGATGTAATGCTTGCACTGAGAATCAGATCTCCAGTCCTCTTCTGTAACTAACCATCACAATTCATCATTGTTGATACATTTAAAATGCATAAAGGTAACTACAGATATAATACATTTTGGTACTTGTTTCTAAAAATGTTTTGTTTACTGGTCCGATTGGACAAACTGAGAGCTCTGAAAATATTTATACAATCTTAATTTTCAATTTACAATTTATAATTTATTCTTCTTCTCTAATTATGTCTGTGTGTCTTGTCTTTTTACAGACTTAGAAATCCCAAATAAAATTTGTTACATCACACAGTATAAAATATATTTGCATAATGTTAACAGTTGGAAAAATACTTCCTTAAGTCATGTGACTCACATAGTCAATAGCACTTTCTCAAACATGAAAACTCAAAGAAAACAAGAACTAATCAATAGTTTTAAGTTTGTCAGGTGTTCAGTTAGTGTCTACTTTTACAGGTGTTTTTCTTGCACTATTTTCTTGCAAGTGTTTTTCTTAAACACTAATTATATGACATTTTCTAACTATAGGCTGCATATGTCTACTACATGAGAAATGAAGAGGAGATTAATTTCTCTGAAGGTATAATGAGAACTTTGTTCTAGGCCCCACTGAATTCAATGGGAATTTTGCCATCAGCTTCAATGAAAGCAGGTTGAGGTTTTAGATAGTTGACACAGAACATATTTTAAAGCCACCTGTGCAAATGCAACCACTGAGCCACCTTCTGTTGCTAGTTTTCTACAGAAATTTTACTCTCCAATAGTATATTGCTTTCACCTATGAGCAGTGATTAAACTCATCATCTGCACATTTTCAACCAGGAATCATACTTTTTACACTTAATCTCTGTTAGAGTTAAGAACTTTGATTAAATTATCTATTTTGAATTTTTCATGCTTTTATCTTGGTGTATATGAAAGGGATCACATTTTATGAAAATTTCGTATAGGAAGAAAATCTGTGATAATATAAAAGTATGGCTTTTAAAAAGGTGGGGATTGGGGGTTTCCTTTTGGAAATGAGGAAACACGTATTTTCAGTTTTTCTATATTTACTTTACAATTGTACTAGGAAGACTCCAAATATTGAGGTCAAGTTCACATATTTATTAAGGGATAGCAGCTATCCACATAGCTTTACCTTTTAGTTGTCTGAATAAATGAGAAAAAATATATGTTTCAATTTTTTAAATGGAGACAGACTGTTGTTTATTATTACTACAAAATAATTAGAGAACAGGTTCTTGCTTGTCTATACATTTTAGTGAAAATTTAGGCAGCATGTACTTAATCCTCTATTTTCATTTGGATTGTGTGAATGCCCTGTTTTGCAACAATATCATCTATTCTCTTCTAAAAATGATGCCTTATTGTACTGTAAAGATAATTGCAGAATTATTTGGAAATTACACAGTACCAGTTTTTAATATGAAAAAGTTTTCATGAAGTTTTGATGCAAGGCCTCAGAGATCAACACAAGAGTTGTGGATAGGATTTGTAGTTTGTTGTTGATATTGACTGATTTGGGTCTGCAGCCAATTATTATAACTGTGGAAATCATTAAAGATTTTTTATACTAAATAGTGCTCAAATCTCAGACTTTTGCAAACCTTAAAAAAATCTAAATGAGAAAATACATGGGATTTTAAGGTGGGTTTTTTTGAATATTTAGTGTATATCACATTCTAGTAAAGAGGCTGTATTATAGAATTGCAATCCAAATACAAAACTCATTTCTACCCTACTCGTGAGTACTTACTGCCTCTGTGAAGAAAACATTCAGTACACACACTGAAAAATAATGCTGATAATACTGAGATTGAGTTTTTGTTTTTAAAACACAAAAAACCCCAATTATTTATTATTCATTATTATTATTTAGCAGCTGCAAATAAAGGAGTAATGGACAATGAATTGATACTAATACTGTGGATTGAGAAGTAAGTAATAGGTGAATGTGGACATATGAGACTATTATTTCACCAGCTTTGTTATTTTGTCTCACAGTATGTAACAGCTAAAATATTTTGAAACTGTTGGACTAATCTGTATATCTGTACAGTCAATACTCAATGCAATATTAAGGGGACTTTAGGAAAGGCAGTCAAAAACAGACAGCATAAACATTGATTGAAGATGCCAATAAATTATAATTAATGATCTGTAAATTTTATTTGCATCATTGAACACTGAATACATAATAATTTTCCCATGAGAAAAATTCTCCTATGATTTTTCCTTTCTAAGAGAGAAATTCCAATGAGGTTAGTGTGGTTCTCTGCAATATGATGCAGAATTGGGACCACTAATTTCAATGACATCTGACACATAATCTTACCCCTGTGTGTTGGTTTTTTCTTGTTAATTTTTTTCATTCAATGCTATGCCTTGTGATGGAAAATAATCCAAATTAAAAAAAAAACCAAAACACTCAAACAAAACCCAAAACAAACAAAGAACAGGAAAAAACAAAAAATCATCCAGTGTGACATCAGCTATATCTTCTTCCATGTATAAATCGCGTATTTATTTATAGACGTGAGTAAAATTGTAAACTTTGAAAGCCCTTAAGTGATAGACAGATACAAAATTGTACGTGAGTGTTGTATAACAAATTTTTAGTCCCTGAATTTCTGCTGGTAGCAATTCTGAGTTACACTCCTTCTCACTATTTGTAGTGAGTAAGGGTTTAAAAAATTTTATTAATCTGCTAAGTGAAAGGCCACTGCTCTCAGTCAATTTAATGTTCTTGGCCGTAGGCTGCAGGCCCCACGATGATTTAACTCTGGCCTTGGGACTTACTGATAATTGTCATGTGCAGTTGTGGGCTTGTTTCACCTGTGCCTTCAAAGCATGGAAGTCTAAGGCAAGGCTTGGGAGGGCTTTTTCCTGTAATTTTACACTTTTTCTGCAGTGACTTGTTTTCCTGTAGTTCAATGCTGATTCTGTAATGGCTTAACAATACATGATATAGGTAAAAAAAAATTGTGGAATTGATGCATAATGAACTTGTGGGCTAAAAAGGAAAGGAAGAAAGGTTAATAATTCTTTTCAAGAACACATGAAAATAATTCCAAGCAGATTCATGACTGACCAGGTGGAAATCTCCACCATCAATGTCAGGGAACTTGTGGTAAAGAATAAGAGAACCCGGTGGCCCAACCATGAACCTCCTTCTCATTCATTCTCATTTTTCTTGAAGAATAACCTCAACATCTTTACTGCCTGAAGGGATAGTAAAAGTGTGAGCACAAAGGGCAGACAATTTTTTGTACAATTGTAAATATCATAAAATGAAAATTTTAAGGAACTTTGGATTAGAAGTATTAGTGTTTGCTGTGTTTTTGTTAGGCTGTTAAAACTTAAATTAAGAAAATAGGTTCTTGAATCTACATGCAAGCTATATTATTTTTTTTTTCTCTCAACATCCTTTTGAGTGGAAAAAAACATTATAGAACTATTAACAGAGAAATATAAAGAAAAAGGTGATGTCTTAAATTCCACTTGTGACAGGTGAAATTACGTATTATTCTGGAAAAGCAGAAGCTTTGCTTTAATAAGATTTCATATATCTCTCTAAGAAGCAGATTTTTCCAGGTTTAAAATCAATTTAATTATTATATTTATTATTTTAACCTTATTTATTACAGATTGTATTGTTTATGTGTATTCTTGATGGCTAGTTCTGAAACTGAGCAAGGGCTCTACACTGGTCAGTGACCATGTCTGTTGCGGTAGGATTTAGCAAAAATTTTACACAAGAAAACTGTTTCCAGTTGGAATCTAAAATGCAGAGAATATTTCTCTGCATGTTTTGAAGGATCTGAACCCCTGGGATTACAGTATTTTTTAACCTTGGTTCATGGAAAAGGCTTTCCAGACTTTGGGATGAAACAGAATTCTCAAAAATGCAAATTAGATAGTAGCATACTATGTCATTTATCACAGGGTGAGAAATTTAGACTTTTGGGTTTGGAGGATTCTTGTTGGTTTTAGGTTTTCTTCTCCTTCTTCATCTACTCCATATTCTGCAGTGCTTGGGACACAGGACACTTGGTCATAATTTGCCACAGTGTAAAGGCACGTGAATAGAAGTTCAGTCAGTTATTGATTGGTAAGAAAATGAAAATAATGTACGTTTTAGGTAAGGATTGGGTAAATTATCTTTAAAAGAATCTTCATCTCTTGTATCTGAGGGCTTCTTTTGGTGTCTGTTCTCCTGCACACTTGCCTGGTGTAAAGCCTGCTGTGCAGAAATTGCTGATAAGAAAATAACAGCCTGAAGACTAAGAAAAACCAAGAGTCCAGTCTGCTTTCCCAACAATAACTTCTGCAAAAAAGCCTCTCCTTATCAGGGGAGACACATGTGGGAGAAAAGAACTCTCACAGTTTCCCAGCCAAAGTCAGGCACAAGTTCAAATGATACATCACAAATCAAGGACAGGGTTAATGAGGAAACATGGACAAGCTCGAGCCATTCTGGCAAAAAAATATATGAATGTGAACCTCACCCTTCCATTTACCCTCAGGGCCACAGAATAATCCCTGACCTTCTTTAGTTATGAATACATATTTAGCCTGTGCCTTGCCAATCATGCCTTCCCAACCACACCTCCCAGATTTTCTTACCTTTTAAAAAACTGGTAAAAGGCTAGAGACTTTTGTTATGATTGAGGGGGAAAAAATTAGCTTAAACTCTACTCCTTTTTATTTTTTTTATTTTAAATTTTTCACTATATTCTAATATTTGAGCATCAAAGGAGAAGCTTCAGAGATGATATTTTCATAGACTGTAGAATTAAACAGCTTCAAAATAAATCCCCAGTCTTTCTTAGTTTTAGAACTAATTGTTTCACAGGAACAAAGTAGGATGACCTTCTTTAAAGCACTGTCAGTGTTGATGCCATACTGCTTTCTTGTTTTTGTAAAATACCTCTCTGGCTAACTCATTTCCCCAGAGCATGAGAGACCTGGGGTCAGTGCCAGTTTCTGTCTCAGGGAATACATACTCTCATCTCTTATCTCCTTGGCAAATGCAATAATCAACAAGAGAGTTTATTTACAACTGCAGGAAGTGTCTCTCATCTTGCTGATTCTATATATAAAAGATTATCTAGGATAGAGTAAAAACAAAGGACAAGGAAAAATAATAAAGTAAGAATATGTTTCTTAACTATTCCCTGTGAAATGGAAGTTGTCAATATCAAGATATACATAAAAGACAGTTTATCGATTTTATTGAGGACTATTTCTTATAAAACACAAAAAAGATCTTTAGAGCAAAGGTTGGAGCTCAGATATCTCCTTACCAGTAGGCTCTTTCGTCTGATGAAACTGAAGTTAATTTTGCAGAGGGAGAGTTGCAGTAGTTGGGGCTGCAGATTGATAGACCCGCACAAAAAAAAGAAACCAGCACATGGTTCTTGTGGGGGGCAAGCCACAGAATAACATTTAGGTTTCATTCTGTCAAGGCACAGTAAGGTGAGGCTGGCCATGCCCTCAGCAATATGTGTAGTTCCACAAGGTCTGGATGCAGAAGGCAAGGATGGTCCTGATCAGGCTGGAGATCAGCCTGCAATGTGCATGCAATATCTGCCCCAGGGAGAGGGCTGTAGGCAGGGCAGAGCCAGCTATGATGAATGTCCCAGGATCCCTCCAGGAGAAGAGCTACTTACAGAGCCCTGTTCAGAGAGTTGGAGCAGCACCCTGGCATTCCTAGAGCATCACTGAGGCTGATAGTCCCAGGCTGGTAGGGGCCCTGGGTGTTTGGTTAGGGATGGAGTTCCCAGGAGTGACTGGGCAGGAAGAGTGAATCCCTTTATGGGACTAAAGTCTAGGAAAGATTTTCATTAGGCATTTGAGACTGAGATCTACTGTGTCCTGTATGGGCAGTCTAATTTCTGAGCTAAAGTGGGAAAAGAAAAACACTTTGATGTGCAGAATGGTATTAGGATAGCATGCTCAGATTTAGCCATCAGAAATGCACCTCACTTCAGTGAAGACTTCTGTGCTCTCTTACAAGTAAGGATAATTCCCAGAGGCAAATCTGAACATTTCCTCCCTGTCCAGCAATATCTATGGCTGTAAAACCTGAGCCATTTTTAAATCCTCTAGAATTATTTGGGAAGGTAACATTGTGAAGACTTGGACTGATTTACCACCTTCCCTGCACACTTATTTCTTCAGGGAACTACTGCTGGGGAGAATATCAGACTACCCTTCTATTGAGGAAATCCCACAACAGAAAACCCTTTGTAAACTGACATGTATGAAATTTTACCAAGAAAAGGCAGACAGTAACGTTTTGTTATCACAAAGGATTTCCTCATCTTTAAGTAAAATATAATTGGGTATTCCTTTACATAGCATTTTATGTCATTGTTTAGCCTAGTTTTTCCCTTTTTTTGGAGGACAAAAGATTCCCTGTTGAAAAAAATAAATGTTCAGTCACAATACTTTATTTAAGCTGCTACTACAAAGAGGACGTTGTAATTTGATTAATAAAATTCGGCATCTTCATTTTGAATGAACAAAGGAATATTGATAAAATAGCTTTCTTGTTAATTACACATTTTTGGATAGGGTAATTTAAATGGCAAGATGCTTTCACTAGAGACAGGGATGAAAATCTACCAAAAATGATCCTGTTGTCCACCTGACATTTTGGAAGAAAAATTTCTGCACCTGTGAAATTAAGCATTCTTCTAGAATAGACAATAACCAGTTTCTGAAATGTACATTTCTTGTGTCAGTCCACATGAAAATGGAGATCTGTGACACTTCAGCATTTTCAGCTAGTGATACCCTGAGTAAATCAAAGGACTAAAGGTGTCTTTCTTTCATCTATGTTGCTCAAGACACTCTAAAGTGTCATTCTGCAGTCAGAAAAGTCAGAAAGACTGGAAGATCTCTTAAGATCCTAGTTAAAAAAAAGGACTTTACTACTGTCCCCCCTTAAGAGTGACATTCTTCTTTTCCTCTTTTCTCTATTCTACTTGCACTGTTATTTTTGCAATTAGACTTTGTGTATGCATTGTGAAGACACAGTCAGTACTATGGTGGCTAGAGCTTTCAACACGTAGAGAAATATTAGACAGGGAAAAAGGGTAAGAAAATCTTTTTTAAATATTTCAATTAAAAATAAATTAAATTTTAGACAGTGTAAAAATGTCTTACAGTGACTCTTTCATTCTCTCTGTTAATAACCATTCTCCAGCTCCCACAGGGTGTCTATCATTGTCTATATATCAAGGTTGAAAATATTAGTTTTGGGGCTCACATGAGCACTCACAGGCTTATATGTAAATGATATAAGTTCACTAGCACAGGGCACACAGAGAAATTCTAAATGGAGTTGGAAAATCTCAAGCAGTTTTGTAAAAAATGGAGAAACAGTGTTTAATCAGACTATTTAAATTCAGATGTGAGTAGGACTGTCTGAAACTTGAGACAAGAATTTTCATATGCCAGTTTTTCTTCTGGTACTATGTACCTGAAGGAGATGAGGGGAAACAAAAGTTGAGTAGAAATATACTGGTGGGGCATCTCTTCATCATTTCACTAAAAATGTAGAGCCTCATTACCTGGCTGTTCTTTGAACTTTGTTGTCAACCATGGATAATTCGTTTTCTTGGTTTTTTTTTTTTTTTTTTCATATACTCATATGAACTTTTATCAAAGATTGTGTTCACTAAAACAGAAATATGGAAGCAGATTCATCTGTGTAGTGTGCTGTACAGTTAAATCTTTCATGACTTGGTTTTAAGTACTGTAAAACCATATGCATAAATTTAGTGGATCTGCTGTTCAAGAAGATCTGAAGTATTCTATAGCTGGTTAGCAGAGAAATTTGTTGACAAAGAGTGAAGGTTAGACTAGATATTCAGTTTACATCTTTTTAATACAGAACAGTGATTCACTGAACATAAATATAGAGATTCCTTGCTTGCCAAATTTCCGTTTTCACTCTGCTGCTGCTGCTTAAAGTTAGAAAACTAGGGTAATTTTGGTTTCTGTGGGTTGGAAATGAGTCGCTATATGGAGGCTATATACAGAGGCTAAATGGGAAATTTCCAAGTAGGCATTTCTAGTGAAGAGTGCACTGACTAAAATGATAGCCCTGCTGAAATAGCCATGCAGTTCTTTTCATCTTCCCCTTGGAGATGCTTCTTAGTGCGTTTCCAGTTCCCCCACACCAATCGAAGACAGGATATAGAAAACTACTCCCCATCTTTATTACTAGAATAATCTTTAGCGCTATTTCTAAGGATATTTCTACAGTACACTGAAAATCATAGTGATTAGATGAGCTTCCATGTTTTTCTGACATAAATATTTTACATCTATAACAAATTTATAATTTCCATTACCTATTTAGAAAGGATTAAAATTGTTCAGATTATATTAGATGCAATGCTAACCCCAAGGATTGATCGCTTCCAACTATAGCTGCGTAGGTAAATTTATGAACCACCATACAACGATATTCTAGGGCTTCAGACTGTGTGCAAAAAATATAACTGAGGCATGTTGACTAATAACACGCAGAAATAATATTCTTACTTGCCTGAAATTTCACAGATTAATTAATAATCAATGAGGAGAAGAGAGAAGGTTTCAAGGAGAGTTTTCAAGAAGATAAATGCTGTGAGATGCCAATAAACCACCTCTTCAAAACTGGTGTGGTGGCTGCTAGCAGATTACCAGTTTCATATCTCCATATTTTCTATGAAGAACCCTTTCACGGACTCCTTGGCTTCCTGCCTCAGTGATTACAGGAATATTTTTGCAATATGTATTTGTCATATTTAACTTTGCTAAAAACTGTTTACACAGAAAAGTCACGCAGACTTGAAAATAATGAACCACTCAGAACATAGCTGATCCCAAAGAAAGAAATCATCAGAAGTCAGGCATTATTTTCTATAATTTCCATGGATTTTTCCGATAAATTTCTTCACAGAGGCCTCATTCCAAACATGCAAGAGATTCTTCTGTCATTTGTGGATTTTCCTTTTGAATAATCACTTTCTGGCTAGATCACTCAACAGCTCAAGAGGGTTATCAGTAACACTGACTCAAGTGTCCTCTCCTCTTAAAGCAACTCCTTCACATGTGCAACATAGGGTGTCCTCACCAGTCAATAACCTCTGTGGCACAATACTTTTCCTTCCCCCTGATAAAACTGTTCCATTATGCAATAAAAAATTCTAAGTTGTTTGAAAAAAACAGAGAAGAGAGACAAAAGAAAAATGAAAAAGGAATGAAAAAAGAGAGGACACTGAAATACGGCTCTTTAATCTGCTGATTAGGGCACTGAATCATGATTGCTGTAACACCCTCAATTTCTTAGATATAACAGGATGTTAGTTTTTTGGGTCTTAATTTCTCAACTCTTCAAATATGTGGTGTTAATTTCTTAGGAAAAGCTAGCAAGGTAGATAATCTAGGATATGATTAAACATGTGCTGCTACTATTATTATTATTATTTCTGCTATTTCAATTATTATTTAATACAGTGAATATATTGTCATTAACAAGTCCTTTAACTAAACTGTGAGATAGTTTAAGATCCCTAATTTTAAGACATCTCAGAATGGAATGAGAATATTCTTAACCCTCACTCCCAGTTAAAAAAAAAACAAAAGCCAAAAATCTCATATATATATATTCAATATTACAACAATATAAATAATTATTTATTGAAGAACTGAAAAATTACAACTGAGGAACTTTATGTCAGGGCCTGAAGAAAAGCTTTACATATCCAGTATTGGAAGAATTGTTCAAGAACAGTTCATCCTTCTAAAAATAATTACCTTCATAAAGTTAATTAGCTGCATAAGTGCTGGCTGCATGAGGTAGCGCTGCCCAAGGGCAACTTAGCATTCATGAATCAGTGTAATTCATACACGTCCATCTCAGGGCCTGCTACCTTTTTGATGCTTTATGGCCTTGACTAGCCCCTTTCTTAGTACTGAATCATTTGTCATGCGATCACGGTGAGGAATGTGAGTTTTATTGAGCATACCTAGGACTGCGTTTTTCTGGCATCTTTCTAAAACAGTTCCAGAGGTCTGTTTGTAAATGTTTAACAAGTACTCAAGGTCTTTCACAGCTAGCCAAAAGTTCTTGATATTTAAAAATAGGACAACCAGAGAAGAAAGATAGTATGTGTTCATACAAGCACTCTGGATATGTAAAATCTGTCATGAAATAGTAATCTGTCAGCCTCTTCCATATGGAACAAATTCAGACACATTAATCATATAAAATAATTTTGTCATAATCCATTCTTTGGCAAGAACTTTAGGTCATATAGAATACAGTACTAGCTTCTTTTGACACTAAGAGATGAAATTTAAAAAAAAAAATAATTTAAACTCAAAACAAAACCTACTTGAGTCTCTTTTGTACTAAAGGCTCAGTTTTCAATAGCTGAGGAGCTTTAATTATTTGTAAAAAGCACTGGTCACTAGGCACAGCCATTTTCAAATGGACATAGATTAGAGCAGCCCTGGAATGCGTCCTGAAGCAAAAAGGTCAGGACTTCATGAGACATCGTTTACAGCTGAGTGGTAACATTAACATTACAAACTTGATCTTCCAGACTCCATCTTTCTAGAAAAGAAACTGATACCTCCAGAAAATAGCTAATACCTGAAAACTGAAGTATTTTACTTTAAAGAGAGAAAATGCAAAGAGAGGAGCTGTAAAATAAGACTGCATAATAAATAATACAAAGTTAAATGCAAGTTTAAAATTAATAATTAAAATAGCGGTATTAAAAGATATATGATAACTAAAATAATAAATAAAGTATAGCAATTAAATAGTAAATAGTTAATAACAAAAATTATTTGGTTTCCAATATGAGAATTGTTATTGCCCATAACAAAAGAAAATTTTTATTTTAGAGTTTTTACTAATGGTTTTATTCTGAAGCAACTTCAAAAGTAATGCTTTTTGAAGTGACATTCAATATTTGAGAAATAACTCCCTTTTCAAAACTGTTTCACTGGGAATTCACATTTATGAAAACACTGTTCTAAAAATGAAAAAAAAAGTGAATTCTGTATGAATATAGAATGTAGGAATTATAGTAATTATACAAATTAACAGCTTACTAAAGCACTGTGATTGAATACTTATTTGTGGTATTGATAATCACATGATATCACAATATTGCTATACACTGTAACAGTAACACTTAAAAGGTTTTTCATGTGGCTATGATTTCACTGTCATGCTTGTTTTATATGACTTCGGGCTTCAATGGACATGATTTTTATAAGACCTTTTCATAAGGCCTTTTGACAGTTCTTGTAGTTCTTGACTGTGGGGTATTGCGGCGGTGTCACCGCAGAAGGGCCCGGCTGGCTCAGACACCACCACAGCAAGGGGCCGGCTCGGCAGCGATCCGACCCTCACCGCCCCTGTGGGTTCCCGGGCTGGCTCCTCCGGCAGCAAGCGACTAGCGGCGAGAGTACAAGGAGAGAGGCTCCGATGGGTTAGAACAGAGGATCTGTCTATTCGTACCCCGAGCAGAACAGAACCGCGGTCACTCTGTCCATCCCAGGCAGATGTCCAAGCAGGAGCCCGCGGGCATCAGAGAGTTACAGATTAAAAGGGAGGATGGTTACAGGGGCAGGGATACACAGGGCACCAACCAGGACTCAGCAGGCATGGCTCTCTGGGGAATGGACATTTGTGGGGACAAATCCAGGGAAACTAGGGAGGGGACAGGCCGGACCCTGTCCAATCATCCTATGAACCCAGCAGAATTTTCCAGACATCAGGAGTGGTCACAGGGTGACAGACAGGGTCTAGGTATCCCCCAAAATGAAAAACTGCTCGGAGATGACCGTTGGGACAGATTAAACAGGGGAAGAACATAGCAGGGTACAAGGAAAACATAGAACAATATAAAAATATTAACAATAATATAAAACGAATATAAAATCCAAAAACACACCACTACAGGGTATAAATCCATGTTGATTCTGCAACTTTATCTACACTACCTTATAACGTGTGTGAAATATTGGAACACAGGCATGATCTTCACTTGAATTTCAGAATTTGGTGAGTTTTCTTGGAAGTTAATGCCTTCTGGATTACATTTAGATTAAAACCTGCTAGTCCTTTTTCTCAAGAATTTAATGAAGTAATAAGTTTATCAGTACAGTAGTTCATAATAAGGCTGTAAAGGCTTATGGATTATCAGTGAGTAATTTCGGAATGGCTGATGTCCATTGGCTTAGACAGATGGAGTCTTCCTTTGCCCTGACAGTAAACAAAATGCATCAACCTCTATTTGAACTTCCTTATTAAGTATTAATAAAAACATCTTGGAAACAATAGTTCTCGATACTGATAGAGTACATTTTTAAAATATCAAAATTATGAAACTTGTATTTATAAAAACTATGATTTGTGCAAACTCAAATGAGAGAAGAATGCATATGAACCCTACTGTCACTTGATCAAGACTAGACAGGGAGAGAACATCACTTTGGAAATGCAGTAACTCTGAAATTAATCCCTCTAAAAGTAACTTAACACTTAATTGGAATACCTATCCTCGACCTCTTAGTGATCCTACAACAGAGAGATTAATACAAACTGTTCTGACAGTCAAGATTAAATCCTGCTGGTCAATGAAAGTAAATATGAGGAACAAATCAGTATCAGAAAGAGGTGTTCTTTTCTACAATAACCTAGGGTGTGGAAAATCTAGGAAGCAAACTTCAAAAATTAAGAAGGCTCATGACTGATGGTGAATCAGAAAAGTGCTGTATTAAGTCATTGGCACACTGACATTGAGGGAGGAGGGCAAAATGCTCTTAATCTGTCCTGTTGGCCCTCATGTGGAGAGTGCAAAATTAATGGGAGACAGACAAAAACAAAATTTGAGAGACAGACAAAAACAGAAAGGGTTGTCAGAGAGCTGTAGAGACCAAACCAGAGAAAACTACAGATTTTGTAGTTTCTGAAGCTCTAAAGTCCATCAGTGTGTTACAGATGCTGTCTTTGAAGATGACTGTTACTTGGGTATCTAATAGATCTTTTGAATTCTATTCTCAGGTGACTAATTTTTCTGACATATTCTGCAAATAACTTGTGCATCCATGTCACCATTAAATTATTCTCTTGTACATGAGTGCTTAAAAGTAAGGCATGGTAATGCCATCTTTAATACAGTTTTCTGTCTTGCTTCTATGTCCAAAGTCAAGTACCCATTCATACAGCCTTACTTTACAAAGAATCATAGAATGATTTGGGTTGGAAAGGACCTTAAACGTCATCTAGTTCCAATCCCTCTGCCATGAGCAGGGACATGTTTTACTAGATCAGGTTGCTCAGGGCTCCATCTAAACTGGCCTCAAAAATTTCTAGATATGGGACATCCAAAACTTCTCTTTACAACCAGCACCTCATTACTGATGAAAGAATTCCTTCATCAGACCTAATATAAATCTCCCCCCTTTTACTTTAAAACCACTGTTAAGCCACTATGTGCCCAGATAAAAAGTCCTTTCCCTCCTTTTTATATGTCCCCTTATGATACTGGATGGCCACAAGTTCTTCCCAGAGTGTTCTCTTTGTCAGGCTAAACAACCCCAGCTCTCTCAGTCTTTCTTTATGGGAAAGGTGCCCCAGACCTCTGAACATCTCTGTGCTCTCCTCTGGACTTGCCTTATCAGGTGCACATTTTTCTTCTGTTGAGGACCCCAGCCCTGGACACAGGACTCCAGGTGAGGTCTCACAAGGGCAAAGCAGAGGGGCAGAATCACCTGCTGGCACAGGAGACACTACTTCTCTTGATGTCTCAAATTTACCTCAAATCCACAAAAATGGATGGTTTTTGATTAGGACTCTTTTGATTAAGACACAGTTTTGAAGGGAAAGAGATGATTTCTCAGAATTATAACTGCAATATCTATGTCATTTGATATCTGGAAAAAAAAAAGATTTTAATGCCTGCCACATTTGAAGATGGTATTCTGCTTAAAATTTTTGGCTTAAAATGAAAACTCCTGTTTCCCAGTCCTGATTAAAAGGATGAAAGAATTATCCATCTTTTCACATTGAAGTATCCAGTAATCTATTGCTTACCTGTCTGTCACTGTACTGTATTCTCTTTTGTTGTATTTACAAAGAAGCAAGAATTGTGTTGGTGCAGAAGAGATCAATAAGAAGTCTGTCATCAATCTATGGGCAAACTTTGAAGTTAGAAAAAAGAAGAACTTACATTGCTTTCAAACATCCTTGACAGTTTAACAAAGATGCAGCAAAGAGAGAAAGAGATGGGGAGGAGCTGTAATGACTGCCCTTGGTAGCAAAGAAAAGAAGAATGACTCAGGTGCTGAAGAGTTACAGGAACCATAGTTTCATCCTTCAGAGGTTGAAAAGTTCAAGGCTATTAGCTATTTTCTTCTACTGACAATGAACAAAAGAACAAAGCAAGAAACACAATATCTGTCCAAACACACTTCCCACATTTATTGGCCTAACAGCTTTACTTTCATCTAAGAAAGCTTGAAATAATAGAGTAAGGAGTCATGAAACATGCAATCTTTATCCTTGAAAAAGAGCTTTGTTAAGCCGTTAATGCAAAATCTCTTGATCTTTTAAACATGCAAGCCACATAGATAGCACAACACATTACAGTGTAATATAAGGTTGAAACACACATATGCTTGTTTTTCTCAAGATCAGTTTTCTCATGTAGCATTAAACAGTTCCCTCCAAGAACTGAATTTTCAAGATGCAGAACTGTCCTTACTATTAGGGATGAATCCATTTTATCCTTCTAAAGATGGAAGAAATCTAATAACTAGTATCTAGTAACAATTAAAATAAGGAGGTAGCTAAGCAGTTCACAAGAAAGTCCAAAGTGCTTTACTGTTTCTTACATAGTGCCTCCATGGGATAATTATTAGATGTTATGACATTTCATATGTGCTCTGTGGTCTCTTTGCTGCAAATTCTCTTCTGATCACCATATAATATTGAAATTAGCAGCAATGTAGGTCTTTTCCTCTGGGAAATACTTTTTGTCCCACTGAAGAAGTTCCTGCATATTTTTAATCAAAAAGACAATTTGTATTTCTTGTGTTCTCCCCTGGCTCAATATGAACATGTCTGAAAAAGCAAGAAACTCAACATCTGTGACAGTTTCCTTACTTGGAAAAAGCACACAGTATGAGCTTTGAATTTCATTATGAACGTGAATCGTTAAGTCCATAACTGTGGAAAATACTAGACCTTGAAAGATGAGGTTGTATTTCTAGTCCCCATGTTTGCAGAGGGATAAGAATGCGTGTCTGAGTGTGTAAGGTTGGGTCCTTCAGGTTTCTAACACCATTTGGGGGAGCTGTTTCTCTGTGGTTCTTGCCTGCAAGCAGTGATGCTCCATTTTTACCACTGGCGTCAGTGATAAAGAATCATCAGTTAGTTGGTTAGTGTGACTGAACTGACAGAACTGGAAACATATCTAGCCTTGGGGATATAGATCAGATGATCTGGGGAAACAAACAATTTCAACAGAGGAAGAAGGAACTCCTGAGTACCACTCAGAAGGTCAGAGTTGGAGTGGTAGCTTGACTGCTGCTGCTCTAGGACCCATCCTGAATGGAAAAAAAAACCATCATCAGAAAGGAGATTAATGGACATGTGAGAACCAAGAGCAAAAGGAGGCTCTAAAGCGATATGTGTGTTTTGGTGTGTTGTGGGGATACACTGTGGAACTGAGGAGAAAGGGATGAATTTGAGGTGACAGATATGTAAATAAGGTACCCACTATATACATGTATTTTTTCATTCTTTATTCCCCCTCTAGGTCTACAGTTATACGAAGAGAAGGCTTCAAATTGTAGGCTGAGAAGATCAACTGCCTTTTCCTTTTGTTAGCCAAATGACTGAGGCACTAGGAAAAAACCCAAACCCCATAAACCCACATCCAAAAGAAAAACATCCTAACTAAAGCAAAGCAAAGCAAAGCAAAACAAAGCAAAGCAAAGCAAAGCAAACCAAACCAACCAAAACAAAACACATCTTCTACACAAAACCTACAAACCAAACCAACCCCACCCTGCCCCCAAAACCAACAAAAAGCCAATCAAACAAATCCCAAGGAGAAGAATTGACACAAGTGAGGCTGAAGCTGTGAGTGAAGTCATGTGAGGATAAATACAATTTAACCAGACAGCAAATAGTAAGTTCTCTAACATAAGCTGAATATGCAAGGATTGTCCCTTTATATTAAAAGCGGAAATTAAATTAATGTGTCTGAAAAAGCTGATAAATACATCTTTCCTCTCTCCTACTTTCTCCCAGTTTCTGCAAAACCACTGGGCCAGTACTCCTTTCTCACCCTGTTATTTCCTGTCTTTCATTAAGGCCTTTAAAGTTCCTGCTGCAGATACTGAGTGAGAATGCAGGCCATTAATTTACTATTGAATTATTGCAAAAGCACAGAGAACATCTTACTCCCCTTCATTGCACTTATATGAAAGCAAAAAATATTTTGTTTGCTACCAGGGGTTATATGGAGAAGTGCTGTGACTTGTATTTTTACTGGTAAATGGAATGAAAAATACAAACAACAAAACCTCTTATCCCCTCACATTAGCTTAGAATCCAAGCTCTCTGATTGTTTTGTGCCACAGTGAGTTCCACAATAAATGTTATATTATGTGCCAAAATGAAGCACATGATTTGTGTTGCAGCATAGTACAACTATCTTGTCTCCTTATAAATTCTCTTTAGACATTGTGAATTAGCCTGCCTGTGACCTAGAAGCAGTGCCTAAACTAAACTTAAACCTTCTTACCTTCTTTGGAATACGTTTTACTTCACTTATAGCCATATTTTGCAGCATAAATTTTGTGTTCAAGACTTCAAATGTCCAGTTGCCTTTAATGTACACTTATTTTTAAATCAAATATGTTCTATCTGATTTTAAAATCTATTGCCATTATCTGACCTTCTTTTATTTCTTGAAAATTAGGCTATTTTCTTACAATGACAGCTTTAAAATTGCAGAAACTCCAACTAATTAAGTGGAAAAATTTGGCCAGAGTTTGCTTTAATTTAATCTCCTTTTTAGACACAATTTTAGCTTCTATAATTCCCTAAATCTTTATTTCCTTAGAGTGGCTATCACAGGAAGTTAATCCACAAACTGCACCAACTTATTAGGATGCATTTAAAACCATGGAGCTAGATAATATTTCTTGCTGTTCATTCCTGTTTCTCTGCCAGCAGAATGCAATGGCATTGCAAGGTGACTTGAGGACCAACTGATTGCTCCATCTCCAGTATATTTAGGTGAAACAATCCCTGTAGTGCTCCAAGGAACTTTTCAAGGAATTAAATACAAAAACTGTATTCTGACTCTCAATGATAGCTGAGTGAATATTTTTTGTCAACAATATTCCCAGAACTACTGAAGAAATTGTAGTGCATTCCATGATTCACCTTAATTGAGTCTTGAAATAGAAAGTGGCAACCTGAGTCTAAAAATAAATTAAAAAATGTGGAAACCACAGGGACCAATCTTCAGTAGTCTAAAGGAAGCAGAAGTCTGGAAAGAGTTAAAAATGAAAAAAACACACTCATCTCTGTAATCTTTAGTCAGGCAGAAATCAGTAAAAAATTGGAATGATTAAGCAATATAGGACTGGACTGTGAATCTGTATATTTCTTCTCATATGATAGTTAAACTATTCATGAAGAGTCATCTCCTGCTAATCCCCTTTATTTCTTTCCTGTTGTCTAAACGGGCAGTACTGGATGGCTATTAATTCAACTAGTTATCACTTTCAGTAAAGAATTGCCTTCACAAATCTGACAGGGATGTCACTACTTTTTCAGACTCTCAAGTCAAATTAAAGACTCACTTGTTTTCCCTTTGCTTTGCATTTTTATCTCCCTGTAACAGACTTCACCATATAATTAGTAGAGACTTAACATTTTTTTTTTTTTTTAATTTTGTGGTAGGATGAGAGAACCAGCTTGCATCTTTCTATTGTTGAGGGAACATCACAATTGAAAATGCAAAATGCTTTTCATGAAAGAAGAATTTTTGGTCAGACAAACACAAAGTAGGTTTTCATAGAGTCTGAGCAGTTTATTTTTTTAGCAACATGTTACAGTGGGCAGAGGTCTAGACTTTTGTATAAATATAAATATGGGTAAGAAGTTCAGCTATTAAAAGTTATTTTAGGAAATGAGAATGTTTGAAAATGGAAAGAGAAGTATCCCAACTTCAGTAATGCTTTTTTTGCCATACTGAGTTATTTTAAGAATTCTTAATACTCCTCATGCCTTTCTCACCTCTTCTCACCTCTTATCAGAACTGCTTTACCTGTTAATATACTTTATGGCAATCAAGGAGATAAGAAGATTAGAAGATGTGGTGGAACACACCAGATATTTTCCTAGTGATGCTTAGTTTGCTTGTGCTCTTGACAGCTGCTATCAGTGAATGAACATAAGGATATGGATGTAATATCAGCACTGAAAATTTTGTCTGTTTCCAACTCTGGCTGTGGCTGAAGGTCAGAGAGTCTACTGCTGGGAAGAGTGCATGGAGGAAGTCCCAGGAAGAGTCTTGGATGACCATGACCTCTTTCCCACTGCAGGAACAAACCTCTGAAGCCAAATCTGCTGAAGGGAACATGGGACAAAAAGATCACTATGACCGAACAGCATTTCCTTTTAGGAGAGCTTCAGTTAAGACAATAAAAACTTACAGTTTTATCCTGCACACCAGTTAATATTCTTTTAATTATTAACTAAGGTGGTTATACAATATACTGATTGAAATAAATAAGCTACAATAGACATAGGAGCCTAAAACAAGATACAGGTTTCTTAGTTGAGGTCTTCACATGCCGTAGACTCCTGATTACCTCTTCTCTATATTTCACTTCAGAATTGGCAGTTGAAGTTCAGAAAGGGTTCAGGACTGTCAGAAACTGGAAGATCTGGTTTCTCATTTTTGAGTGAGTTCTCTAACTACTCAAAGTAATGAGAAAATCTCTCCCATACATTCATATTATAATATTAAAAAGCTACAAATGCTTTTAATTGATTTTTTTTTCTTTTTTTGAGATACTGTGTCCCACATCTATATTAATTTGGAAAGCTTTTTCTTTTCAATGAGTCTAGAAAATGGAGTAAGCAATATCCCAACAGCCTATTTTAATTGAAGTGCAAAATGATTTTTATAAGTCCATCCTACTGCTTTTATAACTTTGGTAGTAAAAAGAAATTATTATTAGAATATCCTTGTTGCATACCAACAGCCCTTGTCAATACTACTTGCAAGGACAAAACAAAAACATAAAGATAGAAGATTAAGCATCTTTTACATATTAAAAAACCATCTGTCTAGTTCCTGAGTCTACTAGTATAGATTACTTATCCAGTTGCCTTTAATTGTAGCTGAAGGAGGAACAATACTACAAATGATATCAAGTAATTTCTTCCCTTATATGAAATTAGCATCAGCCAATCACATAGCATAATGATGATTTGTCTGAGAATGCTAGAATGACTGAAAAAAACCCCAACAAACCCTGTTCAGAATTTGCTCTACAAATAGTGGGGCACATACAGATTATGTGAAACACTTCCAGGTTACAAAAATTTACACTTTCATTACCTTACCATGTAACACACTTCTGCAAACTATGAGCTCCAAATGAGCAGATCTCCAAATTCACACACTTACCAACTATCTTTGTCCCATTCCACGTGTCAGACTCCTTGTGATGTCTGAAAACCATTCACATATATCTACCCTGACATGGTTAATGATGCTTAGTTACATTTCCTTAACATACTAGTTAAAGTGAAAGGCCGTATACTCCCAAACGTTTTGTGAATTTTCATTGCATGAAATACTCTATTTAAAGTATTAGAGAGAATTCCAAATAAGTCCTGAAAAGACTGGCAAACCTATGACTTGATCATAACTCTCACTGATGCTCTTCCAAAGGAAAGTTAAGCAGATTTTTCGTGGATGTCTTAAAGCTTTCTGACTCCAGAATAGCTGCATGGGCTGATGGAAAGAACAAACACTTAATGTTCCTTGCTGACTGGATGATGGGTAGAAAAGGGAGAAAGGCAAAAAGATGGTTGAAATCTAGACTTTTCACCTTCTGCTATGTGAAAAATACAAGTTATAGCATATCCCTGCTAACTTCATTAACAGGGATATGCTATAACTGAAAGTGCAATAAATAGAATTGTTTGAAGCAGCTGGGCTGCAGAACGATTTTTTTGTAAAGATACTCAATATGTTATGAAGAAACACATTTATTTACACTAATAGAATTAAATAAAATACTATTCTAAGTTTACAATAGTGAAGTTGAAAATCATCTTCAATTATAATTGCAACTGCATTTCTAGCAATACAGAAGTTTTCAATAATGCTTATTGACTACTGGTGGAAGGAATGAACAAGAGCTCCTACAAAGATTTTACTTAATAAGTTGCACATTTTTTAAAGGCCTGCTAACAACACATTTAAAAGTTAGAATGCAATGGACAGTTGATGAGATAGGAGCAAATAAAAGTAGATCTTGAGTTTCTGATAATTTTAATAATTTCCTTTGCATACTAACAATAATTCCAAAATAATTGGAAAGCCTAGTGCAGTATGAATCCATGTCAAAAGACATGCACTCCTGAAATGCTCTGCAGCAATCTATGTTTTAATACGTTCGGTGACATGGATCTTCACTTTCTAGAAATCTGAAGAGTGAACTTTCATCAAGAAACCAATTAAACAAACAAAGAATAAAAAACCAGATGGCAAACACAGGATTAGAGTGATATTAAACTTGATTCAGCAACTTGTTCTCAGTGTTAGTAGAAATGACCTTAAAAATGTATTTTAGTATCTAGGCTTAAAACCAATTAAGGAAGAACCTACATAAATCAGAGCACTGATTTAAAGCACAGAAAATAAGATATGTAAACTGAACTAAGATTATATTTTTCTAAATAGATTTTTATGAAAATGATGTTCATAGCATTATTTATGTGCAGTTAGATCTATAATATAAGCTAAGTACAAAGTACCAAATGGTGCCCAGGTTTTATAAACCTATATTTAGTTCTAACATTAGCAAAGGATAAAAAACAATCTCTTTCTAATAGATTACATGTGAGGCAAGAAGACTGACTCAAATACATTTTTTATGTAAAACTGAACGGAAAGTTATCAGGTTTATTTTTCTCCCAAAAAATAGTTTAGCTTCCACTTCATTGAGGGTGAACATATAGTCACAAAAAAATGTATTTTCAATTGTCTTTCAGTGCAGATATGAGTCTGAAAAAGCAATAAACAAAAATGTTTAGGTTTTATGGCGATTTTATTTGTTTGGTGGGGTTTTTTTTCTGAAATGAAAGGAAAAAAGAGTTCTTAGCTACATATGTTATTCCAAAAGAAATAAATTACTTCATATCAGTTGTCAAAAAAAAAGCTGAAGATGACAGTCTTGCCTTTCCATGACAAGATAAACTGAGCTTTCCTACTCTCCTTGTCTCTGAAAAAATAGCATCAAGAGTATTCACTTGGTAGGACAGTAATTTTCCCCCACAAATATCTGGATCTGAATCTGTCTCTTTGGAAACTTTCTTAAAAATCACTAACCTGGAGAAAAGAAAAAAAACCAAAAACACAAAAACAAACAAAAAAGGTGTTTTCTTTGTGTTGGGAAACAGTTCTCTATCTTCATTGGAGCAGAAACCAGATAACGGTTTCCTCATACCCTAATGTCCCTTGGAAACACCTAGGTGTTTATGTACCCCCTGGGTGTGACAGCAGATGAGTCTGATTGATAGAGAACTTAATAGATGACAGGACAGAATTGGTCTGGAGTAGGTAGGTAGCCAAACAGATGGAGCTATCCAGAAAGTCACTAGGTCTGGTAGTAAACATGCTATCAAAGGATAGAGCCATTTCATTTGTAGAGGACTATTAAAGTATTTTATAGATATTGGAATAGCTCCAGCAAAGAGAGTTCTTCTGCAGGAAACCTGAGACCCTGATGTGCAAAAGCTTCATTTGTGGGTTAAGGAATCAAAGTTCAAATCTTTGTCCTCAAGCAGGAAAAAAGTGAATTTGAGATCTTTTCTCATACCTCTTAAGCAGGTACCTTAATCAAAGGGACATGATGTATTCCAAAGAAGCATTGCCTCGTGCTGGAACTAATGGAGTTAATTTATGTTTGCTGCAGTTCCATAAGCATTAAGCAGTGTCATCAATCCTCAGGAAAAGCAGATTTCAGTAGCTTCCTATCATGTTATCTGACCTGTTGCTGGTTCCCTCTCCCCGAACAATGCTCTGTATTCATTAATATGAAACCGAGTAAAAATAGATTGTTTTCTTTCATGTGCTCAGGAACATAGAATTGCAATGCTTGATTATCCATGGTCAGAGGGGATTGAATAAAAATTCTATAATATATGGTATAGAAGGTTTCTATCTATGACTACAATCATAGGAGAAAAATAAAACCTCTTCCATCCAAGGGCAAGTATGAGTTTAGATAAAGTATTTGACCTCCCAGTTTTTCTAAGAAAGGGTCTCACAGAGGTAAGATTTCCTAATATGATCCCAGAATGGCTGGTATGTGTAATTAGGATCTTGCAGTGCTACCACTGATGTTCCATCCAAGATGGACTTGCCTGTAAGGCAGGTACATGCCCAGATGATAAACAACCTTAAGTCAAACCTTAGACTAGATGTAAGCACAGGTAGGAAAGCCAAAGAATTTGGCAACCACAAAGAAAGTATCTTTGTCCTTTAATAAGAGAGTATAGAATCCTGCATCATATAGCTAAAACAGTATAGGATTTCGCAGCCAACGACTCACAAGTTAGGTTTGCAGTTACTTGCAGTAGTTAATTATTGTGGGAGAAATACTAGCTGTGATGCCCAGAAAAGGAATTTTCTGTCAAAGATGAACTTTAAAAGTATTAATAGTCTTGTTAGTTGGCATTTGTTGTACTAGCAGCTAAGCTTTGATCATTTCACATTTTTTTTGTATTTTACTCTACTACATCTTCATTTAGAAAGTGACAGGCAGTGATAGAAGCCTGAAATAGATCTTTCATGTTTTAGAGAACTGCAGACTTTTTTTTAATGACACATGCAAGCATTGTAAAAAAACCTTTCTGTCACTTACAAAACCATATCAGAATAAATTTATATTGCTAGTGTCAAGGTTAATTAATCTTTGTTGTACCAACATAAAGTAAAGGAGTACATAGTCTGCTTTTTTTTTTTTAAATTAATAATCAAAAAGTGTCATTTAACACCAGAATTTATTTAAAATAATACTAATTAACATAAATGCAAAGTAAAATCTTAAGACTTGTTTATTTCAAAAAAGTTTACAAGATATATAAACTCTTGTAATTTTTTTTCTAACTCTTGATTTTTTCTTCTGTGGTCTTTAATGCTTACAGAAGTGATCACAGAAATGGCAATAGCTTTCTATTTTTGCCTCAAACTGTAAAATAAAGATTTTGGATTTCATAGGGTTTTTTAATTCTATTTTTTATTACTGATTTCAGAGATTTAAATCATAAGTAAAACACCTGACAATAACCTATAGAATTTATATTAAAAAGAATAGCTTTCTTCATTTAAAAATACAATAATCTTAATAAATGATTTGTAGTTCAAAATGCATATTTTATAATTATTGAACTCAAAATAATGAAATATTCACAGATGGGTTAGCAGGAGAACTATAAATGTTCAGTCTCTTCCTAGTTCATACAAAAATATCAGTTGATACCTACAATATCTATTTTATATTTGTGTATTTTGCTTGATGGTCCTGCAAAAATAGTGCCACTGAGATTTGTTAAACATTCATGTTAGCAACAACAAGTAGCTATTTCTTTGTGGGATTGGAGAAATAGGATTGAAATGAAGGGTTTTTCTTCATTATTTACATTTATTTTTATGTATGACTTGCATATTCATTTCATCTATCATAAATTGAATTTACATTGCATTAGTTCTTGATGATCTAGATAATAAATAAAGGATCAAAAATGTTGCTTATAGCACACTGTACTAGATTAAGAGTCAGACTGATGGAATATAGATGCATGATCAAAGTGAATGTACTTTAGTAAAAAAAGGTAATGGTAATGAAACATTGGAAAAATCTATGAAATGTTTGAGAGTGTACCCAAAGATTGAACGATAGAACCTTCCTCTTCGCACTGTAGTACGAATTATCTCTGAAGAGTGGAGGTCTGTTGGAGAAAGACCTTACCAGATGTCTACTGGAAATGCAATAGGGCAGAGAGGAAAACAGCTGTGAGCCTTATGAAGTGTGTGTAAGAAAACTTCCTGACCCAGCTGGGGTGTGAGCCCATCAGGAAAGGAGCCCTGCTGGACCAGTTTGCTGGGGACAGGGAAGGACCTGAGGGTGATGGGATGGGTGGAGGCCATCCTGGGCATAGTCATTATGAAACACACATTGTTCTTCATATGAAATGTTTACTCCCTCCACAACTTGTACCTAGGGCGTGTAATCCTATCTTTTATTTCCAGAGCTAGGATGGCTCATTATTAAAACTCCTTGCTTTATCTATACCCATCATTTTGTAAAGCTGCCTGACTTGATTTGCAGTTCCCTGCATTGCCAGAGCTTTTTTATTAAACAATACTGTCTGGAAAAACACCATGTAATAATTAAACATATAATCTTTGTTCTCTCTCTGTCATACAGTTTCTCACTTTAGCTGAGACTTATCAAGATAGCAATTTATTTTTGTCTAGTCTACACTCTTCCTTTAAAAATGTAGTGAGATGATGAATCATCATCAACAAAAATCCTTTGGGTTCCTCTCAAAAATAGGCATGGAAATAAAAAAAAATAAAATATCTGCCATCTTTGTCAAGGAGTTAAATTAATTCTGTGTGTGCAATACATTTTTAAAATTAAAAAAAATTAGGGTTAAGTTGCAGGATTCATAAACAATACCTTGGGAAGGCAGTTGTTTTTTGTTTTGGTTTGGGTTGGTTAGGTTTGGGTTTGGATTTTTGGGTTTTATTTTGGGGGGTTGTTGTGTTTTGTGCTTGGTTGGGTTTTGCTGGGGTTTTTTTTTTATTTGTTTGTTTTGTTGAGATTTTTGGTTTTTCTTTTTTCTTTTTTTTTACTAATCCAAGCTCTACATGGAGTAGTATGTTTTTTCTAAAACCCAGTTCCTAGGAGAAAATACTAGCTGAATGCTCTTCCTTCTCCATTCACAGAAATACTTATCATAGTACAGGAAAAAGCAAAAATGCACATAAACTGTCTGTGTATCCAGTAATTCTATATTTCCAAACTGGACATTTCATTACACACGAAACACATTTAATGTTTTTAGCACAGGTAAATAGAAACATTTAATCACAGCACACCTTTGCTGTCTTCTTAGACTCTGACTGTGAGGAAACATATTTTTTAAAAGAAAAATAAAGGAAAATGGATTTCTGGGGAGTTATCTATTACACTGCCATAAGTATTCCTGTTCTAACAGCATCTCAGCACTTTCTTCCACCTATAATGCCTTTGAAATATTTGAAATCTTGTAATACTGTAATATAAATGCAGTGCATTTTCAGTTCCTAGAGAAATATTGAAAATGTAATTGCTTTTATATAAGTGAAATTCAAGATTGAAAATATTTCAAAAGCACCACTGTAGGAAGAAAATATTGAAATACTGTAGGAGAAGAATTAGAAAGAGAAGAAAAAATAAATCAAGTTTAGAAGGGAAAAATTAAGCATATTAGCCAATAAGATGGCAGAGTCAATAAGAGACTTCTCAAAGCATAATGAGGATGAAAAAAGTGTTAATTCGATACAAGAGCATGTTTATGAGGGAACACAAACAGATTTGAGCAAAACATGTAAATAACAGCAGAGCATTTGATATAGGAAATATTTCTGTGACCATGGTGGATCTTAAATTGAATAGTAAATGGGAACACAACAAACATCACTGAACCCTTGAAGACACCATGGGTCCCCATGAGCTTATTATTATTCACTGTGCTCCAAAGTTCAGTATTTCACAAATAGATCTTTTCCATAAATCAGCATACAGTATCAGGCCCAGCTTTCTGTATGGAAAGAAAAAGTTTATTTAAAAGAACAATTAACTATAAAATGAACACATTAAGTTTTAGGCAAAAGACTGAGATGCTTTAAAGTATTGATATTTCAATACTTTGAAATAAAAAAGCTTACTTTTTTTTTTATTTATCATCTTCCTGAAATATACTTTAAATGTAAAATATTCTAATGATTTTTAATGCACATTCATAAAATATTAACAGAATTATTAGGCACCTTGGAAGTCTTCCATTATTTTTTGTATAGTATTTCAGGTGCATTAGAAAAAGAAATCTCAGCTTTATGACTTTTTGATAACTTGAAAGTTAAAATCACACTGAGTTTACAAAAGTTTTCAAAAGTCATAGAATTGAGCAAGTAATGTCTCATTATGGCTTGATTCTAATACATAACTTCACTATTTTTGAAATATTAGACTAACTTAGGCTATGAGGGGGTGGGAGGGGAGTTGTTTTCCAGAGACAGACGAATAGGGCCATTTAGGTTAATTTTATCATCCGTTTCCATGTTAAAAAAGAGTAGAGATGCATATAGTCCTCCAATAGCTCCTAGAATGTAAAAAATCTGATTGGTCACCTAACTTTACCAGGTCTAAAATTCAAGTTTATTAGATTCTAATGTCTTGAAAAAATATTATACATATTTTAATTCAGGAGTGATTAATTACACATAATACAAAACTGTTCTACATGTCATCACAATTATTTTAAATAATGCTTTTCCATTTGCTATTGTTGTAGACAAATCATATATGTCCCAAGATACATGATGCAGGCAGAAAAATATAAACTTTATCCAGCTCATGGAACTCAAGCTGAACCTGCTTCCAACACTATGAAAAAACCACCAGGTTCTTTGGCAGCACTTCCAACCAAAGTCCACAAAACTATAAAATATTTAATACAATGAAAATCTGTTCTAGTCACATCATGAATTATAACTCAGAATCAAACCACAGAGTCATGGGTGGGCATCTGTTCAGTAATTATCCTTAATTCAATATTAGTAAACCCAATAAATATTAAACAATAAAGTACCCCACGTATTTTTGATCAGTACTGTTAATGCAAAATAAACATTTAAAGTGACTGATCTTGCTATAGGAGAGTTTCTTATGCTATTTTCTCTTCCTTTTTCTTTTTGCACAAATTAAATTTAATGGTATTTGTCCATAATTGGGTCTTAGAATATTTCTGGTGCATTACAAATATATATTTATTACTCAGAAGTAAATTACATTTTGTTACTGGCCCAAATAATTAAGATGTAATTTTGATCCTTGTATCTACTACTCCACTTACTGGGTCCAGGAAAAGGTAAATAATATCAAGAGAGTTGATGCAGAGAGCAAACGTTTTTAGCAATAACAAAGATAAAATGGAAACAGTGTGAAAATTCATGGATAAAAAAATAAATGCTACAGAAGGTGAGCAGAAAACTTTTACCAGCTGTTGTTTACCTTTAGTTAGTATTTGAGGATAGACTAGAGAATACTGGGCAAGAGCAGCAGCAGAAACTTTCACAATTTAATAAAAGGACAGTGGCTGGAGGCAGAGCCTGAAGGCAGAACTTTCGGTTGTGTGGCCCAAAGGTCAATAGGGATGGATAGGGAAAATTATCTAATATACGAAGGAAACAACACTTCCCAGAGGGGATCTAACAGGAGAGATTTGATTCCTGATTATCTCTGCTCCAGTCTTATTAAGTAATTATTTTCACTTGGTAAGTGGAAGTCAAAATACTCTTGTGCTAGCTTCATTGTCAGGGCAGAGAAGTTGACATACTTCCTAAGGTTTTTAAGCTCCTTTAATTGAGCTGGGAAATTTCTAAGGGATCAATTACTGTGGCATTCTAAAACATTTTCAAATCAGAATTGTTAAAAAGCACCCAGAATGTTATGGGTTTACAACTTTGCAGCATATTTTAAAGTCACTTTAGAAAGAAGAATATTTTCTCAGTTTCACAGATGGGGAGCTGGCATGAAAAGTGCCTATGTGCTTTACTTCTATTACTCATTTACTCAAAGACAAAGCTGAGAAAAAATAAAATTCCTTACTGTTTTTTGCTCCACTGTAGTACCTTATTAATCCAGGTAGAGGGAGAATAGGATGGAAAGGAAACATCTGATATCAGATATTTTGGAAATGTTCAACCATTGACAATGTGTTCCAGCTCTCCAAACTGGCAGTCAGTATGTGAATGGTGCAATTGTGTCAGCTCAGTAGTCCTTCCCTCTTTGGAACCCATGGCAAGCTCTGGATGCAGAATGAGGAGCACTTCTGTGAGCTTTAGAGCCATAATAGACACTATATAACGCACACCTTGAAACAAACTATTGTAGGTATTTACATCTGATCAAGAATAATTAATGTCTAATATTACATACAGATCAATGAATGACTGAGAACCTACTTTAGTGAAAAAAGCACTTTATCAATTTAAACATTGCCTTACTTTTCAAGTGACTTCACTAACTTCTAGGACCTGTGGTTTGCAAGGTCCTGGGCCCCTCACTTCAAGAAAGACATTGAGCTGCTGGAGCATGTCCAGAGAAGGGCAGTGAGACAGATAAAAATCTGGAGCACAGGTCTTGTGAGGAACAGCTGAGGGAGCTGGGGTTGTTTAACCTGGAGAAAAGGAGGCTCAGGGGACCTTCTTGTTCTTTGCAACCACCTGAAAGGAGGTTGTAGCCAGGTGGTCTCTTCTTCCATGCAACTGGTGACAAGATGAGACAACATAGTTTTCCTGGTCTGTAGGGGAGGTTCAGGTTGGACGTCAGGAGGAATTTCTTAATGTAGAGTGTTGTTAAACATTGGAATGGATTTCCCAGGGAGGTGATGGAGTCACCAATCACAGAAGTGTTTTGATGTTCTGGACATCAAAATCAGTGCCATGGTCTAATTAGAAGTCATGATCAAAGGTTGGACTCAGTCATCTCAGAAGTCTTTTCCAACATAAATAAGTCTGTGATTCTGTTAAGTAATTAAATAATTTGGCGCACAATTAATAGTAGTTTGATGTCAGAAAATGTAGCTCAAGTTTCTGTGGTGATAGAATACAACATGGATACTCTGAAGGACTCTTGGGTGTCTAGAAATCACCACAATAGCTAGCTTGCAGTGATCCAGGAATTTCTAAATATCCAGAAGCAAACCCCATCAAGTTTCAGAATTTTGCTCCTTTATTTTCTGTAATGTATTTGGTAACATGAACATCTTCAATTCTTTTGAGGTATGATATATTTTGAGTTAAATTTTTGAGAGTCTTATAGTAGTGCTTTATTTAAATTTAGACATTTTGAACATATATATTTCTTATAGATGTTTGCAAGTTTTATTTCTACTTCCTTTGATAAGCCAGAAATTACCTTCTAACAGATCCTTAAAATTAAGATAGGTTGACTTTAATCTAACTTATTTCTGTTTTCCCCTTGTTAGAGACATTCACATTCATCTCCATCAAGTCATGAAAAGAGATATTAGAATATTTCAAAAAGGAAATTCCACGGGAGGTCTTTGAAATAAATATTTATATTTGTGGTTTTACATAGTATGACTGTATGAATCTAAACATTAATACATATCATTAGATGTTGCTGAGGTTTTAGTTTTCCATCTACTGTTTTCCTCTACTCATTATAAAACTGCTATGACAATATGCTTAAGTATGTTTTAAAAGTGGTGAAGCAATTGTTAAGATAGTTAAAGAACAGAAAGAAAACATTCAGGGTTTATAGTATTTTCTGATGCTGAATAGGACATTGGGTCCTTTTTCTCCAGAAACTCTGTGAATCTGATAATAAGTGATGCAAGAAACTAAAGGAAGAGATACAAGGATAGTAAATAGTATTCTGGTAAAAATTTTGTGCTACATTTCTTAGGAACCTATAATCCCTACTTCACCAAGGTTCCTTTTGTTTTGGGTTCCTTTTTGACTTTCTTTTCGGTGACTACTCAGAGACAGTAAAGGTAAAGAGAAGTCATACCCCACTGACAAAGTTCCCAGTCTATGAATGGCTGGAAGTTAGGAGAATATATAGAAAATATATTGAAGTTCTTTTTCCCTGTTTCTATAGACTTTCCTGGGCTTTCCTGGGCCTTGCATTCACCATAACAGACAGAAAACTGGTGTAGAAATAGCTTTGGTCCAACATTCTAGCCTGGAATGGTTGCTTTATATCCCCTTTCTCACAGCTTCCATAAAAAGTACTGGAGAAGAGAATAATGTATCTTCTATGTCCCTTCTAAAACAGAAGCTGTACATGAATAGAGAATTTAGAAGCTTCTTACAGTTTGATGTCGGATAGATAAAACTCTGAAATAGTAATTTGAGACAATCTTAAAAAAAATAAATTAAAAAAAAATATATGTTCTACATAGAAATTTTTAGAAATAATGTTAGATATCATTACCAGGAGGATAAATACCTTTACAATACTGGAATGTGTGGATGCAGTTTTGTTGGGCTTGCCTTTCCGTCAGTCTTGTTGTACCAGCACAGTGTTGAGCATCACAAAGAGGGTAAGATACAGTACTGTTGTCTTACAGTAGACAGTTAAAGTCCTTGAAGTGATTGGTCCTTGACCAAGACATTTATAGTCTGCACACAGAAAATTAAAATTTAAGTAAAAAATAAGAAAATTTTATTGAACTACATGCAGTTCAAATTCAGTCAATGTGTAAATATATGGACCTATGAATATTAACCTAAATATTATAGCAGTAAAAATACTGTTGAAAGAAAAAACTTGCTTTTATCACTGTTACTCTCAGACCCATGTTTTTTCCAATATACCAATGTGCATAACTGCATAACTGCCATTTTATATAACTGTATCATGTAAAAAATAAAGGGCATTATCAATATACCAACCTGGGTAAAAATGTCAAACCTATGCCTAATCCATAAACACAGAAGCATAGGGAAATATACAGATCTATGAGGGGGTTAAATGCAAAAGGGAAATTAGCTATTTAACAACAACAAACATTTTGTTAAAAGAAACCTTGCATTTGTTTAAGTATTCCTACAGTGTTGGATCAAATCCACCTTATCAATGTTCCTCACTTTTTTCTAATGGCAATAGGAGAGTTCACAGACTAACTTATTTCATCCTTTGGAAAGTTTTGTAATATAAAAATTTGAAATAACTTAAATCTTTACCATAAAAAATTCCCAGAAAATGTCTCAAACAAACCACTGTTAAACAGATTCCCAGAATTACACCTGTTTTGCATAATCCCAGATAACAAGAGGCTGGAGGGGTTCTCATTTTTATTGGCTGGATAGTAGGATGTTCCTAAACTAAATAAAAACAAGTAAATGAACAAAAATATTTCTAATCTTTGGGAAAACAGAATGAACACCTCTTCCTCCTTTGTTAATACGTTAAATAACAGTCCCAGTTTTCTGGATCTTATTTGCAAGCAATATATCAGGTCTTAGGATAACAGAAGCATACTGGAGATTGATACCTTTGCTTTCACAACTATTCTTTTCATGACTGGCTATGTTGTTAACCTCCAGTTCTTAAAAATAATTGTTTTAGAGCATGAATTGTTTTAGAGTGAAGAGCAAGACAGTTGTGCTGATTTTGGCTGGTGTAGAATTAATAGTCTTCACAGTAGCTGGTGTGGGTTATGTTTTGGATTTGTGCAGAAAAAGTATTAATAATGCAGAGATATTTTTAATATTGCTGAGCAGTGTGCAGAGAGTCAAGGCTCTTTCTGATTCTCATATCACCGCACCAGGCTGGGGATGTACAAGAATTTGGGTAGTGACACTGGTGCAGCTGACCCTAACTCAGCCAGGGGATATTCCATACCATATGGTGTCATGCCCATCATATACAGTTGGAGGAGGAGGAAGAAAGGGGGGGAATGCTCAGAGTGGTTGTATTTGCCTTCCCAGGTTACCATTACACCCAATGGAGCCTTGGCTGCCTGTGGAACATGTGAGTTAATTCCACTGTTTTCTTTGCTTATGTAAGTGGCTTTTGCTTTACCCATTAAACTATATTTATCTCAACCCACCAGTTTGCTCACTTTTACCCTTCTAATTCTCTCACATCCCACTGGAGCAGGAAGTGAGTGAGAGTCTGCGTGTGGCTTAGTTGCTGGCTGGGATTAAACCACAACAGGACACCATTCTGTAGCCTGCCAGAGACTGTTTTTTGGAAGGATTCTGTACAAAGGAAAGAAAAAGTAGCAGAAACAGAAAGAAGAAATGAGACACAGATGCAATAGACAAAACTGTTCTGGCTAAAGATGAGCCAAGCACCTGTGAATTGTAGCAATCTTCAAACTTATGACCAGCAGAGATACTAACTTTTCTGGACTCATTCTCTCATTTTTCTGGACTCATTCTCTCAAGGCATTTTGGAATAGAACTCATTTCGAAACAAAAACTTGTTGTCACCAGTGAATCTCTATTTTAAAAAGAGCTTGCCAACGAACGTCAAGTTTACGTTTTACTACAAAGATTGTTAGAAGCCCTGGTTGGTTTTTATTCTGCAACACAGTAACCCATTCTAGACTGTCAGACAAAAGTAACACTGGACTTCCCAAGTTTAGAACTGGATAACTCATGACAGAAAGTACACAAGAATTTAAGGATAAAAGTCAGCATGACACACTGCCAATTTTATCTCAATTAAACTTTATAAGACAAGTATATTTAGATATAATTTTGTTACTTCCTTGAGTCAGGTTTTCTCACTTAATTAGTCACAATGGTAAGTACTAGAATAGGTATATAGGAAGCAGTTTGATAGAGGCCAGTATCCCACATGCTCTCTCTGACGAGAGACAAAATTTGTGCTTTAGAAAGAAAGGAAATTTGCAGAATGAGCTTTGGTAACCCCTTGACAATTTCTTAGTCTTCAGGTTGATTTCCTGAGATAAAGTTATGTCTTTAGATCAATTAATCTTAAGAAATTTTTTTTGAATCTGGCACACTTTACAGCATTCCTGACAATGAGTTACATAGTTATATTTTGTTCTTGATGAAAACACACTTAATTTTTTGTCCTAGTTAGAGACATTCTAGTAATTTCATTTGGTGTTCTCTGGTTAATGTCTTGTGATAAAGGCTGAAGTAAACTCTTCTTTCCAGGTCACTCACGTGGCAAACACCACTTCAGTTTCCTCTTCCATAGTGTTGAGTATGGGTGTGAGAAGAAGCTCCTCACTCTCCATCCATATGGGGTCCCTCTCAGTCAGTGTTCGTGCTCTACATCCAAGCTGGAGAGGCCATGGGGATGACTGCTGGGCCAAATAACAGACCAATAAAAAACTGTTTTTGCAAGCAGGGATGTACCAGCAGGTCAGTAACTAGAGCCAGCTGGCAAAAGAAAACAAAAAACCCAACAACCAAACAAAAACCACATGCACCGCTAAAAACTGAACAAAATAAATCAAGCCTGCAGCAGTATCCTGAACCAATTCTGAGATTTCACTATGCCCTTCAGCAAGCCCTGACACTTCTCTCTTATAGGTTTTTCTCCTCTTGGATGCTTTATTCATGAACCCAGAAGTGTTTCTCTCACTCATGGCTCTGTAGTCCCACCCTCAGAGCCAGCTGATATTTCCAAAATGAAGGAATGACTTTCAGTCCAAAAATTAGACAACACAACATACTCCTTGGTTTACAAAAAATGAACAGATTCTTGTTGACTGGACTGCATCTTCACATCTAGCTATTGTGCACTTCACTAATCATCTTAAAAGAGGAAAGAAAATCACTTAAAACTGAAAAACAGAATTAATTTACCTTAATGGTATGAAGATTACTTGTTGACAAAACATTTTAATCTTACTAAAATTGAGAATTAACAAAGAAAACTAGGAACAGAGGAATTTTGACCTTGGGTATAGACTAGGGAGACTATTTATCTTGGAACTGCTGAAAACATTTCTTATCTTAGACTTCAGAGATATTCTTCCTAGGGAGCTGGAAAGCAGTACAGGCACAGTGTCTTTATTCCTTGATGTATTGTATCCAATCACTTTTTATTTCACAGTTCATTATCAAGAAACATTAACTTCTGTAAGAATGAAACTGAGTTTCCATGGAAGCTTGCTTACACTCAAAAGATAATTCAGATGAAGAATTACATGTATGATTTTTTATTCCCTGTGCGTTTTGGCAGGGGATCTCAATAAAATTCAAAATAAAAAGAAACAATAAGAGACTTAAAAGCCTTAAAAGGGAGGAGTCTGCTCATCTGTCAGAGACTGGGTTATCACCTAACTTTGTCGGTTAAATGAACAAGTTTTAACTGTTGGATTAAAAACACTTATTTCAGTTGGTAATCCCAATATGATAATTTATAATAATTTTATAAAATTTTAATAAGAACACTTGAGGACATTTTCATAAGAATACTTTAGGGCTATGTACTACTACACACAAGAAATTCTGGAATCAGACTATCAGTTGCTAAATGTAATTTCCATATAAGCAAATACCACTGACATTTTCTAAATAAGTTTTGATCACAGATTTTAAAGATCTAGGATGCCTTCATAGTCTAAATAGATGAGTTCAGAGTTCTCTATGATGATTAATACAGGACAGCATTTTAGAAGCCTTTGTTAGTTTGAAGGGCCTATATCAGGCTGTATAACAGTTCTAGGATACATACAAGACAGAAAAAGATAAGGAAGGAAAATCAGATATTGTGTTGGTATCCAGATAAATTAGCACAGTGTAGAATGCCAGAGGCTGACTACTATTGCCAAGTTTCTAAAAGGTTTTTAAAAAGTATTGGCATAATAGTACCAGAGAAGTGATGGAATAGTCCTCACTTTTTTCCAAGTAAAGATATATCTACCTATACAGATATAGATTTAGATATAAATGATATAGATACACTCCTTGCCAAAAATAAAGTGGGAATACCTAATATAGGACTGAAGCTCTTCTATGCAGCCTTATCCTAAATGTAAAGAGACTCAATCTCTGAATAAATGGAGTTTTGTTGTTTTCAAATGAAAATCCTGAGCTAATTTTGCAACAATACACAATCTATATCATTATTCAATGAAGATGTGAGGTACTAGAAGCTTTCTTTTATTGCCTAATGTATTTAAAGATTCTCTGAGACTTCTCTTCAGTTGTTATGAAAACAGACTGGACAGTGGCAGAGTCAGAAAGCACCTCCTCATTTTAAACTGAGACAGCCTGAGACAGAGCAGGTGTTATTTTATGGGTATGTATTCTTAAATATTGCATGGAATCTGTAATGCATCATTCTAACAATGAAGGATATGTTTATTTGTCTGCAGAGAAGAATATGTAGAATTAAAATAACTAGAATGAGCATAATTTCTTTATTGTTTGCAACATAATGACAAGAGAAGCAGCAGCTGCTGAATTGAGCCTTCCTTTATTCCCAAGTATGAGGAGAGGGAAGGAGGAGAATGCAGATGTTGGGTTGGATTCTATACACAAGCAAGTGATAGCAACCAGTGTAGAACGAGAGTATCAGAAGAGGGTTTTCATACAATTATTATCTTTGGTGCCCCTTCAAAAGTGCATGACAGATACTGTAGAAAAACAGCTGCAGAACTTCAATCTGTGATCAGATTAGTTACTTCAGTCAATAATGTAAATATAACTCGGCACACAGAAAGTTGCCTTGGGCAGCTGGAAACTTTCCAGGGTTAAGCACCCTCTGTTCCAAAAGGGCCCAAGTTAAAATGCTGGGTTTGACACCAATTTTCTGTAGGACTTCAGGCTATTCATGTACTTCCTCTGCTCTGACTGTAATATCTTTGAAAAAAGAGAGAATACTGACTCACCTACCTCACAGGCAAACTAAAGATTAATTAGTTTGTGCTCGTATAGAGCTTTGAAAATGTCATGGCTGTATAACTACTGTTAAATAAATGGCAAAAAGTCAGACTGGACAAGTACAGAGCAGGACTGCAAGGGTTTATCACTGTATCCTAGCAATTATCTTTAACACTATCCAGAAAAGAATTCTTATACTAGATATGAGTACTTAGAAGAAAAGTATGGAGCTGTTTTATAGCAGTATTTCTTCAGAGAATGTAAAAGGAAATGAGAAAGCAAGAACAAATTTTAACTTTCCTGAACTTTTAAATTCAGCAGGGCAATATGTCAGTGCTCTATCTCAATTGGTTCATCTTTTACTGAGGTAGAATTTAAATATTACTGTGTAATACATCTGGAAAGGTCCTGTCCACTTGAACAGGAAATAAAAAATAATAAAGCACATCCCTCTGACAGAGACTAGGGCCACAGGGCTGAATGTAGTTAATTTCCTTCCATTCTGTTTTATAAAATGAGGAACATCTCCATTGTAAGTCCTGAATTTTTCTGAGAAAACTACAGTAATCAATGTCCCATGACCACAGTTCAAATGTGATGTATTGTATTCACAGTGGAGTGAATACTTAGAAACTGCACAAGATCCAGCTTCCTCTCCCATCACATCCCACAAAATTTCTCAAATGTTCTCATTTGCTCTCACAAAAATTCCTTAAGTTTCCCATTATTTTACCACCAGAAGTCATGCCGTTCTTATTTTTCAATTTCCACTGTCCATCTTTTCAGACATCAGGTTATTTGAATTTGCTGGCACAGGATCACTAGTCACTTAAAAGCTGCTCTTTTCTTCCAATGCCTATTGACCACTTCTTAATATTCTGGTATTTAGAAATTCACCAATCACTTTATTTGGACTCTCAAGTAATTTTACTCTGCTTCAGGAGGATTGTACAAACCAGATGGAGACAAATAGATCTTACATTTATTGTGTTTATCTGGATTTCAATGTATAAGCACCTTTGTCCAAGACTAAACATTACCAAGTAAAGTTACAAAGCTGCAGATATTTAAAGAAAAACAGGGTGAAACTCAAATTAGAAACTGAGGTTATTGCAAAAGTTACATTTGGAGTGCTGCTGGTAAGATTTTGTTTGAGAAGGCAACATAAGATTTGTGAAAGGATAGAAGTTCTTCAAAACCAAAAATCTAGCCATGCTTTTCCATTTAAAATTGTTGGTTGTGCTGAACTATGACCTCTGTACCTCAAGCATGATGAATTATGAGCTGAATTATGTGTAAGAATGACTTTTGAGGGGCCTCACCTCTCACATAATTCAGACAAAGTTTTGCATTTTAGAGTTTTCTGTATATAAACACACCCCTACACACAAAAAAAGGCAGTGTGTAGAATTAGTGTAAGCAGACAATTCTACGTGATTAATTAAATTAATTAAATGAGAGGGACCCTAAACCAAAATAAACTTATTTTTGCTAAATATTCATACTACCATTTGTTATAAACTCACATGGTCTCTGCAAACTGATACTGAAGATCTCCATAACTACAGGTTTTCAAAGTTAAAATCTCACCAAAGGCACAAATCAACAGCAACATATCTAAGACTGGCAGGAGAGCTGAACAATAGCATGGCAAAAATGCAGAATTAATAACTCTGTGGAGTAAAGCAGGGAGCGTAACACACTCCCACAAATGCACCAGATTCCACAGTCATCACTCCAAACACTACACCCACTGACACCTACCTCATGATTATCTTCTCAGGTTGTATTCCTCCCAAGCATCCTGAATATTTGATTTATTTGCACTATTAATTTATCCATCCCACCTGTGTTCCCTTAGATATTTAATTGATTGCCCTTAATTGATCTGGCCATCTGTGATATCTTAGTCATTTAATTGATTGTTTTTATTGATCTAAACACCTTGCAGCTTTACTGTCACCTAGATGAATCAAAAGTCACTGGCTGACACCATTTATATCTCTTAATTCTTAGTGTGCATCTATGCACTTTCATCTCCTGAGGGAAATGGGACAGAGGAGGACAAAAAACACCTGAAGTCTCAATATGTTCTAACCTGTCTGGCCAGGAGTTGGGTGGCATAAACCCCCAAGGTTTCAGTGATACTTTTCCTAGCTACTTGGGCATCAGGGCACTCATTCTCTTCTTGGAACACAGGCTGTATTCAAATAAAACATGAACAATAAAATAGAATTAAAAGAAAATAATTATGCATAACAACATGATTTGCAGCATGGTGGTAAATGTCCCTTTTATCCTGACCTGAAATGCAAGTGAATTCCATTGAGTCATCTTTGAAGAAAACTTTAGCCCAGCAGTCAAGCACTACTGACAAGGGAATCATCATTGCTGATTTTAGCTCTCACAAAACAGAGCACCACTTCAAATAGTGGGTGTCATAATGGTATTCTGAATAATGAATGGCATAATGGGTATCTTTTTCACTTATTAAGCCTTTGGGCACAGAAGTAAAGGCATAGGAGATTATACCTGATAAAGCAAATTATATGTAAAAGTGAAGTTTTATGTAAAATTATGTAAAATATATGTAAAATAGCTTAAAATCTTGTTCTGGCTGGGGCACAGATATAATCTATAAAATGTGACAGCTCTGGTGAAGGAAGACAAGAAATTTGTAGGAATTAGAAAAGAACTTGATGGTTTCATTTAAAAAGAAAGTATTTGATGTACTTTTACACAGTTTCCTGGATGTGTCTGTCTGTGGCCTAATTATAGCAGTTCATAATCTAGCAGGTAGTAAAGCAATAGAGATAATTAAGAAAAGGTAATAGTAATCACCACCTGCTCTGCTCCATGTATGGAGCCTCAGATCAGTAGGATCTGCAAGTAAACAAATATAGAAAGGACACAAGCAATATGGAAAACAGAGAGGAAGAACTGAAATACACTTACAGTAATGAAAAGCAATCCCCCCAATAAAAAGAAAAAATACAAGAAAGAAGGGCAAGCAGTGGGTGCAGACTTAAAGCTGAGTCAATAGAACTGTAGCAGAAATCTCAAACCCAAGGAAAATCAGAAAAATAAAATTAAA
>VXBS01011650.1:881597-896122 GCA_013400255.1 Sitta europaea | reverse complement strand
TCTTTCTTTAAAAAAAAAAAAAAAAAAAAGTCTATACTCAGAATAGCAAAGATAGACCAGATCACAGCACACATAAAAATTATCTTCCATCTGACACAATTCACAAATTCTGTAGCACAACTCTGACACTGATCAGCACTGGAAACCTTGTAGAAACCACACCAGAAGGAGGAAATCCAGAAGAGAGAAAAGAGTTCTTACCTGCCTAGCTGCTAGCTGTGCCTGAAAATTCTGTATCTGGATAAGAATCATTTCTGTTTTTATATTTGTCCTCTTTATATACCATTACTGTTATGGCAAGTATCCTGCATTCCAAAGAATAATTACATATTGTTTTGACAAAATTATCTTTCCTTAAACTTTGATTTCTTTGTGTGTTTGCCAGTATTTTCTAATTAGATCTGCAACTAAAATGTTCTAATATACCATTGCCTATTTTTCTCTCTGGAATTTTCTCCTTTTACTGTTGCATATCCAGACTGAAATGTGTTTATCTTGACCTCACAAATGTACCTCCATCACAAGCATCCAAAGCATAAAAAGTATGCTTTCCAAGAGTGCTTTAACAAGTGCATAACAATGCACATGTTCAAGAAAAATTGATAAAACATATTAAAAACGAAAAAATTATCAAACTGCTAATAAAATGAAATACACAGTTTTCTGTATAGTAAGATGGAAGAATCTACCTGAGCAGTGTTCATCACATTGTCACATTGATGCCATGAAAGGCTACCTAGAACAAAGGCTAGACAGTGTTAAAGACGTAAAGCAGGTATTTATAAAAAGGCCTTCAAAGGATACACCTTGGGCAGTACAGGAGCCCAGCCAGGGATCCACCCAAGATGGACCCAAGATGGGCTCCAACTCATGAGTTTTCACACTTTTATAAGTTTTTGGTTCGTTTACATATTGGGGTTAATTGACCAATTACAGCTTCAGCTTATGAAGCCCCATCCTCCCAGATTGCTCTCCTCAATTCTCTGTTGCTTATGATTTTGGGGCCCAAAACTGCAATGGTGTCCTTGATTCTCAGGCTGGAAAAGGATTGTTTTGTCTGACTAAACTGTGAAGAGAACTTGCTAATAATTTATATGAATATATATGCTATATATATTTTTATATATACATATATATATAAAAAATATGTACTAATGCAGTATAGAATCTGGAAAAAATGAAAGTTAAAACCTAAGGAATCAACATCATATAGTTTCTCCCTGAGAAAATAATGAAATTTAAAGCAGAGGTAAGAGCCAATTAATTAAAAATAATTCTTTCAATTGATAAAACAGAAATCTGTCTATACTCTTCATCCTGGATCTGTGCACTTGTAAACAACATAACCTGTATATTATAACTGATTCTGTTTATTCCTGTTGTATTGCACAAAACAGTTAGTTGGTTTGTTATAGTTGCACACTGGGTGACTAATAATTGTCTAATTATCCTCACATGGTATATCCAAGACCCCCCTTTTCCTAACCTCGTGGTGTAGCCTTCCCACACTGACCCTTCCCCTCTGAATGTCTCCCATTTGCTGTATTCCCTTTACCCCCTACCCCCCTGTTATCTTAATGTTTAAAACCCCAGACACTTGGTGGGGTCTCTCTCTTCCTCCCTGGACCAGCAATAAACCACCGGGTCTGGTCCCCGGAGAAAGATTGAGCCTCTTTTCTTTCATCCCTGACTGGACTCACACCTATGGTCAGAGCTAGCCAGTTATGACCATTTCAGGATTGGATACTGTGTTATATTCCATTCTTTAAAAAGCTCTCTAAGAACTCCTTCCTGTCTTTGGAGCACCATCCTTCTGCACAGGATTCAATTTCTGACTTGGCTGTCAAGTGTCATGGGGACATTCCTGCGAAGGCATGAGGAATAGGAGGTGGCAGATTGGAAAACATGTCCAAAACTGTTCAAGATGGTTATTTTAGTTTCATTCTATTTTAAAAGCATAAACCAAACCAGTCAGCTTCTTCACAATTCCACTGAAAGTATATCTCCCTACAAGCTGCCACCACTGCCTTCAAAATTCCCCTTGTTAATGGCAGTGTAATTTTTTCACTATGCCCAGCACTGCAGCATCCAATAAGATTTGCTCTTACCAGGGACATATTGAGTTGTTGAGAAGCAAATAGCTCCTCAAATGCTCCAGTGGCCATAATCCCACAGCACTTTGAGTTTTACCTGCATATCCAAGCCAGGTCATGATGGGCCTGCCACCTAAGTGGTCTTCAAGAACCCCAGCCTGTGGAACAGTGCTACGAAAAAAGCGGCCACTGTGACCAAGAACAGTTGTCTGACTTGCCTTATCCAAGGAAAAGTGAATTTCAAAATTTTAATTTTTTGGAGGTTTTCCCAGCAACTGGAGAAGTACTCTGCACCTAGGTCCATATCAAAATGGCCTAAACTGACATGCAGAACTGATTTCTTTCCCTCTAAGACCTGAACCTTGTCTCAAGGTCGCCTGGACTCAGGCTTCATTTAAGTTTGGCAGTTCTGATTTGGATGTGAAAACAAGCTCACAATTGAATGCAACAGACAATACCTCATTGCAGCTACTGACATGTACATTTCATTGTGATGCAACATCTGATATGCACCAGTTCTGGATGTGACCCCCTGGCCAATGTAAAACACATTTTTCACTGTTAATGAATTTTTAACTTTTAATTCTAGTACCTATCTGGAAATGTTCACAGAAAAAAAGGAAACAAGACTTATTAAAAAATCATATTTTGTCATCTGTCTTGGTTATATCATTTTTTCCTCAGACAGTGGAAAAAACTCCAATTGTTTGAAGCACAGACATTTGTTTACATCTGTTTCATACAACTTTAATCTCTTGGTTTTCTCATTCACATTGTCCTCTGCCTCTCAATTCCTAGATTTCATCTCCATTTTAAACACCATGAACTGTTATTTGGTTGTAAATTGGTTCTCATTATTTTAATTACAAATAGGTGGGTTAATGGCCATTGGAGAAAAACACTTTAAGAGCAGGAAAAATGATTAACACAGTCACACTGCTACCAGTCTGGCAAAAACTAGTTTGTGCCATAAGAAAAGCTACATTTGAAGGAAAGCTTTTGAAAAGACCATGTTGAGAGGTCAGTTTTTTCAGGGAAGAATGATCTTGGAGACAGAAAAATAAACCACTCTGTAGATTAACCAATCCTTTTTATTCTGCCTGTTGTCTTCAGGGACAATTTATCAGACTCATATAAGCTTCATCTGTTTTTTCCTTCAGGGAGAAGATCAAGTATAGTGATAATTAAATCCTCAACAAAGCTTTAAATTGCCTTTGTTACAAACAAAATGGTGATTCAGTCCTTCATTCTTATTGATCAGACCTACCTGCTGGGCTCAAATCCACATCTCTCAAAAACAATTTATTTTTCATGTGATGAGTCAAATTTCTTGACAAGACTTATATTTTTATGAGGAAACACAGAGATGTATTTACATACGGTTTTGAGTAAAAATACCTAAATTTGGCTTTTCTCATAACACTCCAATTTTCATTGCTATTGCTTAGAAATTGAATTTCAGCCAAGAAACAAGGATGCATAAACTGCAAAATAATTTCTTTTTTAAAAAATTCTTCTTTAGAGAAATATGATTTCACTTCACCAGCTGCCTCTAAGAGAAACCAGAATTCTATTTTCTTTAACTTTAGTCCAGTTATTCCATAGTGCACATATCCCAGACAGGTCTGCTATACATCTTCATCTCTTTTTTCCTCCTTCTCTTCTCTGTTTATATTGTGACTTAGGCTGTCAAGATGTTAGAGCCACATACTTTGTTAGTCTGTATTTCAAATAATACGTTTTTTTTCTTTGTCCTGCCCCTCAGGCTTTATAAGACGAAAGCAGGACTGAATATTACTTTATAGAAAGGAAATAATTTACACTTGAAGCCTGTAGTGGAAATGTTACAGTGGAAGCCTTGGAGTGATTAGATTGTTTCAAAGCTTTTCTGTGACTTTGATTGATTGAATTTGCCCATGGCACTCCTAGTGGTAATGATACCGTGATTATTTAAGCAGTGAGTAACTTGAGGATAGGCTGAGCATGTTAACTTTGAATTTCCTAGCTTTCAACATTTTGCATTTTCCACAGTTTCTATTCAAGAATAGTGCAGTTCGCAATGTGTGGTATTTACTGCAGCTGTCATTCACTTACTTTTCTTGTTTGAATTTTGTAGCACATTTTGTGGAAATGTGTGAGCTCTTTCCATGGGTAAGGCCCCAAACAATTCATTCAACAAGGTTTTTGCAAGAGCTTTTTGTTGTTCATATACTCTGAGTTACACACACAAGAGAAATACCAATAAGATATTCTTAAGAGGTCAACACAGCAAAAAAGACTTTACTGGCAGCTTTAGTAAATCAGAGAGCTTTGGAAAAACGTTTAGAGCAACATTCAATCAACATGAAACACTTCCACAAAGCATTAACTTAACCCATTCAACTAAGCAAACTCTACGCCCTTTTGATTTTAAGTTAATCAAAAATTATGAGAAGAGGGAAACAGAAGAAAGAGAAAGCAAACAAGAAAGAAAAGATATAGAAAAGAACAGACACAGCTACAAACTCGTAGGATCCAGAAGTGTGCATCCCACACACAGTAATCTCTCTTGTATTCAGCGTAGTGCAAATAATGACTTCCTGTCAAACATTTTCTACTGGAATGCATTTTTTTCAGTGTCAGAAATAAAAGGTTTATAAATATCTTCAATTTTATTTTAAAAATCTAAAAGACAAAGTTACTTTTAATTGTGTCTGGTTATGGTTGGAACTGAGGGCAATTTTTGTGAATTTCTCTATTATTGAAGAAGGTCATGAAGAAAAGGAACAAATAATTTTTCTGAAGCTGAAAGTCTTTAAACATGACTTTTTCACTTGTTTTTTCTACCCCTTGCCTTTAAAGCACTCACAACACATAGCCACGTGGGTGCATTGCCCATGTGGCCAAGAAAGCCAGTGGCCTCCTGGCCTGTATCAGGAATAGTGTGGCCAGCAGGACCAGGGAGGTCATTCTGCCCCTGTACATGACACTGGTGTGGCCACACCCTGAGTGCTGTGCCCACTTCTGGGTCTCCTCAGTTTAGGAAGGATGTTGAGATACGTCCACACATGGGCAACAAAGCTGCTGAAGGGTTTGGAACACAAGTCCTGTGAGGAGCAGCTGAGGGAGCTGGGAGTGTTTACCCTGGAGAAAGGAGGCTCAGGGGAGACCTTATCACTCTCTATAACTCCCTGAAAGGAGGCTGTAGCCAGGAGGGGGTAGGTCTCTTCTCCCAGGCAACTTGCAGTAGGACAAGAAGACACAGGCTTAGTGTGCCAGGGGAGATTTAGTTTGGACATTTGGATGAAGTTCTTCACAGAAATGAGCTGCCCAGGGAGGTGGTGGAGTCACCGTCCCTGGCAGTGTTGAATAAAGGACTGGGTGTCCAGTGTGCCAGGGTGCTGCTCTTACATATGGTGCACTTGGTGATCTCAGAGGTCTTTTCCAACCTAGGTGATTCCATGATTCTCTGATTCTGTAACGCATTTGTTTCTGGAGATGTCTTTTAGAGACTTCTGCTCTTTTTGGTTTTGGACAGAGTAAGAAATATTTGAAGCTCCCCTACAAAGATGATAGTTTTTATTTTAGTTTTCTGTTTTGTGTTTTTTCAGGTATTGCAGGAGCTTTTGGCAATTTAACTGGGTAGAAGACCCATATCATCATATGCACTATGATGATATATGAAGTCCTAAGTAATGTAATATCAAAGGCTACAGAGACAAGTAGTTAAAGGCTGTTGGAAATTACATTGAAGGAAAAGTATATTTTAAGGAGAATTAGAGCATGGTAAGCAATTTGGCTTACATTTGTCTTCCTAAAATTCAAATCTAAATTTATATTACCCGTTCAGAAGTTCTCTAGCTACAATTTAAATGCACAAAACAAAGATTAAATTTCTTACAAGGATACTTTGGGTTTTAGCTTACTCTTTGAAATAACAGAAAATATCAGAATGTAAAAAATTATGAGAATACCAGAATCTTAAGCTATTATTAAGAACAAAAGATAAAATAAAAAGTCATAATTATGACAAGAGAAGAACATCATCATTTCATGGGAAAAATCCCCTTCCTGAATTTTTACTAACCATAGAAAAAATTGCCCTATCTTACCCAGGCTAAAAGAAAAAACTTTTTTGAAAAGTAAATTTCTTGATGAATTAACTGCTTTTAATGGCAGAACTCTCTTATGTTTTATCCTGGAACTGACTCTTCCAGAGACAGGTGCATAACATGCAATTTTGCAAATCACATAAAAAACATTCTAATGACCATGACAGGCCATTCTTTTACTATCCTGTCTCAAAGTTACAGAAGAAGCAAGGAGGGATTTCCTCTCCATGTATAGATATGGGAGATAGACATCAAAGCCCCTTGAATGATGTATGTAAACATATTTTAGATGTTTAGAAAAATATATCTGGACTATTGAAGTTAAAATTCAAAACACACACTTTATGTGTCAAAGAAACATATGTGTTATATGTGTTAAAGAAACAGAAGACAGCATTTAATGTTTCAATGGTAAAACATTTTCTGCAGAGGTTTCATGAGAAATCTTAGTGACTTAACTGCTTTGTGAAGGGTTTAGCAGATACAATTCCAATATTATTTCATTTTGCATTGACAACAGCTGTTTACATATCATTAGCTTTAAATGCAAATGTGAAGATTTTCTAGATTTCGGGTTTGGTGGTACAAAGTCATAAAGACTCTTAATTTCCAAGTGGAACGTCAAGTATAAGTTGTGAAAGTACTCAGCTCCTACAGAGCCAAAGTCTTTGTTATTTGCATGTTATTTACGTTCATTCTTTGTAAGTAAACATCATAAGGAGGGGGTTTTATGTGGCTATTTATAATGAAATCCTAGGATACAGAGTGGGACAGTTTTCATTGATTTCCATGAAAGACATATTAAGAACCATCTGAAAGCAGAGTTTTAGAGAGTGTGAAAAAACAGAATTAGTAATTATAGAAGATACATGAGATGTAACACCATGATTAACTTTCATCTTAATTTTGGCCTATTATTTAAATGTTTAACTTATTAAACATATATTGTGTGTTAAATTCTGTGAAACAAGTGTTTCTTCTGTGAGTCTAATAAGATACCTTGAGTTTCATATGCATTTATAGTTCTGTGTGATGGACTGACAAAACAAACATGTTACACTATGGATTTTAGTTCCAAAATAGAAAGCCTGGTATCTTATATAAAGTTGCTCCAAGGCCACAGATTTGTATACCATATAATTACTGACTTAGAAGCTCTCCCAGAAATATTAAAAAGTAAAAATTAAAAAAAAAAATTTGGAAGGACAAATCAAATCTTCTACCACTTCTGAGACAGCAATAATTGCACTATTACATTAGATATGTGTATTTCTGCATATCAGGAGTAATTGAATTAGCATGTTTCAAATGAACATTATGTTCATTGCTATTACTCCCAATAGGATGTTTTCAAAACAGCACATTCATTTACAATACTCTCTCTTCTGTCTCCTTCAAATAACACTAAAAATTTTATTTTAAACTGGTAGTAACAATTTACCAGGACCACTTAAAAGAATCCTATACTTTTGGAGCTGTTTAAAACAGCATTTCACTACAAGTAATATCACATAGATACTGCCAGTTTGAAACCCAGACCTCCTGCATGGCTGGAGTTATGCTTGATTATGTAAAATTCTTTTCTTGACAATAAGAAATAAGTCATATTTTCTTGACTAATAAGAAACTATGAATAGTTTCCAGAATGATTTTGCTTTCAATTAGAAGTGATGACACATCTGGTTTCTTTCATTAACTGTGTCTCTTTTCCAGCAGAATTTTGATTTACTTTTAAGAACTAAAGGAGAAAATTTATAACCAAAGTTTCAAGTGTTTGAAAAAAACATTATTCTGTACAAGTAAATGAGATATGTCACATGAAATTATATATGTCTTAAGCGTTTGACACTTTTGATAAACTGTTGAAAAACAGTCCCCTGAAGCATTATTACGTGTAGCCTAGGGGATAAGTTTAAAAAGCAACTATTAAAATCTCAACACACAAAAACCAACACAACACAACACTAACCAAAACTCACCAGCTCTGTTTGTGCTAAAACATATGCACACGCTTAGTAAAGTTAAGCACGCAAAATAAGCCTTTATACATTTGGTGTAAAGAAAACTTAAACTGAACAGCACAGGCAGACTCATTTTCCTGGAGTATGTGAAAAAGCGGAGACAAAAATACCATGCACGTGAGCAAGTATTTTAAATATAGGTAGTCTTTACACATTTTAGGAGACGTCATTGGCTATTTCAGAATAAAACACCAGAAATAATTTAACTAAATTATTACTAAAAAAAATCTATTTTCATGTAGATTCCTTAAGTATTTTCCTGTGGTAGAAATCTAAGCAAGTTGCAAGTGATTATGAAACATTATTTTTTATTTATTTATTTAGGTGATAAAAGCAGTAAATACACAAGAATCATTATCTTGTAGTAAAAGTGAAAAAAATGAAAGATAATCTAAGAAACTATTTTGGTTTTATTTTCTCTCTAGAGATCCTTCTAACCTTTCACTGTTAGTTTTCTTCTCTGCACCTGGTGAAATTGATAAGAGGTACTGTTGAGCAGCAGATAAATAAATCTGTATGAAAATAGAGTAAGACCACATTTGAATTTCCAAGATGTTTGTGTTACATGTATATTTAAAAATTAATCCATAACCATTCCTTTAGGGACTTATGTGATTTAACATTGCATTTAAGTAGATTCATAATTATAACACTCGAATTACAATAAAGGCCTTTTGTCCACAAGAGCAGGTTTTGATGTAGGCAAAATTCGGTAAAACAAAAATAATCTCAAAGATTTCACTGAAACAGAAAAAGGAAACTAAGAAGTCTGGAGTAAACGATTGTCTATCTGTTCCAAGTTATATCCCCAATTGAAAGACTGTCTATGTGAGTATGTACCAAACACCAAGAAGAAAGCAATAAATGGGGGATTGAAAAAAAAGTGTGGTCTCATGCTTGTGTTCGACTAGTGGGGTATGCAATGCTCAAGCACTCAATTAGCATACTGACCTATGGAATCTGCCTGGAGATCCTAATTCCAAGTTGTCTTTGTTTGGAAGACGNCAGCGAGGGGGGCAGGAACTGCAGCGGCTCCCGGCGAGGCAGACAGGGGCAGGGGCAGGATTGCCGGGGCACACACGGAGAGACCGCGGCAGGAAATCCCAAACTCAGCTCCCGTGGTGCCAGTGAAACAAAAAATCTCCCCCAAAGTCTGGAAACCACAGCCTGCTGTTCCCTTCTCCAGACAAGCACCAGCACCAGCACCAGCACCAGCACCCCGCAAAGAGAAATGAAGTCCAGGTGCTCCTCCTCTCCCTCCACCTCAGCCACTTCTTTTGTCTTTCTTAAGTACCTGTAAGTGCCCAGTGATTAGTTCCCTGGCAACTTATGGGAAAAAAATTCTACAAGAGGGCCCAACCCTCAACATGAGTTCTTCCTGGTTGCAAGTGAGGACCCAACCCTCAACATGAGTTCTTCCTGGTTGCAAGTATGGATGGCACAAATCAGACCCAAGCCAACTGTCACGTGCCCAGTTTCCAGCTGACCTGGACTGGTACTCTGGAAGCAGAAGTGCTCTGAGTCTTCTGAGTAAAATCCTCACCAAAATATATATCAATATATATATTGACATATATAAAATATACTGAAAAATATATCAGAGCTCCATCATGATACTGCCTCAAACCATGTTTGGACATGAAGAAAAAGAGAGGAAAAATAAATAAGGAAACAAAACATAACAAAAAAATCCCATTTCTTGGTGTAGTCCATGATAAGGGTAAGAAATCATCTGGGATAAATTACTGATGAAACAAACATGAGAGAAAAAGTCATTGGGGACAGTAATTGCTGGGAAGTGGGAGTGCCAAAACAGTAAGATGGATGACTCAAGAGCTGAAAAATGCAAGAGGTCCATTCAGTAAGGTATCTTTACTGATGATCCTTGTGATCCCTTCCAACTCAGAATATTCTGTGAACTTATGAAGGGAGAAAGAGGAAATAAAGCCAACACTAAGTAAAGCCATTGCCTGATTCCAAGACATGTATACAATTTTAATTACTCACATGCATTTTCAAGGAATGAGTTGTTTGTTTAGGTTTTCTTTCTCAGTAGGGTGCACGTGGAATGTATAAATTCGTGAATCGTCACTATTTAATTCAATCTGTAGGAGTGCATATATACATTGGTATTCATTCGCTTTAAATAAACCACCACAAAATTTTCTGTCAATGCAGTAAAAATGTCCATGTTTTGATGCTTTGTTTTGTTTTAATCTTCCCCCTACCTGATGGAAATATTTATTTATTTATTTAATTATATGAATAATTCAACTGGGATATTTACTAAAAGACATTCTTGAGAGACTATTTTTCAACACAAATGCTCAATGATATGATTGAGCATTACATGATTTCATGGTACTTAACAATCATAGTCTTTTGAGGCCTTCTGTACATGCTTTATATATGTAAAATGACTCCTGGAAACTTCTAATACTTCTAAAAAATACCATAAACTCACAAAAATATTTATTTATCAGATTTTCTTATCATTCCCTCTCTCATAAATAAATAATTTCTTTGTGTAAATTATAGCAAACAGAATTTAAATCCCTGCAGGAATCCTGTGTTCTCTTAATATTTTATATTAGGTTAACTTTGGAGAGGAATGAAATAATTTATATTAAAAGAGATGTAATAAGAAAAGGATCTTCTTTTGCTCTTGTGTTTAGGGCATATAAATTTATATCACTGTCTTTCATGCATTATTCCTCTCTGGACTAAAACAACAATGCTGTTAAAGATTACACAGAGAATTTTGAGTAAGTTTTGGGAGAGCTTTAGTGTTTGAGTCTTTTTGATAGTTGCTCCTCTTATTGAATTTCTTAGCTGTTGGTGTGCTCAGTAGCATAATGGACATATAAGCTGATTTTTCACCAGCCAGCCATTAATAAAATTCTCTAACATAAATAGACCTGTAGCAATGATTGCAGTCTGCAATAAAATATCTCTCAATTTTTTCACAACCTTGAATGCAGAAAATTGTCATTTCCAAGGAAAAATTGTTTTACAATGTTTATTTACTGTATTTTCTAAAGTATCTTTTTATAACCATTAAATTCAAGACAGTCACCTTTGTCTTCTATTAAGAATATGAAAGTGGGAGTCTCATAGCAAAATCTCTCACCATAATGAAAAACTCCACAAATCTTTATCCTCTTTGTTTTGAAAATGCAACTATAAGCAGGCAGGCATGTCATTTTGAAATTCAATATTTCCATTAAAATGCAAAAATTCTGGGATAAAATTACACTAACAAAATGACAAGCTAAAATATGTAGTGTTACATTGCAAAGCAAGTCCTCCTGTCATATCTGGCAGAGGGGCCTTGGCATCCATTCTGCTTTCGTCTGCATTTCTCATCCCACCATCAATGAAGCTTACAACAGCCACTGAAATCATAGAGTAGAAGCGTTTGTAAATCTGAATTCATAGGTAAACTGCATCCAAAATATTTACAAACTAGAAGATATGTATAAAACCTGTGCACATATGTTTTGGTACCCAGGAAAAACTGTGACGATACCTGAGAAATTCTGTTGGCGATTTAAAGTTACAATATCAAACTGATAGTAGAACCTCATTTTTAAACAAAGTAAAAATACCTCTGTGGTCTCAAAAGGAATAGATCTTGACTACACAATAAAAAAACACATCTTTATTGCAGCAGTAAGAAAGATGAGCAACAATGCACACATGTGCCTAATCACATGCACCTAATAATGCATAATGACTCACCCAATCACTGGTAGCAAGCACAAGACCACAAGCGATGCCACAGCTCCAGTGGACTGCCAGGGACTTGGGGTGTCCAGATCATCTGCAAGGAACAGCCAATAGTGCAGCCAATGGTACCTTTCAAATGTAAGAGTTGAGCTGCCCCTTGTGTCCCCAGAGGTGGTGGATCACAGAGGAGTGTACACTACACGAATGCTGTGAGGGGCACCCTGCCTGTGGTGCCCGTGTTGGCCAGGGGCAGGCTGTAGGGGTTGAGTCTATCAAATCAGTATTTCCACATCTAGTAGATACAATTTTTTCAAAAGTCAAGCACTGAACTCACTAAATACCTAACAGAAATGCTACACTATCCCTGCACACAGTATGAATTACAGTATGAATTGGTAACGTCTGAACTTCCAGGGTGGTTTCCTGCTATCCAAAGTCCTGTGATACAAATATGTACAGAAATATCATGGTCTTTGTTCAACAAAGGACTTCAATCTATATCCTGTACTGCATTGTGTTTTTCAAATTGTGACAATTCATGTTTGTTAAATTTAAGCCACCTGTTTAACTTCTCTGTTGAACAAGATTCTACACAAAAAAATTCCACAAGAATGAAATATTAACTGGCAAAACTCACTGGTCCTGAGTAGTACAGAGTCTTCAGCAGCTGGTAACTAGGATTTTAATGCCCACTGGGTAGAGGAATAGAGTACACTCACTATTTATCCATTCTGTCCACCTTCTCTTGCATTGTCCTTTTCTTAAGCTTGAAATCTATTTATGCATCTTTTCAGAAGAGTTTTTGCAATGATCGAAATTCCTGATATCCTTAGTCTTTTCCAGACAGTAGCTGGTATTCAGTCTGCCTTTTCTGAGAAATGTTGATGAAAAGATAGTGAGAATACAACATGGGGAAACCTTAGTCTTCTTGGATGACCCTCAGATGTTTGAGAGCAAATCTTGGCACAAATAAAGAAAACCACATAGATGACCATTGATCTTTTGCTGTATTGAAGCTTGTGTTTCCTGGCAATAGAACTTGATAACATTTAGATATAAAGTTGTGTCGACACCACTGTGAGACATGGAAAAATGCCATTCACAAATTGATATGGTTCTTTTATCTCGAGTTTAAACTGTAGGGACACTGTTAGTCAACCTCCTTCTACCCCAAGCAAATTGGACTGGAGAGTCCCACAGAGTTCCATCCTGTAACTTATTCTGATCCAAAGTCCTTTTCTCCATAGTTGGAGATATGAGGAAATTCTGAGGTTGCACATTTTTCTTTGACTCATATAGTGGTTTTTATTCAGGCTCTTTTCAGTTTGGCAGAGTTGAGGCCTGGATGCTACCCAGTTGGCTGAAATTCAATCCAATTAAAGCCCCTATTGTATGTAACAAGTATCGGAGGGAAACATTTCCTGTTTCACTGGCAATGTACTAAACTTCTCAATCAGATCAGTGTTCATGTCCAATCAGTGTCAAAGTATCCCAGTACTATGTGGGAGCTGAACGACTGCTACATCTTCTACATTACTGCTTTGACCCTGTGATCCATTCAATCTTCATTTTTAATGCTTCACTTCCTTCTACTGGTGGTCTGATTCAACTCCTGTGAGTCCTTTTGTTGCTTTCACAGAGGACTGGAACAGGATCTGTTCAGAGAGCTCCTTCTTTCAGTCTGATTTATTTGTTTCCTCCTGTATGAGTTTGGGGAGAGAGACAATGTTCTACCTGGGCTATGCAAAGTTTGCAGTGCACTAAAGCATGCATGTAAAGTTCAAAATACTAACCACACTCCAAAAGCTGAAGTTATCCTTGAAAAAAAAATCTATCCTTGACTTCCTATCACATTGGAGGTGGTTATCTCACAGGAAAAAATCATCAGAGATGGAGAAGCCAGGCACTCTCTGGAACTCACTTGAAACAGAACCATAACCGCCTATGACCATGTCTAGACCTAGATAGAGCTCCAAATGACTTCTCTTTGCTCCGACTTTCAGCTGATGTGAACTGTAATACCCAAGGCATTTAGCCACCTGCTCACTTCTGTCAGTGTTCTCTCTTTTCTTGACACTTCATACACAGATAGGGGCTTGGAACCTTGCCTTTTCAATATAAAGTATTATTGGCAAAATTTCAGACATAAAAAAAAATCACCTATCTACCACACATAATAAATAGAATATTTGCCTGCAAGTATATAATTTTTTTCAGAAGTTTTAAGGCAACCTATAAAAATGTTGAATTGCAGTAGTTATTGTACTTATGAAGATATTTTTATGATTTTTTTAAAAAGGAAAATCCTGCTATCAATTTTTTTAACAGTATTATTCCTTTCCCCCATTTTACTGTAAATCATGCTATCAGAAAAAATAATTCCGTTTACTAAATAAAAGATATTTGGTGTGATTAGAGATGTTGTAAAATATTGAAGTGTCTACGTGAGACTGGCTAATATGATTGAAGACTTCTGAGATTTGCTTCCTGAAGAACAAAATCAATACTGTGATGTTGAAAATATGTATGACAAAAATGGAAAAAATTCAAAAATTAGACAAATATCTATTTTATGCCTTCTGATGCCTTTT
>VXBS01011650.1:869246-881554 GCA_013400255.1 Sitta europaea | reverse complement strand
TTTTTAATTCTAGTCATATTATATTTTAAGGCAGAACAGTTAAAATGGTGGTGACTCGTTGAATCATCAAACTTATTTCAAGAATGGTTTTAGGATGAGGAGAATAATTATTTATATCATACCATGGAATTATTGCCTTTTTCTATCTTTCTACCCCAAACTGTCCCTTAGTCTTTTCAAATAGATAATCAGTGCTGGAGTATCTGATATAGTTGTACTGAATATGAATTTGAAATTCTGACAAATCAAAGAGATTGAGATATTAAGTGCTGTCCTTAGAATAAAAGAGTAAGTTTTCTCAAATAAGAGGAAAAAATCAAAGGAGAAAGATTCAGAGATCAGTGTTAGATATATTTTGGAAATATCAACAGGTGACCATTCTTTCTACTTGCATGCCTTGCAAAATTCCTGACATTACCTTTTCATGTTGCCCAGGTACTTTGGTTTGATTTTCTTTTTTTTCCTTTAGTATAATTATTTTTTGAAGCATTCACCAATGGTCTTACCTAAAGATTTTGTCAGTTCAAAAATGGTGTTTCTTCCTAAACAAAAAAAGATTTGAAACGGTTTTATGCTGTGTGTTTGACTGGTTGAGATCCCTTGTGTAGAAAATATACAGTTTTCTCATGTATGTGTATGAGTACTGTACCAAAAATATTTAATGGTGAGGTAATAATGGTGGTTTACAGAAAGTTAATCTTTTGTGCTACATGAAGGCAAAAATTCTTCGACCAGGTGGAATTATGTTTTATCATATTTATCTGAAAAATATCCAAAAAAGCAACCTTCCATTTTCATTCCAATTTATGACTGTATTGGCAAGAAGATCAAAAACTAAAAAAGACATACATTCTACTTCTTCTTTATTTCAGGCAGTCAGGATAAGAGTCAGAAGAGATAACTGCAGAGCTATCAAAACTTGTCAGTTTGATTTGTTTGAGTTTGGTTTGGTTTTCTGGGTTTTTTTTTAATATTTTGTTATTGCTGGTTTTTTTTTTTTTTTTCTTTTTAATCTTCACATGAAGTATCCCTAAACATCAGAGTGCAGTAGAAGAGATTTCTCTCCTCTGAGGGAACTGGAAATCCAGAGATACTAGTCTTGCTGTGCTTTCAATCTATCTTCTGGCATATCAGTCAGAGATCTCTAGAGTCGTGTAATGCTGTTTCAGCAGCAAAACCCAGTTGATTATTATCCTCCACTACACAGTTAGTGTACATCCTTCAAAGCAGGATAGGTTTAAATAAGCACAAAAGACTCAACAGAAGTCTAACACAGAGACAGATTTTGCTACCAAGCTGCATATTGGGAGAATAGGGTGCTGACAAAATCCTGCAGCAGGCAACAGGTCATAGGGAAGATGGCTGCAGTGTCTGGAGTGCACCTTTTGCTCCTCGTGACTATTTTTGTCTTTTGTCATTGTTGTTTCTAAACCTCCCAGCTGTTCTATCACATGATCAACCGCACTAACAAACAATACTGTTGTAAGGCTATGTTTTTTAAGCTGCCTACTTCAAGTGTGACTGCAGCTCATAGTAAGTGGTAGAGTTTCTTGGAAGCTCTAAAGGAGATTAACTGCTGCATCCTTCAGCACATTAGTCAAAAGTAATCTTACAAATATTCCAGGCATGTTAACATCTAGCTTCTGCTCTCATGGATGAAATATTAGTGATAGTGTTTCACTTGGTAAGTTCAATAGTGTTTGCTGTCAGTGTTTCCTGTTTATTTCTCTTGTAAACCTATGTCATATCTTACCTCCAAAACTAATTTTTATAGCATAAAACTCACCAAAAAAAAGTGAAGAAATCACATCTACACCTTAAAGCATGTCACTGCAGTAATACATATAATATTTCTTAGAACAGATAGAAAACAAGCAAAAACAGGCACAACTGATAGGAGGCCCTAACAAGGAAGATGAGACTTGGATTCTGATCTCTGTTTCTAACACAGCTTCTCTATTTCCTCTAAAACCTGAACTGAACAACATTCAGAATATTATAAATCCATGTCATTAACAAAAGCGTTCATATGTAATTGTCATGATTTTGCTTCCCCACCACACACCTTGATTTTCCCTGTGTGCCCTTGGTGAGAGAGCTTGTTCTAGGAGTCCTGACAAAGCCAACTACAGCAGGAGTGACAGAATGGGAGGTTGAGTACCAAAGTATTCAGCAGGTGTTCCATGTCAGTATGTCTTCATGGAAAACACATAAACACATTTAATTATTCGCAGGATTTGGTGATATGCAAGTTATGAGATTTTTTTTTTCTAGGTCTTGGGTATTTCTAAATTGTAGAATTCAAGATATTATCTACTTATCTACAAGGAAATCTTGGAAAACCTCTGGTCCACTTGTCTTGCTCACAATCTGAGTAAAATACAGTTTGGTATCAGAAAGGAGCTGTTTCTGTATTGTTTGCTATCCAGTTACTTCCTTCTTTGCTGATGGCCCTCAGCCCTTCCAGCTAATAATTCTATTACATACCCAACATTGAATGAGAAAAAAAAAAGACACCCAATTTTAAAAATTGAACTATTCTTTTATCAAGACAGTAATTTAAAAGGTTTTAAATTTATGCATATTCTGTGAGCAAAATCTAGTTTATCTATGTAACTCTGGCCATCCCTGAAATTACAGGACATTCATCTTCAATTTCTCATGTCATCACATTATTTAATCTCTTCATTGCTGGTTTTTGGTCTCAGAGGGGGGAGCATTCTGTTACTTAATTTTTCCTGCAAAATCTTCTCCTTGGGAATGATATAATAAATTACAAACTGAGGTATTGGTCCTATCATGTTTTGGCAGTCAAAGACATGATAAATTAGTATCCATGAAGAATACTGACAATCTTAAAGGTAGAAACAGTCTCGATCTTTGAATCATCATGTATTTTATTCTTTTCGTTCCATGGACCTGAAAAATTAAGAAGTATTTACACTAAGTGTAAGGTAATGAGTCAATATCCTACTTGTTATTTAAAATACATTGATCAATGTAAAAACTTTAATCACTGTACATAAAATAGATATTACAACATTTTAGAGCCTCTATGATTTTTTTTTAATATCCATAAATTATCCACTAATTGTTGTCATATATTATATGTCTGTATTTAAACCAATGGTACTTTAGCTTACTTCAGATTTTTTTGAAGCTAAGGAGAAATCATTGTAAGACGCCTTTAACTGAGTTCAAATTGGTTGACTGGACATAAAATTATGTAAAATGAAATTTTAGTCTACAGCTAAGTATGTTTTTTTATTTGGCTGTAAACCAAATTGGCTCAAATTGTTAAAAGTTAGACATCAAAACAAGTGGAGGTGAAAATAAAAAGCAAATTAACTGCTTCTGGAGTGTGAATTCATTTTTAGCTGCTGTTTGTTCTGTACTTATTGATATTAGTACAATGAACTTATTAAAAATATCCTAGATGAGAAAATAGATTTATGATCAAAATAATAGAGTGATTTTAAGGTAGTGAAGTATAGGCTCCTTAAGAGTAATATTAACATCTACATAATATTAACATTGTGATCTGAACCCTTGATAGTGCTTTTTTCACAGTAACTACAGATTATGAAGGAGAGGAAGGAAATTTAACAATTACTGTTTCATCTAAGTACCCTGTCATTAGGATAAATTTACATTAGTACATAAAACAACACTCTATCAGATTGTTCTGAAATCATATCTGCTGAAAATATTTAAAAATGTAACTGTTATAATTAGTTCTCTTCTTTGCACATTCAGTGGTGCTTACTCCTGCCCAAATTAAAGGTGAGAAGTAAATGCTAGAGTTAGGAGCACCTGAAACTGTGGAGATGAGTGACTTTACCTATACTTGATCAAACAGTGGTTTCTTTCTATCAGGTGAGAGAACAAGGAAGGCCACATCACTGCTAAAAAATAGCTCTTGCTTTCCCAAGGGCCACACTGTAACACTTAGAACAGTTTCCCACACCCACTTTGTCTGTCGACTGTCCTGTCAAGTAGATAACCTGGAGATTCCACTATTCTTAAAAAAACACAAAAATCCCTGAAAGTTTGGATTTTATTAAACACTGAAAATTTAGAAATATGAAAATAGTTTGAAAATATTGTTCTCCATACTGTGAAAGGATCATGGGCCCTGTCAAATTCAACAGGTTTTAGTTGTTAGAAGTTGTTATCCAATCTCTGCTATCCAATATCTTCATAATATTGAAACAAATATCAAATAAAATAAATAAAATAAAAATTGCTTTGGTAGAGTGAGTTATTAGGCTTCTCTTTCTTAGCACTAGAAAAATTTAGACTGCAGCATCCAATGCAATTTAGTACGAATTCATTACACAGCTTAAGAAAAGGGAGCTCAGATTTATTTTTATTATCCAGTACTGGGCAGTGCTGTCAGAAGCTCCCCTGCTATGCACACGTGGTTCCAAACACATTCCTGTCTGTAGCACACAGACACAGCAGCCTGTAAGGGCTCTGAGCAGGCAGGCTCTGGCATCCCACACACTTGGAGCCCATGCCCCAAAGCACACTGAGGTGACCTTGCCCACCTTGGTGGGACATCTCGGTCCCCACCGACCCACTGGCCTCTGCCAGCACCTTGGGGCAGGGGCTCACACACAGAGGATGGCTGCAAAGGCACCCCTGTATTGTGGGGTGTATCTGTGTCTGCCCGGCTTTGCCTCAGTTTCCCAGTTGGAACCAAGGGAAGGCCTCGCAAAGATGTTTCCAGCAATTTCTTCTTGTCGTAATCTTGAAGCTACCATGCGGCTGTGGCGAGGATTCAGAGAGGAGGGCCCAGTTTGGAATTTAGGAAAGGTTTATTGTTATCCCATCTGGTCGGGATAGCCTGCTCTGGCGGATTTCCAAACAAAGAGCCCCCTGAGCCCCTTGGATCATCCCCTTTTCAATGGGGGCTGGTCTCAGGCGGATAGATAACAGATAACCAATTAGGGAAAACACTCAGAGAAATTAACCAACAGTAAGACAAATTAAAAACAGTAGGAAGGGGGTATTTGAACCTTTTGGTCCAATGAGTTTGAACATGGAAGAATTTTTCAAGACAAAGAAATTCCTTAACAGAGTAACAGTTTGAGATAAGCTGGAATGAGAAATGTGAGGGGAATGGTGAGGGAAGGGGAGGAAATACAGAAAAACCTTTTAACAAAACCTTTAAAACTTGAAAAAGCACATTACTACACCCCTGGAGAATGCAGCATCACCTGCTCTAAAGGAAAGCTTCATCATTAACTGAAATGTAGATTGTGTATTAAAGAGAAAACAAATTCAGGCTGCCTCTGAGGATAACTGAGATGTAAGACTTTGAATTTAAGGATCATTCTAGGTCAAAGCTACTCCCAGGACTGGGCAGATTTTTTAATGAATAGCACATGAAAAGCATTTTTTAAAACACATAAACACATTTTTATTGTATTCTAGGAACTGTATTTGGAGTGCATTTCCCATGTATATTAGAAATTCCAGTTTTTCAGAGTGATGCTTGAAAAATATGAAACTGTATTTGGCTTAGAAATTTTTTGTTGTGATGTGTGTGGTCATTTTATTATTGCAAGCCCATTTTATAAATCTGTGAAAAGGTTAAAACTGATGCATTTATGACAACATAAAAGGAATTGTGTTTTATTAAAATGGAATTCCATTCTTTAGAAAGGTTCTGCTATTAAAAACATGCATTGTAACCCATTTTATAACAATTATTATGCAAAAATGGTACCATAATTTATGAAACCATGAAAGAGCATTTCCAAGCTGTAGCAATAATAGCTGCAAATTTTCAAATATTTATCGTAACAGCTCTGCTCATGGTACTGAAATATGTGTTGTATTGCTCTTTCCTCTATATCAACTCTATAATTTCAGAAGTTAATAAACCAGTCATAAAACCTCGGCTTCTTCTTTTCTTGAATTATCTAGCTCAAACTGAATTAAGGAAAGCAAATCAAAGAAAAACTTATTAGAACTAGTTTTGCAGCCTTTGATACAAAAACTTTTTCTTAACACAATCAATAACCCACACTGCTGGAGGAATGATTGAATAAAATGCTACCTGTAATTGTGTATGTACAGGATCTGGCTTTGATATATGGTGTAGGTTATAAATACAGTCTGTAGTGGCAGAATCAATTTCTTATTTTTGGTCTTACTGTCTGTTATTTCAGAATTTAGACATTATCTGAATTTCTATAATTTGTGCTTTTGTTCTGAGCAGTTAAATATTTTTGATTTTTACTGACAGTATTTCCTTACTTACAAAAATCAAATGGAAGTCCATTTAGCTGGAAAGTGGAATCACAAATGCAGGAGGTAATATCTTTGTCTATGATTGGAAATCATTCACTTCTAGGATTTTTCCAATATTTTGGTTTGTTTTGTTTCCCTAGGTGCTTATATCACACATGGCATACTATACAAGTATTTTTTCACCCATGTCTCTTAGAGCTATCTTAAATTTAATGCCAATTCTGTGAAATTTTTCTTATTTTATGAGCTTAAAAAAAAGTGACAATTTATAATTTTTTGGCTTGGATCTGGAATCTTCAAAATCAAAAATTAAAATTGTCTTTTCCTTTTATTTATTCTTTTAACATGACATATTTATTTATCAATGTCTTTTTTTTTTTCTGAATTAATTATTCTGCCTTGATATGAAGAAATTCATGTTAAACTAAAACTCCCATGTGCCTACAGTGAAATATAAAGGAAAGAATTTACATATTCAGAGAAACTAGAAAACATGACCATATGCATTCACACAGCTTTCTGTAATTAAAATTACTTATTTTTCAAATTAAATAATTGCTAATAAAATACAAATAATAGGCTAAAAACATATTTTTTTTCCTACAGTAGTAATTTAAAGAAAAATATGTTAATTGAAGTCTGACATTGAATATCTTCAAAACCAGTTATACAACTTTAAATCCAGACTTGATTTTTCAGGGAAGAAAATTGTTCAAATTACAGATTTGAAAGTTTTTTAGAAAAAATGTAACAAAATCTTTCTGTTCTTAAGTGAAATTATTGAATTTTATTATGATAATAAAACAAAAAGTAACAAGCAGATGCAAAGAGTTTTCAATAGCAAAGGGTTTACAAATAAAACTGTATTTTTAAAAATTTGAGTTGCAGTTGGGATCTAGACAAACCAAACCATTTTGGACCAATGTTTCGTGTAAGCAAACATGTATCACATACATGAAAATCCACTCGGGACTCAAAAGCAAAGTTGTCTGGCAAATGACCAACTCCACGCAAAGAAAATTACTGCTGTACATCAAATCAAAATGTATTTCTAAATAAAAGGGTAAAGCAGTTCAGGCTGAAATATATATAACAATAAATCACTCAGTGTTGTCACTACCACATGTACTTAGTATTTTTAAAGTTTGGTAAGTCCATTACTAAGCTTTTGAAACCTAAGTGATCCAAAGAATCTTCACATTTAGGAACAGATGACCACATGTACACATTGTTGAAATATGATCTCAAAATTCAGTGCCAAATTTGGATTTTGATTAAGCAGTTCCATTCTGTGCTATGTGCTTAAATTTTGTCTTTAACAACATTTCAAATTGTCAACTTCCTCTGTGTTTAATGTCATAATCTTGCAATTCTTTTTTCTCCAAATATCAGAGAACCAATGCAGGTAGTTTGTTTTTGGGTTTTTTTTGGTTTCTACTCTGTGTCACTCTATCTAAAAATTTACTACGGTTTTCAAAATCATAGACACACATTGCGCAGTTAAATTTTATTGAATTACATTAAATTGGCATATTTACTGCCTTATAACTTAGCAAAACCCCACTTAACTTATTAATAATGGCTCATTTATAAACACAGTAAGCAAACAATATTCTAGTGGATAAAACATCAGAGAACAAGAAATCATTACACTCTCAGTTTTCAAGGTCAGCTTCTGGTAATCTACTTCATATCACCATGACAAATGTTAGTCCTCTCTTCAGACTTACATGATGGAGCATGGAGTTGGTAAGGGCTTCTGGCTTCCAAGATATTTTTATATGATCCATAGGATGTTTTTCATAAGCACATTTGCTTACATGTTATAAGACATTAGGATATTTGCTCTTGAGACACTGTCAGTTTGTTAGTCTGAAACTTCTTAGTTTGATGCTTAGAAATTTTAATTAAGAAGAATTGCCCACTTGTAAAGCTTTGCAATGTCTATGATAAGAGAATATTTGACAGGAACCATGAATTGGAGGGTATTGTGACTTTGAGAAGTATTTTAATTTATATGGAAAAACCTTCCTCAAGCAAAATGTCCCAGATTTTCTAGTGTACAATTCTAAAAAAAAAAACAAAAAAAAAACCAAAAAAAACAGAGGCAAGAGAGAGGTGAATTTGAATCCCAAAAGTGCCATCTGTGGAGGCCCTATTGAGACACACTCATCTGAGTGGGATTTCAGTATATATAGCTGCTATAAAACTGGATCATTAGATAACTTTGTATGCATTCCAGCCTGGTATTTACTACTTCAGACATTTGAGGAGCTGTATGGATGGAATGCAGCCAGACATATATTTAAGCAGATTTATCTCCTTCCCATTTGTGATGTGATTCTTATTCTGGTACTCTTTAGGGAAAGGGATCTAAATACACAAGGAGAGAGAACAATTGTCCAAAAACAGCACACAAATGTAGGAAAATAACATTGGCAAATTATTCTGTCTTGACCAATAGAGTGAAAAAATATTCAGTTTTTCTTACAGCTGATGAATTTATTTATTGATAAAGAAATCTACTTATAATCTTCCTTTAAAGTGTTATCAAGTTGCTCACCCCATAATGAGAGTCTTAAATTTCAAGGAAGAAAGGAGACATTTTTTACAAACTACCATATAACATATATGGAAATCAAAGTGCATCAAATCAGTCCAGCTTCTTCCTCATTTATTATCTATATAAATTTAAGTGATATTTTTCCTGCCCCAAAACATTTTAATTTTGCTAGCATCATGATAGATATTGCAACTTGCTGAACAATTTAATACTTAAATTATATAGATATTAACATATTCCTTCAAGGCATGAATAATAAGTACATATTTTGTGCATCTTAGAATATAAATGTAAAACTAGCATTTTATTGTATCTTTAACTAAGAAGTTACTTTTATTTTTCATGCTAATATATTCCAATACTTCATTTAAAAATACTAGAAAAATCTCATGCCAAATTTTTACAGTTAATTAGCAAGCAGAAATCTTGATGAACAGCAGTCATTTTTATGTTACCCATGAGTAGTTCTATCTACCTTTCATGCTTATTTCTATTATCTTCTAAAAAATCTGTGGGCAGAAACCAGCTGCATACTGGGTTATTGACAGGATTAAAGGAAGCACACAGTTAAAAGAAAACAATGTACTTGCGGAAATAAATATTTTTGTCCATCAAATATAAATAACATATTCATAATTGGAACGTGTTTTGGGACTTGTGTTTTTCCTACACTATATAAATATCTGCAGTGCTGCTGGATTTTGTGAATGGACTGGAGAAGAACAAAGTCTTTTTAAAAGAAGTGTAAGAATACTTGATTTTTCCTTTACTTTGCATATGCTATGTGTTACAATACTACTGATATACTGTATTGCCTCTTTAATGACAGGATGTCATGAACTTTTCAAAGTATCATCAAAGAGGCAGTAGTGCATCATGCCAGAAATACACACGGAGCCAAGTTACAGCTGTGCAGATCTCTCTAGAAAAAACAATAAATCTATTTGTTTCATTTCTCACGTTTTAAGATTTCTGACCTAAACAGACAAATGGAGATACAATTCAGGATCAACCCAGGACAGCATTTATTTGCTGTAAATAATTTATTTTTTGATATTTATAACAGTACTCATTAAAACCAAAATTTTCTTCCCTCAGCATCAAGCAACAGAATTAGCACTGAAGCTAATATTGATTCAATAACTTCATGGAAGTAATTTGAGACAATCTTTGGGTAAATGAGGACCAAACACAACTGACAGCTCTTCCTGGGTGCCTTCCATAATTTTTGAACAAAGTTGTAACTATTTTCAGTTTCCCTGTGTTAGGGGGAAAGTTGTTCATACTTCTCTGCAGAGCTCAACAGCTTTGAAGACAGCTGCTGACTCACCATGCTAGGGTTGTGGGCAGCCTGCTGGGAGGGCACTGAGGAATGTTGGGTTCAATTCTTTCGAATAGAAGGGGTAAATGAACTTAGATCTCACCTATTTTGGGATCGTGTTTCAACTGGTAAAGTATAATGCACAAGCTCTGCAAAGCTATCACTGCTACTCACTGCCTGCAGTGCTTTAGATGGGTAGGTCCATCTGAGGTTTCAGAAAAAAAGGGAAAATCTCAGCTGCATTCCTTTGAAAAAGGGATCAGAAGGAGATGCAACTGTTAGACAAGTAAGCCTATACAAAAATGGACAGCAGTTAGAGACTATCCTGTTTGTCAGCATATCCTCGCTGCGTGGCTGTAAACAGATCCCCTTTCAGCAGCCTCATTCCTCTGGGGACAGTTCTGTCACCTATAAACTTTTGTGTACTGTGTGTGGATCTTGTGATTTCAACCCAGGGCTCTACATGCCAGACACCTTACATGGAAACAGTAGGCGTTTGAATCCCTGATATTATGGTGCTTACCTCCTTCTTTAGAAGAAACACAAAGACCTAACTTGAAGCACTCCTCCCTTATTATTGGTTTTTTTCTATCTATACCTTTTCTTTCAGATGTCCAACTTTTGTATAAATGTTCACTGTGGAAACATGTTTCAGTTCCAGATTTTTAGAAATATATCAGTATTTTCATAAAAATAAGACATATGACTTTGAGTGGCTTATAGCATGATTTCTAAAAATGAGTTTTAGTACAATCATTTTTATATATATATATATATATAGTCTGATTAGCCTAGGAAGAACACAATATTCACTATTGCAGCATCAATTCTTTTCCATCACAGAACGTGTTTAGGTATATGTGGCAAGCTTTTTGAGGTTATCAAAAATGGAAGAGTACATGTGACCAGAATGCCTAATAAGTATATCCACCATAATTTGCTGATACTTTCAACCTTGACCTAAAATAGCTCAGGTAATTTTCCTAAAAATGCTACTTAGTAGTGCAAAATAATCCCAATTTTATGTTGTACTCTGTAATGGATGAATTTAATGAACTGTTCATTGAGCTCGCCAAATATGTGTGACCTTGAACAGATTTTATATAAATAATCCAAAGCAAAAAAATAACTAGTTGGAAATAAAATGCAGTATGTTGCCATATCAGACATTCAAAAATTTTTATACTGAACTGACATTATTTTCACATGTGATTTGGAAAATTCCTTGACAGGGTGGGTTCCTGTTTAACTTCTGGATTGGTAGAAATGAATCCCTAGAAAGTTTGTCTTGTCTCTGGGGAATTGTCCCATAAGCAAATGAAGGGGAAAGCAGCAGGTTGCTTTTCTCAGACTCTCCAGAACGTTTGGTTGCACAATAATATTTGCAATAATAACCCTTGTAAAAGTTCAGGTCATTGCTGATGTATTTGGAATTCTGCAGGGCAATGGGTCCAGGCAACCTAGAAAATTTAACATAGTTTAGAATACACCCTGTCCTTTACAACTGATTAAGAAAATGTGGGAGAATACAAAGATGAGTTAATCTACTTGTGTTTGTCCCCTCTGCAGCTTCATGCTGCCTGCACTTTGACATCATAGTCTCTTCAATGTATTTAAATATTGTAAGAAGTTACATGAAGGACTACTTCTTGTTCTAGACCCCAAAGCAAAATCCTCAGATTTATCAGCACAGATTGATTTAAAAAAAAAAAAAAAAAGGCAATTAATATAATTTCATAAATATATAAATACTAATCTTAGTGTAATCTCTGCATAATTTTGACTTGTGATTTGGGTTTACTGCAAATGCTATGACAGCCCAAGTGTTCATCTATGCAGTTGGCTGATTCTGTCTCCTTCTGATTTTGCAGAAATCTTTGCCTACATATTCAACACAATCCTGTTTATGTGATAGAAAATGAAACTTGGCTGAGGTGATTCTGTTCTTAGTGGCTTAATGCTACCTCCCTGCTGGTTCTCACCAGCACCAGTCTATTACTGTCCTCTCTTGTACTTTTCACATTTAGAAATCTCCAAAGAGCACAGTAAAGTACCAGCCAGAGGAGATTGAGCAGGAGCAGGCAGAGTAGAAATGTCTGCATAAATATCATTATATTATATTGTAGCTTATTTATTTTGCACATATGTTTAGATTATTATTTA
>VXBS01011650.1:796271-869104 GCA_013400255.1 Sitta europaea | reverse complement strand
TATATATATATATATACACAATATTTATAACCCTAGGATTACAAAGTAACTGATCTTTCAATCCAGGTAGTCAGATGAAATCCATGATTTCTCCCTGACTCCATAATAACTCCAACTCTTGAAGCCTTCTAGAAGATAAAGGGACTGCACTGCTGGCATGGTATTAAGAGTCCAATTCTTATTTCTTCAAATTAAATCTGATTATATAAAGCAGCATTAAGTGTTGTGTTGGTTTTCNATGCAGAGATCCACCCACAGCCACGGGGGAGGTGCCCAGGCTGGAGTGGGTGAGTGCCTGGAGGAGGGTGTGGTCCAGCGGGAAGGCTTTATGGAGAGAGGAGGCCCTGCTCCCAGGCTGGAGCAGCTGTCCTTGGAGGAATGCACCCAGTGGAGAGACCCCAACTGCAGCAGTTTTGGGAGAACCATGTGACACTGAGGGGGCTCACATTGAAGCAGTTTTTGGAGCACTGCTGCTTGTGAGATTGAAACCATGCTGGAGAGTTTTGTGGAGAACTTTCTCCTGTGGAAAGGAACCCCACAGTCTCCCAGGAGAATGATGTCTCAGTTAACATCGTTGTCTTTTTCTGGCAGGTGCAAGTCATTTTTCTCCTCCAAAGTGTTGCTGCCTGTCCCTGTTTGGGTGCCAAAATTACTGTAGTGGATTGTCCTTGGCTGGGTGAAAGCTGTCCAATAGGTTGCTCTGTCACTCCCTTTCCCAGTGGCACAGAGGAGAGAATAAGATGTAGAAAAATCAGAGGGTTAGATAAGGCAGTTTATTACACTGAAAGAAACAATAGAGCGTTTCGTGCACAAGTAAGCAAAGGGAAAAGTCAATCTCTTGATTGGCTTCCTTTTGTGAGCGGTGTTCAGATACCTCCTGGGAAGCAGGGCCTCAGCACCTGTAGTGGTTTCTCCAGAAGGCAAATACTGACGAGTCGTGAATGCCTCCCCGCTTCCTCCTCTCTCCCTTAGCTTTTATACCTGAGCTGACATCACTCAGTATGGACATGCCTTTGTTTAAATTGGGTCAGCTGGCCTGGTTGTGTCCCTTCCCAGGATCTTGCCCGTTCCCCTTGATGAGGGAAGGAATATCAGGGGAACAGCACTGCTCGACAGTGTCCAAAACCTGGTGTGAATTATCAACACTTTTCCAGCTACCACTGCAAAGTGCTGCACTGTGAGGGCTGTGAACTACCTCTGTAAGACCCAGTACAAGTGTACACAGAGAAAAAAAATCCTCTTTTTACTAGTAAAGTGAATTTAGCAAATGAATTCAATGTTTGAGTCATTTGAGCAATGCCCTCAATAAAATGCTTTAATATTATAAATTACCGATTAATGGCTACTACTAATTAATTAATTATTGCTAATAACATTCAGTCATCCCTGATGTGGTAAGGCATTTGGACTAGATAATCACTGTAGGTACCTTCCAAATGAAATAATTCTATTCTATCAAGTTTGTTCTTTTCTGTTTGCTCTGTCCTGTTTTGTACTACTTCTGAAGGTAAACTTCTGTACTTGAAGAACACTCTGTTGTGGTAGTTCCACAACAGTCCTGTTTTATTAATAGTACCAAAAATGGAAGTGAAAATCAAATTCATCATTATAATAAAGGTCAACATATACCTATGAAATATATACAAAATATGTAATAACTGTGATTTTCAAAATGTCCAGACTACTCTAGTATTTCTAAAATTATATAGTTTTTTTCTCAGACAAAATTATTTTCAGAATTTCTCTGAGATTTCTGATGAGTTTCTGGATGACCAAAATTGAATTTTTTGGAACATGAGTTGTTAATTAAAACCTATTCATTGAATCATGTTTGTAATGAAGATCTCAACTGGTACATAGTCTCAAATATTCTTAAAAACAATAGTTTTCAAGCTGCACAAAATATAACACTGTCATTACTTTTTATTGAAAGTTACAATTTTTTCTAGAAGTCACCTTCCACATTTTTAATTGTTTTAAAGAATTGTTTACCAGTGCACAGCTGTGTTTATTTCATATTGCTGGAATAATGTGTAAGAGGCATGCTGTTGCTAAATGGACTTATGGTTTCACACAGCCAATTATCACTATCAGTAAGTCACTAATTGCCAACTGTTACCATATCATAAAATCCCAGAGAGATATACTATGCTAAGTGCAGTCAAATGGCTCTGTTATCTAAGATACCACTGCATGGTAGCTTTTGGCAGACACTAACAGTTTAATAGCTCTTTAAAATCCCAATAATTATTACTTAGCCTACTATCACAATTGATAACCTTGCTGGCAGGGAAAAGAAGCCAAAATCAAAGTAGTAATGCAATCAAAAGTAATCCCATATAAAATCTACCAATGTCATTGGTTTCAAATTAAAAAAGAAAGACTAAACATCATAGGAAACATGGTATCCAGTTATTGACATCTCTGTCCAAATGTAGCGTCCTGTGCCACATGGCATGTGTCTCCTTAACAGATGCTGTAGGTCTGCATCCGGCAGAAAAGTAAACTATAAGGGAGTATTGGCAATCACAGGGAATCCTTAAAGTTTGTAACAGATTTAAACAGGACAGCCATTCATCCTACCTTTCTAATGGAGTTGGTTCCCATATCAAGGTTTGCTAAACAATTTAGGTGTCAGCTCCTGGAACTTCACAATGTTCAATATGTAGTACCAGGGTAAAAAGATTTGAGATGGCTCATTTCAGGCTGGCTGAAATGTGAGGTGATTAGGATTTGTTTCATGGGCTGTCCAAGCAGTCATCCCACAAGAACAGCAGACTTGTCAATACAGTTGGAGGCAGACATGAAGAAGTTATGCTGCTGGTATCCCCTTTTTTATCTGTGATCAAATAAATCTGAGCTTTTCTCCTTAGAGAAGTTATGCTGTTCTCTAACTACCTCAGCACTGCAGGTGCTTAGGAAAACAATGCTCACATGTGCACCATTTATTTCTCATCAAGACAAGTTCATAATTTCTGCAACTCCACTGAATCCAAGGAAATAATGCCTGCAAGTAATTTGTCTGTTCCCTTCCGTTCAATTCAAGGTCTAAAGAGCTACAAAGACAAGGAGTAGATTAGGTGCACTGAGGTTCAATGTTGTCTGGATTTAAAAATGAATAAAGGACAAAGATTATCAACCTAAACCAAGATGAATACAATTTGGTTTTAGGGATAAGTGATGGAAACTGTTCTAGCAAAGAGATTTATGTAATCCTTAAAAGCTGTTCTAAGAATGAAGACAGTAAAACAAGAAGAATTATTGGTATTTCAGTCTCTAAGTGTGTTATTTGAATACAATTCCAAGACAATGGAGACATACAGAAGTATTTATGGGTGTATTTTGACTAACTTTAGTTTTATGCATGGATGTATATAGCTAAAAATTATCCCTTACCAAAATGAGATTGAGCAACTGCAGACCAGCAAATTTCGTTACTCTTAGAAGTCACACATCTTGCCTGAGCATTAGTTTGGGGTCTTTGGAGAAACTATACAGTAAAAATTTCAGACACCAGGAATTCCTTTTACATCACCCTTCCACCTTGTCTCCAGTATGAACCTGAAAGAAAAAGGAGATCAGTGTACATCAAAATATTGCACCATCAAGAAATCCCACCAGAACAGGAATTATTTATTGTTATTTTTCACCTCTTGACACTGTTCAAGCAATAAATGAAGGACAACACTGAGTTAGAAATCTTACAGAGCATGCTCTTGCATGAAGAAGACATGGTATGTGACACAGCTCCTCTTATTTAGCATAAAATACCAGTCAAGTAGGGCAGTCTGTTATTTTCACAGAAGTCAAAAACTGTGAGTTTTTGTTAATGGCTTTGTCTTTGCTGTGGTTTTACCTTGAATCTGTTAGCTGTCATTCAACAATACTGCTTTGTTTTTATGATTAGACAGCAACATAGACTCCAGCTACATAAAAGATCTCATGTTCTTACAAAAAGATTTGGGTTTTGAAAACAAATGGCCAGTTTTCAAGATAATTCTTGAAATGTAGTAGAGATTTTAATAAAGAATAATAGCCTAAAAAATGGAGGAAAGCATGCATTCTACAGGTTTTCCCCCAATTTAACTGCATGCAACTTCTCTAGAAAACCATCTTCTTTGACTTAGCCTTATAACATAATTTGGATAATTACCTTTATTTATGGTATTGTTTAGAGCGCTGCAGAACTGCTGGAGGCTGGTCTTTGGAGATGGCATGTTTATCAAGTATTGTGACTATCCTCTATTTTTATTTGTGTTGCTATTCTGTTAAATCATTTTGCTGCAGAATAGTTTCATAGTTTCCGTGTTACAGTGGCATTTCACAATGCTGTTAAAATGCTAATACATCCCTGGAATGTCAATTGAGGATAAGATATATTGTGTTCACACAGCATGGTCAGTAGGAATTCTCTCTACATAGCAAATATTTTACTGCTGGGTAATCATTAGTTACATAGTTGCAAGTTATGGCTTCTTTTAATTGTGTGATTTTACTGTATAATCTGAGTCTCACACCCAGTGGTGTTTGTTCAGTTTCTAAAAATATTAGTACCTGAAAAAGTTTGGACTCTGCATATAGCACTTTGCAGGTGAACAGCTGACTAAAAGAATGTGACAGCAGACCCTGAGGCACCAGCAAAGGACATGCATTCATGTATGTTGAGTGCTCAGTTGATTTCATATTAATTTCCTACTCTATTAGTGGTAGAAGTTTATGCCACAGTTTTCCTGGAAGCAGGTTTTTTTCCTATGATTCCAGAACAAGCAGCTATGCACATTTCAGTCAATATCTGTGCGCACAGAGAGAGAAAAAATGGTTTGAAAAGAATTTCACTTCAGTCATGCTACTTCTTTCAGTCACAGATTATATTACGTGCTTCAAGACAAGTTTTTGCTGAAATGTCAATGTGCCTTTATCTATCTATCTATCTATTGAACCATAAAACCATAGAATCATTTAGATTAGAAAAGACCTTTAAGATCGTCAAGACCAGCCATTAATGTGGCACTGCCAAGTCCACCACTCAACTATATCCTAAAGTACTGTATCCACGCATCCTTTAATTATCCTCAAGAATCACGACTTACCACTTCCCTGGGAACCCTCTTCCAATGCTTAACAATCCATTCAGTGAAGAAATTTTTCCTAATATCCAGCCTAAATTTCCCCTGTCAGAACTTGAGGCCATTTTCTTTTGTCCCATCTCCTGCTACTTGGCAGAAGAGACCAACCTGGCCACACTGTCTTGTCAGGCAGTTGTAGAGAACAATAAGTTCCCCCTGAGCCTTCTTTTCTTCAGGCTAGATACCCGCAGCTCCCTCAGCTGCTCCTCATAGGACTTGTGCTCCAGACCCTCCACCAGCTCTGTTGTCCTTCTCTTGACACAATCCAGCACCTCATTTTTTGTCATGAGGGGCTCAAAACCTAACGCAGGATTTGAGGTGTGATTTCACAAGTGCTGAATACAGGGTGCAGTCACTGTCCACACTGTTGCTGATGCTGGCCAGGATTCCATCAGCTCTCTTGGCCACCCAGGCATGCCCTGGCTCTTGTTCAGCTGGCTGTTGACCAGCACCCCGGGTGCTTTTCCACCAGCTTTTCAGACATTCTCCTCCATCCCTTGGGTGGATCCTATCTGGCCCCATAGATCTGAGTGTGTCTAAGTAACATATTGTGTCACTGACCTTTTCACTTTAGGTTATGGAGGTTTTCATGCTGGTCCCCATCTTCCAGCTCAAGTAGCTGGGTACATACAGAACAGCTGGTCTTGCTATTAAAGACTGAGAAAAAGAAGGCATTATGTACCTTAGCCTTTTCCTTACTCTTTTTCACTATGTTTACTTACCCACATGTACAATAAAGGATGGAGAATCTCCTTTGCCCTCATTTTTTGCTAAAATATTAATATTACTTTTATTATTATCTTTTATGACAGTAGCCAGAGTAAGTTCTGGTTGTGCTTTAGTACTTTTAATTTTTCCCCCATATAATCTCACAACATCCTGCTAGTCCTCCTGAGCTGCCTGCCTCTTCTTCTGGAGGTGATATGCTCTCCATTTTTTTCTTGAGTTTGAGCCAAATGTCTTTGTTCACCCTGTCTTCTCCTCTTCACTGCCAGATCATCTTTTCGTACACAGATATGGCCTGCTCCTGTACCTTTTGGATTTTCTTCTTGAACATTTTCAAGGTTTCCTGGATTCTTTCAACCTTCAGCACTTCCTCCCAAAGCACTCTCTCAACCTAAATAAGCCAAAGTCTCTTGTCTCAGAATTCCAAAATAGCAGTTCTGCTGAGCTTCCAGCCCTTCAGGACTACTTCCCAAGGGATTTTGTCAACCAGGCCCTAGCTATGATTCTATCTATCTATCTATCTATCTATCTATCTATCTATCTATCTATCTATCTATCTATCTATCTATCTATCTATCTATCTATCTATCTAATCTATCTATCTATCTATCTATCTATCTATCTGTCTGTCTGTCTGTCTGTCTGTCTGTCTGTCTGTCTATCTATCTATCTATCTATCTATTTAATCTATCTTTGTCTCACAGGCAGAGCTGCTTGCAGCCAAATTCTGCACACCTGTGGAAGCAGAGAACCAGTCAATTCCCATCTCCATAATGACCTGCAAGATTATGCCAGAAGAATCTAGAGCTTATGCAGCACAGATCTCATGGAAATTCTATTTCTTTACAAGGAAACTGCTCTTTGAGCTAAAAATATTTACAGTGCCAAAGTATTAAATTATTGTAGCATTTTTAGCAGCTAAAACCAAATCAGCTAAGTATTCTGGATCAATTTTTCAAAATTTATCTCACATATAAATTCAGTCAACAAGCTCCTACATTTCATAAAGCCATAAGCAGAGAGCGTAGTCTGTTAAATGAAGACAGGCAGACAACAAATGTTCAGCTATGGATTATATTCAAAAGCTGACAAATAAAACACCATTTTAAGGGATAAATGTTATATCTCCTGTATTGAGTTTTAAGCCAGATCAGACAAATAGACTCAATCTTACTCTACTAAATTTCTATCAAGCATTTCCTTAAATGTGATTATTCTGGCTTTTCAGTGGAATGCAGCAGGATAAGGAGAAGCTTTAACATCATCTCAACACATCATTATCCTTCCTTCTGGCAATTGGTAAATGTATAAAAACAAAATAGTGCAAAATAAGCAAAAACTGTTACAGGATGCTGAAAATCTTCTTTCTTAAAAATGAAAAAAAAATTAAATGGTCTTAGTGCTCTCATTTTTTGCAGGAGATTATTGTAAACAGAAATTTCTATCCCATCATTAGAAGAATTTTACTGTGGAAACAAAAATTTAGAAAGTGTTTTTCTCATTTTTATCATTTGGTTTTGATAAATCTTCTCAAAAACAGACAAGATTGTTCCACTGAGTGATTTATATTTCTCAAGCTTCACCTGTATTTTTCAGAGCCTTTTATAGTCTTGCGTTTTACAGTAACCCTCCTCTTTTTTTTTTCTTTTTATTTTTTCATCTAGTTCCAAATTCCCTCCATGAGTTTCTCTGCAGATTTGTCAGTTTTCTTTCATATTGTGTGGGAAGAGAAATTCCAGAAATGACACCTGGAAGTCACCTATATATGGGTAGATTATAAGTCTTTTTTCTCAAGAGTATAATCCATACACAAAACATGAATGTGTGCAATTGGTTTACAATAAAAAAATGGGAAAGCAATGTAAAAAACTAAAATATGTTTCCTAATCCAATGCAGATATATTCTTTTTTATTTTCTTCATCTCTTCAAATAGTTGTTTGTATTAAGCATTAATGGTTATGCTACTTGTGAGTAGAAAACTGAATAGTCTACCATAATCTTTTGGTGTTGTTTAAGCAACAAGCTGCACAGATGCAAGTTTTAGCTAAATGTATTTTGGCATTAGCAGTGTTGAAATGAATGTGTTTCTGCAGCTAGAATGGCAACATAAAATCAATTACCAACTCTTCTTGTTTAAGAGATATGTTGATCCAAATGCATTTTTCAGTAAGAACACACTGTAATACACAGGTGAAGGCAAGAGATGTTTGTAAAATTAAGCAATTAAAAAGCATCAAAAGAGTATTTTCCACAAAATGCTGATTCTAAGGTAACAATATCTCCATGAATTATTTTATTGTATGAATATTATACGTGCTATCTACCTCTTAGTATACATGGATATGTATGTGTTCCTATGTGTGTGTGTGTGTTCACACAGGTTAAAGAAGTATGTATTCTTTATTTTATTTAAAAGCTAATTAAAATAATGAACCAGTAGAGCATCATGACTTTCCTAATAGATGTTTTAAAAGAAGAAACATCCCAAATCTCTTTCTATTCAAATATATTTTAAAAACCTAGAGGAAAAAAAATCCATCTTTGGTGTTATCTCATTAATTAACACCTGGGGATAATCTGGTTCCTAAGAAAGGACAATTATTCAAAAGTAGAAGAAATAATTACTTCTTGAAAGTTCAGGGAGTGATGATATAAATATTTGTAGAGAAATTGCCTGTCCACAGTGTTTATGGATGTGGGGCTAGAAAATCTCCTTCATTTTCCACTTTGCTTTTCTGTTCGTGACTCAGTTCTTTAATTAGGATGTTTCTGGCAGTATTAGCAATACCGGGAAGCCAGTGACACGATATATCATATGGAACAGAGAGACAGAAGCAACTCAAAAGATAAATAAGTTAGAAAAAAGCATAGTGATCACATGTATCCAATAAATCATTGGAAGATAGAAACCTGAGCATTGAGGGGAAGGAAAGGGCAACAGTCCTTCCCCTTCCTTCACAGGGATTCTAGGGATATTATTATATACCTGCGCAAAGACTTTTAATGAAACAGTATTATGGAAGCTTCTTTAATGCAAAGATTATAATTTTTCATATCCCCAAGTAATATCATAAAACCACAAAACTACAGAATTTGTGTTGAAAGGGACCTTAAAGATCATCTAGTTGTAATGTCTTCTATGGGCAGGGAGATCTTCCACTAGACCAGGTTGCTCAAAGCCCCATCCAACCCTGACTTTGAAAACTCCCAAGGATAGAACATCCTCGGCTCCTCTGGACAGCTTTGAGTGATGGATTTCTTCCAAATATCTGGTTTAAATCTCTTGTTCTCTTTGCCCTATTACCACACATCCTTGAACAAAACTACTCTTACTCTTTATTTTTATAAGTTCCCTTCAAATACTGGAAGGCTGAGGTCTCTCTAGCATCTTCTCTTTTCCAGTCTGAAGAACCCCTGCTCTCTCGTCTTCCTAGAAGTGCTCCAGCCCTCTTGTGTCCTCATGACCCTCTTGTAGACCCACTTTAACAGGTCTAAATCCTATTTATGCTAAAATCTCCAGACAAGGATACAGTTCTCTAGGTGGGAGAGAGTGGAGCAGAGGACCAGAATCGCCTCCTTCAACCTGCTGACCAGTCTGCTTTTGAGGCAGCCCAGGACACTGTTGATTTTCAGGAGTGTGACTGTGCACTGTTAGCTCATGTCCAGCATTTCATCCACCAGAACCCCCAAGTCCTGCTCCATAGGGCTGCTCTCAATGAATTCTTCTCCCAGGCTGTACTCATGTCTGGAATTCCCCTGTCCCAGAAGCAGCACTTTGCACTTGAAACTTGTTGAACCTCATCAGTTTCTCATGAATCCAACTCAAGATTTTCCAGCAGTCCTTTTTTCTGTTGTGTCAACTTTTAGCAGCTTCATATAATCTGCAAACTTGTTGAGAGTGTACTTCATCTCATTTTCTTTGTCATTGATAAAAATGTTAAAGAGCAGCAAAGACAGAGCCCTGAGGGACAACACTCATCACATCTTCCACCTGGACAGTCACTGATCACTGGCTGTGTCCATCCAGTCAATTCCTTATCCAGCCAACAGTTCACCCTCCAGATGCATGTTTCTCCAATTTGGAGATAAGGATGTCAGGTGGGATGGCATTGAACACCTTGCAGAATTCTAGGTAGAGGTATCTCTTTCAGTCACTCCACCATAAAAGACTGTAGTGCTTAATGCAGAGTAACAATATCAAGTCAAAATCCTTTCATCCTATAAGATGTAAATATACTGTACATCCAGCAGTAAGATTGCAAGTTGTTGTCAAGTAGGACCTATATTTGCATATGTTTTCATACTGGTAATGTTCTCTTTAAAACTGGTTGGGCTTGTAATATTTGACAATTCATTGTATTGGTAAAATATGTGACACACTACCTTGGAACATGAATGAAAATGTTATTATAAATAAATATCTTTATTTCCATCAGTACAGCACTTTTGTCTAAATGAATATCCATTATCTCCTATCCTGAATCAACTTCATCATCTCTGAGTTTAGGCACCTGCAGATATTCCTGAATTAGGATCTTGGTTGCCACAGGTTCTTTACTTATGATACTGATGAGAAAGAGAAGTATTCCCGGAGAAAAAAGCCTTGTCTATGATCTGAAACTCCCCCTGGAAATTCCTCTCTCTCCTTGCTGAGTACACAGGGAGCATCCATTACATATGCTTTTAAGTGGAATGCCTGGAGATAGGGGGAATGAATCAGGATCCCTGAATCTTTTCTTTCACTGTTACGACACATTATCTATTTGCTCTACTTAATCAAAAATTCTCTGCAGAAGGGACTGTATCTTCTGTCTTATCAAATAGCCTGGAAAATGTTTTAAAAAGACAACACATTTTTTTTCAAATGCATTTTAGGGTTGTGTGAGTTGCATACCTCAGAGACACCATTTTCATCTGAACTTCTCAATAAGTCTGTACTTTGAGAAACACATTTTCCATTTTTTTTTAAATTTTGTTTCCATTTTACTTAAAACCATTCAATGACATTAGTCAGAACAAGATGGGACACTTTTTTTGTTATATAAACATTTTACTCAATCAGCTGTGGAATAGTTGTAATTTTCGTTTGTTAGATTTGGTGAAGCTGAATTAGAAAAGCATGACAAAGCAAGCTGAATTTTAGGTGTGTTTTTATACTCATTACTTGCAATAACTCTTGTAGAAACATTACATTATTTGAGGATCTGAGATCAATGATTTATACTTGATGTCTTTGTCTGACAATGCTTGATTAAAAAAATACCCAAGCCCAAACAAATAAAATTATTATAACATACGGAATTTTAGAAAGAAAAAGTATATTTTTATATATATATATATATATATATCTCCTTTTTCTACTGTTTATATTCATCAAGTTTTGCAACTCCATTTCTCAGGTGGAAGTGCATTGATCCTAACTGTAGGTCATTGCTGTATTTCTGGCACAGCAGAGCTTTTCCATCCTAATGCAGAGGTGTAAATCTACACTCTTAACATCCAAGACAGTAATTCAGACAGCAGGTTATATCCTACTCTTCTCAATAGGGTGTTCTTTTGGAACAAAAATCTTTTTAGATGAAATTTGCTTGGGAACAGTTTTGTCTTTATGGAACACTAGGGTGTTCATCGATGTATTTTACAAAAATGTCATAAAGGTGTAAATGTTCTGACCACTTGCAGCAATATGTTATATATTTAAATTTTCTTAAAGTCTGTCATGCAGTCCTGTTAGTGCTGTCATCCATAATTAAAATATGTGATGAGGTTTGAACTCAAAATTCCACCAAAGACGTTATATAAGCCTGAATTCAAAAGGCCCTTTATCATGGTCAAAGAGATAATCAGTTCATAGAAAAACTCTTACTGAGAACCTGGATGATCTTGTAGACTGATCTGTAAAGCCCATGTAAAATTTAAATCTTTAGCGATCTTGAAGAAAATGGTTTCTCTCTGATAGCAAATACCTGAGATTTTTTGAAGCCTGTTAAAAGAGTTATTATTTAACTTGTCTTGACAACATATATTTTAAGTTGCCTTGTTATAAATCCCACAAAGGCCCTACAGACTGATTTACATTTTTAAGGTTTTCTTGAAACCAGAGGAGAAACTTTTTAAAAACAACTTAAATTCTGAATTATGTTTGGTAATCTTTCCACAAAGGTTTTAACATATCTTTATTTGAATCCAGTGTGAATATCTAACCAGTCAATTTTTTTTAAGTAAGAAGGGATAAGGAGATATTTGGCTGAAACTTACTATCAAAGGCATTACTTTGGACTGTCTGCATCCAAGACAAAACAAGAGGGAAGAGTTAATTCATAACAGGCATTACCATATACAATCCTCTCAAATAAAAACATCTAACTCTAAACTATCAAAACACAGGGGACCTGAAACTTCCAATATGATTTTGTTTTTAATAAAAGCCTGCATTCTAAAGAATGCAGCCAGTTCAAATTGAAAAGCCTAAGTCTATCACCTATAAAGATGTACATTGCACAATAATGGTTTTGTGGTTGCTGTCCTGAGTTTTTATTATGGCATAATAAAATTATTATTAGTCTTTATGCAGATTTTATCATATCCTCTAGAATTTAGGAAGCCAAGGAGAATTTTAGAGTGACCAGCCCAGGTGGCTGCAAAATCAGTCTGGAGAATGTAAAAAAGGGGGTAAAGTGGGTGAAAAGTGAGGCTTACATAATATAATTGCAATATGACTTGAAAACAGCAGAAGAGTAAAATGAATGAGCTAAAGAAAAATGCAGTTGGAAGAATAATGTTAGAGTGGAAAAAACAGAGTCAGTTCACAATCTCTTGTCTTGGGCTCTCACCCAGAGTTCAGTCTGCCTCTCAATCTGCTTCTTGCACTGCAGCTTGCAAATTGAGCTACCTGCACAAGGTGCATTCCTCTCAATGACAAATTTGGGGATATTCTTTGGTAGACTATTGTCAGTTCACAATAAAACTTATTTTTTTAAATGTAATAATGCATTTTGAAGTCAGACTGAGGAGGTAGCCCTCAGAGTCTTGCATATTAATGCAGAAGTACCGCAGTTCAAAGCAATTGAAGTGAAAAATTATTAATTTCAGAGACTACGGATGATAATTATGATACCTCATTTGTGCTAGATAATGTGCTTTTTACTGTATAAAAATCTTCAGCCAGGTTACAAGGTTTTGAAAGCCCAAACTTTTCTTCTTAAAAAATCCCTTCTTTTTAAAAAACTTAGGTTAATTGTCATCACACTTGACAGTAATTTTAATTCTTATAGCACATTTTATTAAGAACACATTAACATTTTAGAAGAATGACTGTATGTCCCACTTGCTCATATTCCTCCAGAAGAAATTTTGTGGAAACTTTGGGTGAGTCCCACCCACCAATAAACTGTGTCAATCTGTCCTAGGCAATTAAATGGTATATTTAATCTCTTTTACCTCTGGAGAAGGCCTGTGTTTCACACTTATTAGTTAATTAACTGGCCCATTAGTTGAACTGACACCAATTAAAGGGGTTGAAAAGACAGCTTTCCTTTCACTTGCAAGCCTTTTCAAAGTCAGATTATGATATACATATAACTAAACAACAGTTTCTGCCATGGATTTTTGTGAACAAGCTTTACCTTTAAGGTAGAACCTTTGATTTACTAGGGTCAATGTTGCTAATTAAACCCCTTAATTTTATTCTGTCTAACGGTAACACAGTGAAGGACATAAAGTAATGTACTTTTTAATGTTGAATACCTAGAAGAGACTGGAGAGTGTACAAAGGATCGAGCTTCCACCCAACCTTGCTTTGACTTTTTAAATAAGTGTTCTACACTCTGAGCTTTAAATTTTAACAAGGATTCTCTAGGACCTAATATTTGCAGGAATAAAATATGAATGTCTTATAATTAGGGTGTCAATATTGTTTGTATTTGTGCACAATTTAGTCCTTTTTGAGATGCATTTGAAAGTAATTTTAATTCACCAACTATCTTTTACCTCAATCTATTCCTTTTAACAGCACATATTTCAGTCAGCTACTTTCCCAGAACTCTGAAAAACTTCTATCAACCTTTGGAATCATCTTTCAGGCTATGCCAGATTAAGAAGAATCACATTTCAGCCAATAAACCTGTACATTTCAGATTTTTCCAAATCCCCTCTTTTGATGATGATGTCTGTGAGATCCTTTAGAACAAACTGGCTTCTTGACAATCAGTCCAGGGTGTATTCCAAACAAAAGGGGAGTAGTCAGTATCCAGACAAACAAGGACAAGGATTGGTAGATAACTACTGCCTTCAAAAACCAACAATTCTGGGTTTTGCAGCCATTGTTAAAATTTTTGTTGATTAACTTCAGCAAAACGACTGTACAGCGTTGTGACCATATCTCCGTCTTCCAGTTTCTGAATTTTGTGGCATGTAAAGCTGTTTCAGGAAACAAAGCAGAAACTTATTACAGAATTTTTCTATTTCTTTTTGTTAATCAAACTCAATTCAAAGTTTATAAATGGAATTTGACTTGGGTATGGCTGTGGTAGATATGTTTTGAAGTTACCGATTTCTAGTTCACAGCGTGGTACTGTGATAATATTTTAGTCATAGTTTTAGTGCATTTTCTCTGATATAATTTCTTAGACATTTGGGAAATCACTCATGAAAAAAGCTGATCAGTATTCAATATTTTCAAGATGACATCTGATTGCTCACATGCATTCTTTCTGCAGTATGTCACCAGAATGCAGTCCTTCAGACTGGATCTGGATTTATGGAAGCTTATCAGAGAATTGTGGGCTAGACTCAGAGATTATAGAAATATGTACAGCTCTAGCAAAAAATATATCAATTCACACAGTTTAAGAAGATTTCAATACCTCTATTAGGAAGCTAGCATATATGGCACAGAAATCTCTTAGACAAATAACCCTCTCACAACACTTACCAGATCATATCTTTGTTTGTCCATTCTGCAGGATGGAATAAACCCTACCATCCCAAAAAGGGATGGTATTACTTTGGGAATAAATGGTATTGCCTCTAAATACTTCTGTGAATGTGAACACTCTTTTGTGTGCCATAGAACAGAGGTTCATACTGATAAGACTTGAAGTATGACAAGAGATTGCAATTTCTGTCTAACACCACGTTCTCAAAGACGGTACAACACATTTGAGTGAGAAATAATTTGGTCTTTGTGCTATTTCTACCCTAAAGCTCCTTTCAAAAGAGACAAATTGTGATAAATTATGTGTGGTAGAGTGACTGATGGCAAAAAAAAAAAATCAAAAAAATAATCAAGCTGTTTCACTTAGGTCCTCACTATGGAGTTGAACTAAGCTTACCAGAAATAAGACAAACATTTTACAAGTAGTCATCCAGTCCTGCTGCTCAGTCTAGAAGCTATGTTTTTAAGTTCCAGCCACCCCCACTACTCAATAGGCTCCACTTTTTTCTTTCAGGGGACTGGTAATTAGCACAAGTACAGTTATTGTAAGGTAATTATATGTTCAAAAACTAATGTACTTATGTGAACCAAAGGGTAGCTTACCTTGTGAGCATTTGATAAGCAAACAGGTGCTTAAAAGATTTAATGGGTTTGTAGCCATCTGTAGTGATTAATGACGTTTAAGGGCCTCACTGCAACTCATAATATCATCATAAATGAACACTGCGGTTTTCAGTTCAAAAAAAGAAGTGTAAATTATTCTTAGATTTTCCTGCTCAAATCCCTTTTGCTTAGTTACAATTTTGTATTTCAAAGGGTAATGAATAATTGAACTTTCCCAGAAGCAATAAAGAAAAAAGAAAAACTCACCCTTCTAACTTTTCTCCATCCCCTCCTTTTACCACAAGGTAGAGTGAAGTATATTTTTCCACATACAAAACAGAGAATCAGAGCTGATTTTCCTTCTTTATAAACAATTTCTTGCCTCTCATTTCTCTTTCTAATCAGAAGCCCAGGCTGAGCCATTTCTGTTCCCTACGCACTGTAGAAATGTTGCACCTTTTGATATCAGTAACCAAGTTCATGCTGTGGCCAGATACTTCTCCCTGCCTGGAGATGAAGAGCCAAGAATGAATATAAAAGAAAGTGCCCCTGCCTGTGACTCAGAAGTGGTTATGACTGAATAGCATTAAGTTATGTGTTATATTATATAGAAAAATTACCCTATATTTTCAAGATGATGTCCCAAGATTTCAAGAATCAGTCTAACAGGGTATATAATTTTTTTTTTTTACATAAATTGTCATCCAATTTAGATGTATAATTTTAACTCAGATTTTTCACACATATTTGAGCCACCTTTAAGCAACCAAGTTTAAATACTCTTGAAAATATGGTAGTACAGCTTCTCCAGATAGCTAACAGTATCCAGATAGTCCTGTAATACAGCAGAGACATTAAGAGTAGCAGGCTGTAAGCTTTGTACACCCAAAAGACTGAGGCCTGGAAAATTTGCTGTGCCTGAATATTCCTTGACCTACTTGCATCTTTGTTTCAATTCATTTAGTTATGATGGCAGTTTATCTTGTCGATCAGGTAGCAGTTGTACTTTTTGTTATGTCATGTGATAAAACTCATCTTCACACCCACAAAAGACCAGAGGCACAATGGCAGGTGGGGAAGTCTATCCTGGCTGTTTCCAGTTTGCTCCTAGGTCCATTGCCAGGGATCCTTCAGCCCATCATAACCTCATCTCTGCAAACCCAGAGAACAAGAGCACAACGGTAGAGGGCCAAGGAACCCAAATTAAGGGGTCAGACAAAGGGACACTCTGTACATGCCCCTGCCAGCAGAACCTCAGCTGCACTGACCCACCCAGTGTGAAACTCATCATGAGGAGTCATTGGGACCAGATCTCCATCTCATCTTTTGAACAAAGGCAATTGCTGCCAAGGGGTGTGGGAAGCCATATGGGAAGAAGAGAAAGAGAATGTTGGGATTACCCAATATTTATGAGGGCACGTTTAGGAGAGGAACCAAAGGTGAGAAAAGGGAGGAACAAGTGTGGGAAATAGAGGGATGAGTCTATTTGCATGTAAGCAAGGACTGATCAGTATAGTTTCTAACCTCATCCTGGGCTTAATCACTGTAGTCTGCCCTGTCTCCTTGTTAAATTCCTTCAATTATTTTCTAGTAAGTTGCTCTCTACTCTGTGTGCAAGTGAATGTATGGGTCTGTGGTGTCAACTGGAGTGAGTGCAGGAGTGTGAGTAAGTGTGGGGTCACTAGTGAAGATCAAGCTGAATGAGCTGTCAGGGAGTGGATTGGGATTAAGGGTGGGAAGGGATGGGTGTCTGAGGGCCAGCTCTGTGTGTGAGAGAACATCTGTGGCTCTCTAAGGGTGGGAGCACAGAGAGGTTGTCTATGGGACCAGGGAATCCTGGGCTTTTCTCTCTGTGCATGTGTGTGTGTGTGTGTGTGTGTGTGTGTGTGTGTGTGTGTGTGTGTGTGAGATAGTCTGCACCAGCAACTGCAATGGGATTATGGTACTGTGACCTTTGGGGTTTGTATGTCCAGGTGTTAGCTGTTGGTAAGACTGGGATCTAGGGACAGCAACTGGTCAGGCTGGGTGTAACAGCCCAGCTGCTTGAGGGACTCACACTGTATGTATACAGAGAAATATGACATATTCTCCTACTGTCATATCTCCATCCTGCTCAGTCAGAGACAGGAGGAGATTGAAACCACTGCTGCTGTGTTTGTGTCAGAGCTCCAAGTGTTCATCTCTTATTTGAGTGGCCAGATAAAAACGTGCATGGTGTCTACCTGTACTCAGTGTGCATGTTCCTAGTGGGAATACATTTTCAGTCTCATTAATTTTTACACGTGAGGCCATGAATCTGCAGCAGCCATTCCTCTCTCAGGTTGTTGGATCCAGTATAATATTATCCTCTAACATTTATCTTCATTTTTATGTGATTTAATCATAGTTTTATATCAATAACAGTAGTAAGGTACTATTTTGTGTAACATATTGACAGTGTACATGATCAGAAGTCTGAGAACCAAAGATATAGGATCTGGCATGAAGCAGTGAGACTCTCAGTGGGACTGAGATGGTGAGAGATGGAGAACATCTCCATCTCCAACTGACCAACACTGAGTTATGGAGATGCAAATGCAGAGCTGGACCAATTGGTTTTAGGGGTAAAAAGGAGAAAAAAGAAGTGGTATCAAACATACAGAAAAGACAACATTTGTAGTAAATTTGGGGGTAAAGTGATATGGAAACCAATGAGTAAACAGCAAGATGTAAAAGCATTTAAGCAAATTGACTCAGTGTCCACTGAAGGAGGAAGAAACCATTAACATTTCATTACTCCTGGCAAAGAAGCCCAGGTGCTACTGCATTTCCATAACACCTCCCAAACCCTAGTAGACTTAACTCACTAATATTAGGACTCAGAGGAGCAGAAGAATGGTGAGTATAACATGAGGAATAGGAGTAAAAGCTGTGTAAAACAATTTTAACTTCACTTTTATTCTTTCTTCAACAATGAGATCTAGACTAATAATGGCTTAATTCTTGAGATTTCCATAATACAAAAAATAAATTAATGGCTACATATATGTACATACATATATATATACATGCACATATACATACATACATGCATGTGTATGTGTATGTATATGTATATGTATATGTATATGTATATGTATATGTATATGTATATGTATATGTATATGTATATGTATATGTATATGTATATGTATATGTATATGTATATGTATATGTATATGTATATGTATGTATGTGTATATGCTTTCTCTGTGCAATTTACAAGGTTTTGAGCATGACAGTACATATGCTTAAAAGTAGCTGGCCTTTAAAAATGTCTATCACCATAAATCTGGCAAAGTGTATGGGCACACAAGAAGGATGTCTTCTGGAACACTGGAAGAACTAGGTGAAGGGAAGAGCAAAGAAAAGGACAGTGGTATTGCAGTGAAGTACTCATGGAGGAAAAAAGGGGAAGAAAAAAATGCTATGTATAGAGGGAAATGTTGCAGGAACAATATCTGAAAGAAATCATGGTACATTAGTTCAGGGACATTTGTCTCAAAGTTTTAAACAGGAATTTATCAAAAAAAACACATTGTATCATTCTGTTAGTGACAGTATTCTGTTAAGTATTGTCTGACTTCTGCCAAGCTATGAAAGCTGTTCTAAAATCAATTGGATCAATAATATAGTCTCTAAAAATAAAATCCTCTCCTGTTCCTCCCTTTTCAGCTGTGAATCTGAACGTTGCTTTATATAGATGATACTTACACACAATAATGTCACTTACATGGGTTTGAATGGACAATACCAACCTCGGCACAGAAACAGTTCCTGATCTATTTTGGATTGTGGAATTTGAAAACTTGCAATTCTAAAGCTTTAGACACAGAATACAAAATATTCTTTACTTTTAATAAGACTACCTACCATCTTCAACTATGCTCGCCAGGAACAATTTAACTGAAAATAAATTAATTAAAATCTAAGCACCTGTCCAAAGGTTGCTACTACTCCGACCAAAGTAGCTACTCATTTGAGCATGTTTTTTGTTAAAGGCCAAAGAAATGTGACAGCACTTACTTGCAATTGCTCCTAAGTCATGGGCAGTGCTAATCATCATGTTCTTAAATCTGTTACTGTATACAGCTCTGAGCCCCAACTTGGTTGGTACTCACAGCTATTGCCACGTGCACTCAAACAATATAAACACAGGATCATTTTCCTTGGCCTGACTATTGTCACAGCCACCCAAATGAGTTGATGTCATCTAACCTATCTAAGTAATATCAAATCCAGTATTTGCTCATTACGTCCCAGTTCTTGAACACCACTGATAATAATTGTGCTATCCATCTCATCCCAGCTGATCTTTTTCATAAAAATGAGTCTCCCCAGTCAACTTCACATCATCTCTTATTGACCCTTCTTACTTGATATATATTGGAACATACACTCTTTGGTTTCATTGTCACTTATAGTTTAAATATACAAATCTTTCTTCCTATAAACCTTTACACACTTCACTAGCTGGACTTTATTTCATGCTCTGCCCAGCTGCCACACTTCCTGCCCCTTTATTCCTAGGCATTCATCATGTTTTATGGAAAGCATATGCTCTTTCTAAAAGGTGTGTGTGTATATATATATATATTTATATATATACACACAAACACACACACACATATTAGAAAATTATCTGATTAACACTGGCAGTTCCTCTATATGCTGGTTTTGACTGGGAGAGGTAATTTTCTCTATAGGAGCTCATACTGCTAGACTATGTTTTGGATCTGTGACCGAGGCAGTGCTGGTAATGTGGGATTTTTAAGCTGCTGCTGAGCAGTGCTTGAACAGTGATAAAGCCTTTTCTCTTTCTCACACTACCCTGCCAGCATGTACACTGGGGATGCACAAGAGGTTGGAGGGGACAGAGGAGTAGCATCTAGATTTGCATGTGGACTAAGTTATCTTCTCTGAATTTCTCCCCTGGTATTGCCACAGGAAAAGCCATTAGATAAAAGAAGGTTTTTCAGTCTGCTAAAACAAATTTTAACACAACCCAGTGTCTGGAAATTGAAGCCACAAAAATTTTGCATATTTTAAAGTTGAGAAATTAACTATTGAAAAAGTTTGCAAAAGATCACTTGGCAGTATATTGCTTAAAATACAAACATCAAGACTAATTTTTTCATTAGGAGATTTATTCTTACTTAAAGTGAAATCATTAAATGATGTTTATGTAGAAAGTCAGGCTAGGTAATACAATTACTTTTTCTGGGTTCAACAGTCTGCCAAGTCCCTTTCAGTCTGTTTAAGAGATGGCTATCACATATCCTGAGCTGGAAAAAATCTGGGATCCAGATGCACACCATTTTAAAAAATTCAGACTTAAACAATGACTAGTTAGTTTTATGAATCACAAAAAATTTGACAAACACTACTCAAAAAGAAACTACTATCCAAATGCTTCCAGGTCTAATAAGATGTAATATAGAGCTACAGTACTGATATTTAAAAAAAAAAATAGTCAAAAGAACCAAGAAATAAATGCATTTAAAGAATCAGCAGGAGAAGAACATTTCAGACAATTTCATAACTGCTGAATGATATTTAAGTATAGAGAATGTTAGACCCAGATGGGCATGCTGTGAACTATTCATAATGTTAAATGTTAATATTCATAAAACAACAGATTTCACCCTTTATGGATTGAAATACTTGAAACTGTTATTGGCCTATTATTGTTGTTTTAAACAGTAAACCTTAAATAAGTTTAGACTTTAGCAGTTAATTGTTTATCAGCTGATAATTTTCCCCTCTTGTTCTTCCTTTATCATGCAGTAAAATAACAAGTGCCTGAGAATTAAGATTAGTGATCTGTGTGGGCTTGAGTTTCAAGATGTGAATATTGTGTCATTGCTCACACATGCCAAAGGAATGGAACAACCTGTTCCTGCATTTTCACGACACAGGGTGAACATAACCCACATGCAGGCCAAACCTCAGCATATTTGGTAGGGTTACTGCTGATTCAAAAGACGTAATTACATCAAAATCTGTGTGAAAAACTGTGAAATAACTATTACTGTGCATGGTTGAGTAGAACACCAAAAATAGTGCAAGTCACTGTCACATTTTTAAATGGTGCTGAGCGTTGTTAATGTACTCACACTGCCTCTTTAGAAGGAAGCAAACCATAACAGGAAAATTTAATCAGAAATGTCTAGAAAATAATATTCTTGGAAATAGAAGGTAGGGTGAACCAAAATTGTCTTTACCTGTATATTGCTCAAAACATAATGTTATTTATTATGTTAACTGCACGCACAGCTCAGAGGTCACTAATCAAATTTTTAAAGCAAATACAAACAAAAATCACTTTGCAGGGGCATGAGATGAGGTTTGAAGGATACTAATTTTCATTTCAGTGGATGGCCTAAATAAAACCAGTCTTAACTGAAAAAAGTAATCTCTTTCCATTGTAATGATTTATGGGAGGCATGTTTAATTAGGTTTTTATCTCCATTTTCTCCTGTGGTCTCAGTTCCCAAACAAGCTGCCTATTCAATGATTCACTGGCATCACAGAACCATAGTACATCATAAAAAATACAATCTGGTCAGAAAGCTTAATCCAGTTGATTGTGAAGATAGACAAAACCAAGATTATACTACATTACACTACAATATTTCAGCTGGAAGGGATCTACAGCCATCATCTTGTTCAACTGCCTGACCAAGTCAGGGATGACCAAACATTAATGCATGGTGCTAAGAGCTTTGTCCAAATGTCTCTCAAATGCTAGTAGGGTTGAGGTATGAATCACCTTTCTAGGTATCCTGTGTTTGACCACCCTCTTGATAAAGTAGTGCTTCCTATTGTTCAGTCCAAAACTTCTCTGATGCAGCTTTGAACCATTCCTGTCACTGGATCCCAGGGAGAAGAGCACAGCATCTCCCCCTCCACCTCCCTTCTTCATAAAACTCTACAGAGAACTGAGGTCACCCCCCAACAACCTTTTCCCCAAAATAGACAAACTTAAGGTGCTCAGATGCTCGTTCAAGGCTCTTCCATCCAGCCCTTTCAGAGTTCCAATGCCCTGATCCACTTACAAATTCAACTGATACCACCTCTCTACCTGTTCTCAAAGATAGTAGCTGCTTCCACTTTCCTTAGTAAATTTTGTATTTAGTAGTAACTGCTGTATAATTAAGGTCTTTAAGGAGCCATTCTCAAAAAAGATTTTTCAATATGCAAATGAAGCAAACTTCTTACTTATGTGAATTGTATTTCTGTTCCTCTTATTTTAGATAGAAACATATAGTTCATGTTCCATATCTCTACATTAAGATTTTCCCAGTTCTTTTCTCTTTGTATGTCCTTTTTAGATCATTTTCCCAGCATGAAGAAGCACAACAGAAGGCTTGCTTATATGGAGCACTGTTCAATCAGGAAGTGCTTAATCACGCCACCCATTTTATCAGGTTATCTTTGCACGTGTTAGTGTGCATAATGATAATGTCAATGATTATAAAGAGAAGTTATTGCATTATGTTCTATTTGGCCAGTGTAATATTTAAAAGATTAAATTATTTTTTAATGTATCTTTATAGACTTCAAATTGCTAACAGCCTCAGTTAAGAGGGTAAGATAAAGTAGACCTCCTGCAACAACTAAAGACACTAGGGATGTTAAGCCTCACTGCTGTTTTCTTCTTGGGGCTTATATGCACCAGGCTGGATATGCCAGCAGGAAGAAAAAATCAAAGACAATTCCATATGAAAAGCTAGATATGGAAGAGGAACACAGTCTAGTTTAACACAAAGGACAAAAAGGCCCTGAAAAATAGAGTACAGAAATTCAATATGACCTTGTGATAATTTCAAGCAGAAGGCGTTTGTGGATATTCCTAATCCAACTTCCTGCTCAAAACAAGCTATTTCTGTAGTCAGACCAGGTTGCTCAGGATTTTATACTGCTGGGTCTTGAAAACATCTAGGGATGGACTGAGACTTCACACTTCTCTGGTTAACCTGCTTGTGACCAAGCTTCCCCTCTTTGCTTTTGCAGAAAAAGTTTTTCTTATACTCAATATCAACCTTATTTTAAATTACACCCCTTGCCTCTTATTGACCTTCCATGCACCTCTGTGCAGACCCTAGCTCTGCCTTTTCTATAACCTCCTCATAGGACCTGGGAGGGGCATCTGTTCAGTTTATTCATTTTCCTGTTTCTCCAGTTTAGCCTGGAGAAGACCTTTCTTTTCCAGGATAAACAGGACAGGCTCCCAACTTCAACCTGCCTTGGTGGCCCTTTGATGAACTTGCTACAGCTTGTATATTTCTATATTGTATTGCAGGGCTAAAACTGGACACTGCAGCTTCAGTCTAATAAATAGTGAATGGAGGAGGAAAACCTCTCCCCTTGGAGAAGGGACCCACTCTAGTCCTGTTAATGCAGCTAATTTGATAGCATCTTCACAGTTGATGAGGGCACACTCCACTGCATTTTACAGACCATTGTTAAAGATATCAAGCAGAACAGTTTCCAGGTAAGATGTCTCTGTGACTCTGTTTCTTACCTGTCCCCAATATGACCACAACCCATTAACCTCTGCCTTTTGAGCCTGATTGTTCTGCTAGAGTTTTACCAATTTGGTTGTTCACTCACCAAGCCTTCAATGTCCAAAATCACGTGCAAGAACAAGGGAGGAGGCAATATTGAAAGACTTGCTGAAGTTTATATAAATGACTGAGAAATAAATAAGCTTTACTAAGATTTAATCTTCCCAATTAATAACGTATTCTGCTTTATTTTTATGTGTCCAATGAACCAGTATTACTTTGGAATCCAAAAGCTTTCAAATCTTACATTAGCTATTACCTTTTATGATTAGTTTCCTAAAAATCCAGCAGGCTTATTACTGAGTAAGAATACCTCACAAAAAAAATACATTGTCAACAAGCTTGGGTTTTTGTGCATTTTTTAAAGGGATCTACAGAGTAAACTGTATAGGACTGAGACACATTATTTCTTCTGTTTTGTGAAGAGAAGAAAAAAGAAATATTGTATACCTACAGCAAAAACCTAATAGTCTTTTAAATTGCTGCTAGCATTTTCAAAGTGAAACTTAGAACTCTCTTAGTTTTCTTCCAGCTGAAGAACAAAGACAAAGAAGTGGAATCATTACAGCTAAATTCAAAGAACAGTTAGATTTTACAAAATTTCTGGCAGACTTTCATTATCTGATCATACGTGTATAATTGCTTTGTGTCTCAGATTAATTTATTGAGTTTTCTCTCACCAGATGATAAAGTGAAACAAGTTTTTAGCATTTTTTAACCACACCAAGTAATAATAACTAAGGATGTTTCTCCCAGTCTTCCTGAACTGGATATTTGGAATCTCTGAATACAGGCAAAAGCTTATATTTGATTTTATTAATATTGCAGGAGGCCAGCAGAGGCAAAATAACATTATGGCTCTTATTTATTTCAGCAATCTGTTTATTCTAAGAAGTCAAAACATTTTAAGGCCACTATTTTAGTCTTGAAATAACTACTGCCTAGCTATTTCTGTTTAAAAAATGCATAAACTAAGACACCTAAGATTTCATGAGCTGCCTGAAATCAAACAATGATTTAGACAGAAGTGACTATAAACTTAAGGGTGCTTGCATGAATTAAAAATCCTGGAACTAAAAATATACCATGGTGGTTAAACGTCAGTCAGAGTTTTAGTGTATAAATGGAGCTGGGGATGATTCAAGCTTTGATTCTGTTCTTTTAGCCACTGGGGAGGCTGCAGATGGGGCAGCTGCTCTCCAGCAGTTTGCTGCACATTCGTCTCTGTCCGTGAGCCCCAGACCTGGATACACTCTCAGATCCATCGCTCAGCAGACTGGGAGACATGTAGTGGTTACCATCTCACTTTGCTGTGTGGACATGCTTGGGAAGTTAACCAAGACTTGAGTGCTAAAGAAACCACAGAAAATATATTACAGAATATTGAAGAGTAAGAGAAATATAAAATACCCTTTATATGCTCTAATGTCTGATGATTAGGGTTTTTTGCACCTAAATAAAAATCAAAACTAGTTGGGAATCAAAAGAAATGAGAAAAAGCAGTATGCAAAAATCAAATGGTTAATTAAAATGTTCTCACTTTTGGCACCTGAAAGATTTTCTCTTTTAATTCAAGTGTCTTTCTTTGCCAGTTACACTTTTCCTGAATTTTTTACCAACTAGCTTTTCCCTTATGATGTATTTATTATAGAGTGCAGTGAATATTAAGATGATATTAAAAAAAAAAATAAAGAGAAAGAAAGAAAGAAAGAAAGAAAGAAAGAAAGAAAGAAAGAAAGAAAGAAAGAAAGAAAGAAAGAAAGAAAGAAAGAAAGAGAGAGAAAGAGAGAGAGAAAGAGAGAGAGAAAGAAAGAAAAATACAGCCCCTCAAAATAATTTCACAATCGTTTCCAAAGTTACTTCCAATTTTATGAATTCAAAATTCAGTCTAATCCATGAGGTAACCACTTTCTGAAGACCACAGTGTATCAATTTGTCAACACAACCCTTTTCTGTGGCATTGTCTAGTTAGATGCAAGTTTTTCTTTCCTGTCAGTTTCTTCAGTTTCTATCACTATCAGTTTCTTCCCCAGCAGTACCAGTTCACACAAGAATGACAGTAGGAACATAGCTGTCAGACTAATTTGGTTTGTCTAATTTTGACAGCAAGAAACCCAGAGTATTTGCTATTTCATGAAGAGTACAAACATGCCAGCTATTTTTAACTTATGTCATCATGATAAAAATAAAACTTACATGAAGTGCAGCATGAGCCAAGCTGCTTTGGATCCATTTCAAAAACTGCACCCCTTGGGGCTTCTGTTCACATCTCAGCCAAATGGGTAGAGCTTGAAGGCACAGGGAGAGAAACAGCTGCCTACGAAATAACTGATCATATTCACCTCATATGCTCAAAGCTAGAATCATCTAAAGGTCTTGTCTACAGTAACCTATGGCTATATGAGTTTTCTGTTTTCTGACAAGCTATTTTAAGCAATGGAGACAACTTAAGAGACTTAGTGCTGTGCTACGTGAAAGCCCAGAATAAACATCCTTGTGCCACTGGATAGTCTAACAGCTCATACTCATTTTCATACAGTATTGTCCTGTATCATGATTCTATAACACACACCTTAAAAATTATTATTGTTTATTTTCTGTTTCCAAAAATAAATGCAATGTCAAGGGAAAAAAAAATTAAAAGTTCTAGAACACAAAATGCAACATATATCAGTCAAGATAAATAGACATAAATCATATTTCCTAAAATACTTTCTGAAATAATGCAATTGGTGGTATATTTTTACATATAATGAGGCATAAAACCCAGGCAGTTTTAAATTTAGGGATCTGTGATCTCATTGCCTTTACACTCTCTGGTATTGGCAGTAAATTCAAAGTAAGACACAGCCTTTTTCAGACAGCCTATCATGCTTAGAGAGAGCAAGATCAATTTGAACAAGTTTAAGGCTTTATTGTATAATCACTGCATTTATTTTATTAGAATATTTAGATGCTTTCTTGCTTCATTAATTTTTTTATGACCAATCTCATTTGCAAGCTACAGTTAGTCCTTTTATATACATTCATATATATGGCCTTATTCAAAAATACCCTTGCCAATATCTTAAAATATAATGGTTTTCCTGTGAGTACTGATACAGTGTTGTAACCAGTTCTACAAGGCACAATAACACTGCTGGAAACATTAATGGAGGAAACATGGAATGTCTTTTGTCCCTTCAGGCTTACACAGATATTGTAAAAAATATATCATCGTTGATTTACAGGACAACATCCTATCAAATCTTCCCAGAAAGTGTCAGAGAAGCAGCACTTTCAGAGAGTGATTGAAAAATACATCAATTTCTCTAACAGAGAATGTATGCTTAATGAGCTTTCACATTTTTTACCATGACTTTTCATGTTCATTTATTTTAGATATGCTGTATATATGCTAAAGACAATTCCCTAATCCAACACAAGACATCTTTAAGATTAATTTGATTACATTAAAAAAATACAGCAACAATAGCAAATTATGTAAGTGAAATTTAAGGGTAAGCTGAAATGCTCTGAAGACATTTAATAATGGAAGGGGAAAGCCTGTATGACTCTCCTCTTCTCTGTGAAATACCTAGGCAGGGGGTGAAAAGTAGACACATGGAACCATGCTCAGTGTGCAAGGAATTGCTTCTTACAGTAGTGCATCTTTTAATTCAGCCAGTGAGTAGTGAAAATTCAAGTTCGTTGAAGTTACTGAGGGAATTCACCTGATGTTGCTTCACTGTGTCAAACTTTACCACCGCTGAGCTCAGCTGTGAATCATGGCTGCAGTGCTCGAGTAGGGCTGAGCTGGGGAGAAGGATGAACTGCTCTATGTGGCATTCAACTTTTGCTGAGCTGAGCAAACCTTCAGGCTGTCCCTGCACTACTGTAAGCACTTATCTATAAAAGACCTCGTTAAGATCATGAGTAAAAAGTGGGAATCCACACATTAAGTCCTCAGTAAAATCAGTTTCATGATGGCTTATAATGACTGTCTTGAAAGAGACGGCTAAAAGTAAAACATGGAGGATGCATTCTAAAAAACATGAGGTTTTATGGTAGGTTGGTTGACATATGGTAAGTTGACATATTTACTGTAAATGAAATGAAAATTAAAGATATACTAGAAAAAATGTCATAAAGTCTTAAAAACAGATGCTCCTTTATTCTGCACGGGTTGAAATGTTAACCACAACAGAAGCACAGAAACTAGAGAATGATATTGTTAGGATGATAACTTTCTGTGTTGAATGAAAATCATTTACATTTATAACTTGGTGTTATAAATGCATTTTTTGATGTAGTAAAGCTGACTCTGTATTCTGTCTTTGAGGAAAATACACTAACGTACTAAACTTAAAATAAATAGTGTGTGAAGTAGCTTTAATTCAGGGAATTAAGTCAATTCTTTTCACAAAATTATATTAAATCAAATACATGGATTCAATATGGTTTAGCCAACAAAGGTTAGACTCACATCTTTAACTAATTCAGGCTGCAATCCTTGAATGTCATATATACAGAAGTTGAGAAGTTGTAACAGATGATGACTGAGGCCTGAGAGGAATTAAACAAAAACACTAATTTCTTCTTTATCATCTTCTTGTAATTTTTTTAAAGCTAGAATGTAATAGAAGGTAATTGCTTCTTTTCTATTAGATCTGGAGACTTTTTTGTTGTTGTTGTTGTTTATTTTTTGTTTGTTTTTTGGTATTTGAATGGCTCATAGTACAGACTGAAGGCTGTTCCAGGACTATTGCATAACTTCCCACTTATGGCATGTTGTGAATTATTTTGCCTAAGGCCTTACAGTAATCTTGCTGTTAGTCTGACTAAAAGAAAAAAAGAAAGTGGGAAATGTTTTTACACATGTTATAGAACATACTAAATTCTTTATGTTGCTTATACTCCCTTGGGAGTCTAATTATGACATTTACAGGTCTGCACTTTTGTGAAAACTAAGCTCAGATAATAACTGTACTCCCTTTCATAACTGTATTTAAGGATTATTGTTACTATACAGATTTCTAAAATCTATGTGGATCAAAATTTATTTTTGTTGAATAAGTAATGTAGTCATGTTATAAAATTGATGTTAAAATATTCAAGAGGTAGTAAAAAAGGAAGACTTGAGCTTATTTTCCTAGATATTTAAGTGATGATAAAGAAGAAGGAGTAAGCATTATATCAATTGCATTTGAAAAAAGCTAAGAGTAGTTCTGAACATGGGTGAAGCTTAAAATTACTGAAAGAAATACACTAGGAATAATTTAATGAATTTAAGTCAGGAAACAATACTTAAACTGGGATTTTCAATTTTTCCTTGGCTCTGAAATCTCTTCAAATTTCAGTTTTCAGTTTAACATGGTCCATGAAAGAAGTCAATATTTCTTGGTTATTACTTCATTAATTAATTAAACTGGGCCCAGAACAAACTTTTTTTCATTACTGTTTATGTAACCTGGAAGAAATTTATAAGGGTTCAGAAACTGGAGAGAGATATTGATTCAAATAGTTTTGCTGTAAAAGTTTGCATTAATACTAGTGTACTTGTCCATTATTTTTGGCTACAGAAATGATTCCTGTCCTGGATAGCATATATTAAAAAAACCCCAACAGTTGAAAATATTAGCCTGTGTTTAAGAACTAGGCTTTGTGTATGAAATTTCTGAGACACCAAAAGCTCTGCCAACTCTCCTCTCATAGCAGACCCTAAGAACTTCCCAACATACCTTGATGTCCTGTTCTGCAGGAGCACACATGTGCACTTGGACAGATGCAGGAAGCACACAAAGTGAATACTGAATTTTACTAAACCAGTAATATTGGCAGGGTGGCAGCTCAGTACACCAGGGATATAGTTTATTTACATGAGGTAGGAGCCCTCCTCAGATATGCCACACCCTCTGAGATCTAGATGGTCTTTGGTTACCATGAGGGTCACAACCCATGGCACTCAATCTACATGAAGTCACAGTGGCTATTCAATAATTAGATCAGTCCCAATAAAGATCCATGACACCCAGACCAACTGGAGCAGAGTCTTAGAATGATATGACTGAGATTTAGCCCAATCAAGATCACAATACATGTCATAATGTGCAATTATCATCTCAATATATTCTCTGTTCAAAATGCTGAAAAATAAATTCCCTGGAATGATCGATCTTCAAGGTAGTGTCCAGTCTCTTTGTCATACAGAGAGCTAGCTCAAGTCCTAGCAAAAACAAAACTAAGAAGAAAAAATTCCAAACAGCAAAATAATTCTACAATGTGGAAAAAGGAGATCCAATACGTCTAATATTGCAACATATGGCAACATAGACATGTGTTCTGTATATGTAATTTGGGTCAATAAAGTGATCACAGGACTCTGCTCTGAGAAGAACCTAAGTATATCTAGATAACGTTTGGGATTGTGCATAAACATTGCCATAGAAGCAACAGGGACTGTTCCATAGTCCAGGGTCTGCTACCCTGAGTAATACATTCTAATCCCTTTACAAATATGCTTATCTTTTTCACAAAAATAAGTATTGATGACAAAGTACCTACTCTTCCAAAACTTACAAAAAATTATCATTTTGAAAATTAAAAATATTATTTGGGTTCCTCTCTAAGCTTCAGGGAACACATGCTCAACTATTTTTTATTTAATAACTATGGTGATAAAATGTGTACGCCCAGTGGCAGTTCGAATGATATTTAGCTTGTGAGAATTGCCACCAAACTCTGCTGTAGAGGAATGATGTATTTCCTGCTTATGTACATATTTCAGTCAGCATATCTTGTTTTAGTGTGTAGTAGTGCCAGACTTGATACAAGAACTGTGCCTTCTGTAAGAGGAAATAGGACCCAGGAAGATTTTCCTAAGGATTATAAAATTTTGATGGGGGTGGACCCCGTGTTCACAAGGTAGTGGATACTAATTACTCTTAAAACATCAGATTACCACTATAAGAAAAATTATAAATTCCATTTAAAAAAACCCAAAAGCCAAACCCCATAGTGCTTTGTAACATGGACATAAGATATAAATAGAATACATGTTTGAAAGAGACAAGTAGTATTTGCATATTCTGTTTCTTGGAACTATAGGATTCAAAAATTAAGTAGACTACTTACCAGACAGGAAAATAGAAAGTTCATATGTAACTGTGACATTTTGAGAGTGAAAAACTTTAGTATGCATAACAGCTCCATATCTACGTTGTGCATTCAGTGGCAAGAGGACATATGGAAAAAAATAGAAATGTCATTGCATTAGTCACTGAATTAATGTTGTGTCTGCCTATTAGCATCAAGGTCATGACTTAAACAGTACAAAATCTTCAGTCTTTTTGTTTATCAGCACTAGTTATACTATTTACATGTCCTTACTTTAACTTCATTGATGGAAGAGATATTTCCTCAAGACTTTTATATTTATCTGCTCTGCTCAAGCAGAGCTGCAGAAGCTGTCACTTCAAATAATTAACTGCAATACAACATTTTTATGTGCAATAAAAATATTCAGTTCATGTTTACTCTAAAGCATAGGAGATTTGGAGAATGCATCCTTTGCTATGGAAGACACTGTATGGGTACTTTAGTAATGTCATCTGATAGACCAAGCAGTTTAAACTACATTTCAAATTAAGGAGTTACATTGATAACAATTTGAGGAAACTTACCAAATTTCATGCAAAATATTGAAATATTTTATGACTTCTTCTCATATATTTCTGCCTTTTGTTCATGGAAAATATACTTCAAATCTTATCTTTTAGATACTGAAACTAAAACTTTTCAGGTCATCTGTTTAATATTTTAAAATTCAGTACTATCACAGTTCTCTGAAGTAAGTGTTCAGCCACTGTTCCATACACCAGTATATGTGTGAAACAGCAGATACAGTATTGATATTTTTATATTCGTATTGATTGACAAGCCTAATTGCCTTTCTAAAATGGTTTGGCAGAAAATTGATCATGTGATGTATGGTACTTATCTGAATCATCATGTATTTAAATTTAAATAAGGCATATGTATAATTTTTTTAACCAAAATGTTAGCACATTTATTTAATTCTACTTTGCAGCATTTATGTCAGCAGTTGGTATAAGTGGACTTACATACACAAGATTCAGGATAAGTAAAAAATGCAAGATAACTTATTACTGGACTTTCTTTGCTTCTAAAACTTTGTCAGGGTTGCAGAAAAAGTATATGGCATTGGCTTTGATAAATACTAATCACAGATTTTTGTATTTATTTCTTTCTATTGTTATAGAAAACTTTACATCCCTTTCCAAAATGTCAGAAATAAGTCTACAAAATTTTAAAAAGTAGACCTCCAACTTTCATGTGGTTACACTCACTAGCATTTACAGATTAATCCTCAAAACAGCATACAATCATAGAACTATTAAACCTTCTACACGACTAAAACACAAATAAAGATTTGTACTGAGGTGTGCAGAGCCTAGGAGGAACATGAGCAGGCAGTACATTAACATGAAATAGGCTCAAATCCTGGAGCTTAGGCAGTGGCTCTGATAGCAAATGAACCCAAGAATGAAGATCTTGCAAGACTCTGCATTTAGCCATCACTCTAAAATGCAAAACCACAGCTCCTGTGTAAGTCGGGACTGGTTTCTAAGCTATAAAGCTCAGCAGCAATAAGCAATCACGCACCCATGGATGGACCCACCTGGATCCAGCTGTAGTGGCTGAAGCTCAATTCACTTGAGGCATCCAGGCTACGTCTGACAGAACCAATTGTCTCTGGAGAGGTTGGTCTGTAGTGGAAAGACTGGTGAATCTCAGCCTGGGGAGCAACCCAGGAGTTTGAGCTCTTCTGGGAAGCAGTTCAAGCCCTATCAGTTTAAAATCCAGAACATTCTTTTCTTATAGGGTTTTGTTGTCTTCCCCTTCTCCGTGCTTCTTCTCTTTCATTCTGTTCTTCTCTTAATTCCATTTCTATTGATTTTCAGCAAATCTCTTGACTACATAGGAGACTTACAAAGTCAGTGGATAGAGACAAACACCTTATTAAAGCCTCCTCAGACACTGAGGAGGCTGTGGCTGTTTCTCTGCATTCCTAAGGAAGGTGTTTTGATTCATCCTGCCAAACGGACAGCAGCTCATTAATTACCATCAGACCTAAACTACCCATAATAGAAAATGTGATGGTAAATAGAGAAACTAACAACAAGGTCCCATTTTACACCAGAAATCTGGAACAGACAATAGAAACAAATTAAGACCCGCACCATCATAACTTGCCTTCTTTGGCTCATCAAAACAACTTTGCAGGATTTTCTTATCACACATAGCATGCATTTTCTGCCTGTAAGATTTCCCTTAATTTTGTTTCTGCATGTATATAGCCCTCACTACTTTTTAATCTACATTTATTGCTACCTCTAAAAAAGTAAGTAATTCACTGAAGAAATTAGGCTGTGGAAAAGATTCTGAAAAATTAGCATGAATGTATTACAATGCTATGTCTAACCAAAGCTTTTTGCAGTAATTGAAAGGAACAAAACAAATAGTGCAATTCAGTACAAGGAAAGTCAGTTTACATTGTTTGGGTTTGATTGGTTTTCTTCTAAACTAACAGCATGACATGTTTTATAATTACACTTTAGTCTTTTCTGATGTGTTTGTATTTTAGCTATCTTGCACAACTGCTAAACAATTGTATTGTCTTCAGCAACATTTTGAAGGCACTAGAGCTGCTTTGTATTGGGGTAAAAGGAAATATGTCTGGCTGCGGTGAGAATGCTATTGTATTGATGCACACAGTGGTGCCAGAGAAAATGCTAGGGTTTTAAGATAAATGAATGTAAGCATGTAAAATACGAAGAGGTGTTCGAGCTCAGAGCCTGGTCCTTTAGCAAGGAGATCTGCTGTGGCCAGACTTGAAAAGTGGCTGATCTGGGTCCAGTGGTGTTAAGGTAGTATGTGAAGCTACAGCATCCTCATATCCTTGAAAATCCCCCAAAAGTGCTTAAGATGAGAAAAACATCAGCTGCTTCCACAGAAGAGGCAGGGAAGGTGGTGGGTTGAGTCCATGAAGAGGCAGAGCAGTCCTGTGCCTTGTCAGAGGTGGAGCACTCCATCAGGAAAGGCATGAGAGGCAGAGTCCTTCAGAGACAGACACCTGCAGTGGGAACAGGATATGACAGAAAAAGCCACAAACAGCTGTTGTGGAGGCTTTACCTATAAAAATTGATATAGTTTGCCAAACCAGCCCACAACAAGGTTCTCTCCTAAATCATAAACAAACAAGTCAGTGGTAATCAGAAATGCATGCTTGGGAATTAAATATTCTGCCTACCAATTGGAACACCTTGGGGAAAAAAATACAAACACACTGAAAAAAAACCCACTGGTACTATAATCACTGGACTCCTGAATTATCCTTGAAATGAAAAATGGCTCCCAGAGCTTTTCTTTCAAGGCAATTACCAATTACATTTCTCTATGAAAGAGAAGAGTTAAAACCTTCGGGCAGTAAAAGTTTTAAATGCTAGAAGCTATAATAAACAAATATTTCTGTACCAGGGATTGCATACAATTTCCTGTGCAACAAGAACTTAACATAAACTGTTATGTGCTGCATATGCACTGTTATACATAAATAACACAAGGCTCATGCAGAGTTTCATATTATGAAGTTTATGTGCAAAATCTCTCCATCTCACTAACTTTTCATGTTTACATTTGTAGTAAATTGGACTACCAAAACAAACCTGAAGGCAGTCAAAAAAGAAAAACAAACGAAAAACTGCAATCCATGTTACATAATCCAATTCAGAAGAGCGAAATTTTGCAAAATTTTAGATATAGATGCAAGGTATCTAGCTCTTTAGAGGTTAGACTTTATTGAAAGTCTGCTTTGTGCAGTATGTCAACATATCAAGCATTAGAGTCTACTTTTGTGCCCCTATTTATGCTCATGCTTACTCTGTTCTGTCAGAGCAGATGTATCAAGGTTACTTTTTTGGTTGGTTTGGGTTTGTTTGGTTTGGTTTTTTTTAAATGATTGCAGTGCCAAACTGCAGCCATGATCAACAACATAATTGTTACAGAGGTAACAGCAGCTTGGAAAACTAAGATTGGATATTGAGGGGGGGAAAGGTCACAAGGAGGCAGTACTTCACTGATATAAGTTGCACAGAGAGGCTGTGAAATCTCTCTCCTGGGCATCTTGAAGACTCTGCCAGACACAGACAGTACTACCCCTGTGCACGGCCGGCAATAGCCCAGGTTCAAGAAGGAGACTCCAAGTGACACTTCTATTATACTATGAAATAATTTCAGTCCCTTACTACATCCCAGAAGTAATAATAGCTACTGTCTGGCACAGGAAATAACTCATTGTGTGCCTAAAGATTGCATTACCTTTAAACCTTAGTGTGTTAAGAATAAATGCAGAAAGAAAAAAAATCACTAATTCATTGGATTTTGCTGATTGTATTTATACCCTTAATATTATTTTAACAGTGCTCTTTTGTGATTTAATAAGTGCTATCTTGTGTTGATCAAAGTCTAAAAAGTCCTTTATAATGGGACCTAATCTTTGAAAGCTATAAATGCTGTACGGTGTGTACTTTTGATCAGCAAGAAGAAGTAATGCATAGCAGCAGCTTTTGAGAATTACAGATATCTTGCAAGAAAATAAAAGGCCATTGTGCAGAAAATGGCAGAGAAGTTCAGCTCATTATTGATTTGACAAGAATGGTCCTCACGGTTTGATTTTCCAGAAGAACTGAATGATTTGAACTCTTTCATATTCTTGGTAATTACCTTTGCTCAGACATAAAGTCTGGTTGGAACTGCTATCAATAGTATAAAATCAGATCTGTATTGCAGGGATGTATGCTCATTTGTTGATTAAACTGATTTCTTCATAAATCTTTATTGCTCTAATTTTTAAAAAATATTCCTTTTTCAAATGAATACTGACAAATGAAACCAACATAATTTCCTCCATGGACCAGAGTAAATAGGTGGAAACACTGATGGAACTTGTACGAAAGCACATTTCCAGGAGATGGCTTATAATGAGGAGTGTTATCCCCCACTGTGGAGCAAGGGACAGTGACTCAGAGCTGACCATGCTTCTGACTGTCTCATTAGTCACGAATTCTGTCCCTGGTTCACTCAGCTGCTTCTGGTAGTCCAGAAGTTGTTCTGCAATAAGGCAAATAATCTATATAACACCTTTTTTTTCTGTTTAAACAACAGAGTAAATGCAGAAAATATTAGTATTATCAAATGTTGTTAATTACTGTATCTGTAAAAGTGCTGAAATGTTTTCTGATAAACATATATCTCAGTTGCAAAACCACTTTAGTTCTATTAACCTTTTTTCCTCATTTATTCACTTCCTAGAAATAATTTAGAAAAGGAGTTCTCTGGCAAATGTATTCATAGAAACAACATATTTCCATAGGGTATTTCAAATCTTTGGAAAAGAAAAATCAGATTGGAAGTAATCTCAAATGGAACCTGTTCAAAATCATGTATTTGGCCAAAGAGGGAACAGCAATACAGAGAAAAATAGACTATCAAAACGATTTCCAAGATTTCAGTAGTAACAATGGTTTTGTGTAAGGCCATGCACTGCAGCAAAATTCACCATCCCATCCCCAAAGAAGATAAAATTTTCACAAAGTATGTTTTAGGACTAATTTATCCATTCTCATAAATTACAGGTGTCTTAAGCAATGAAGCAATAAACATTAAATGAACAAAGCTCCAGCCTTTTCCTTAAGATGTTTTTAATCTGTGAGCATGAAACATCTAGAAACAATAAGAAATATTTTAGGCCATAGTGAAGAAAGGTACTTGTTTACTGCACAGAGATTTATATATGGAAATTTAGTCAGTTTTCCTTTTGAAAATTTACTTGGGATTGAGCTGAGAAACTTTCTTGTAATCAATGGTTAAGAAAGCTATATATTAAAATTATCCTGTTTAAATGGTAGACAAGCATTGGATGAATTATAGGTTCATAAATAATAATCAAATTTCATATGTGGAATGTTTTTCTAAATAACAAAAATATTAGTAATAAATTTTCTACACAGACTTTTCCACAGTTTCCATCCTGGTTCTTTCTACTCTTGGTTAACTATAAGGCTTTCTAGAAATAATGACTAGTCATTAACTGATCAGCATTTTAACTTTTCAGCACTTTAACCACTGGAATATATGAAGTTTTCTGGAACCACGGTATAAAAACAGATGAGCATGAATGTAGTGAATCACAAATAAAGATGGAGAAGTTTTGTTAAAATTTTCAAATTGATATGAACAGCTGCTAATTAACTTTAGAGCATTTTGCACCTTCTTAAATGTCCGGTTTCATTCACCACTGAAGACATTTTAGGTCTTGAATACTCTTGTGCCTCTAGGCCTAAGATAATTAGCAGAGAGCAGATCAGGGTCTGAACTGAGCAGAGAATGACCTAAGAATAGGGACTTTTTGAGGAGGTGATGGTAGACTGAGGGTCTCCTGTCAGAATACAGACTCTTATGGAAAAAAACAGCAACTATTATTTTCACTATACAAGGAAAGATGTTAATACCTTTAAAAAATATAATGTTCTTATTCTTAAAAAGAACTGTAGGAGTTCTGAGTCATGCAGTGATTATTTTATATAGCAAAAAAAAGATTGGCTTAAAGGACTGCTGATGTCTTTAAACCATCAGGATTAAAACTAGTGAAGGTTAAAAAAAGGTGTTGCTTTTAAACAACATGAGAGGATAGTTAAGTGGAGAAGAATGCGGCAACCTGGTTATCATCAGGATAAAGAGCCCTGCATTCACCAAAGATGTTGTTGCAGCATTTAATAACATCACTGCATCTGCCTACTTACTCATAGACATTTTCTGCAATTCCAAAAAACTGTGGACACTCTGATTTTCATTGCCTCTTCTTTCCTCTTGCCTTACTGTGTGTGTATAAGTTTTATTGGCTAACCCCCTCCTTCACCACTTATTTATAGAGACGGCAGCCTTCAAATATTGAATGGTACCTTTTTGTTCTGGGAAAATATTTCTCATATTAAGGGTACATTTAAACAGACTATGTTCTTGAAGATCTTCAGCTGAGTATTTTCAGAACATCAGGAGGTTTTTCTTCTTTTTCTTGTAAAATCTTGTAAAAGAAAATACAGCACTTGGTATTTTGGGGGGTGGTGGAGGGGAGGAAAGGAATAATTCAAAAAAGGAAGGAAAGTGTGTCAGAACTGAACATATTGTGCCTTTGATTGTAAATTAAAAACAATAACAAAAAAATTTCACTTCAGATCTGTGGCATTTTCTGTATCTGAAATGGACTTCATTTATAAAAGCTCTCACACCTTCTGAGAGGCCTGCTTGAATTACATGTCTCTGTGCTCTTCCTTATGAAGTGCTGATTAAATGATAGTAGATAGAGAAACAGCCTTTAGGAATGTGACAGGCAGGTCACCCTCTAGCCTGTATTCTTGTTTCATACAGAATCACTTTGTCCAAACTAGTAAGATGTGTTCTGAAAGGTTCCTCCCTTCCACCAACAGTTGATACACACTGTACAGATGTAAATTTGTTGGTGCAGTTACAACATCCAAGCCCCAGTTCATGTTCAGCAGGTATAACACTAATTGCAGGAACAGTCAACAGAACACCTCTAATTAGGATAAAATCCATAGACTGCATATAACTTTTTTATAAGAGTTGCTGAAGCAGGTCAATTGGGAATTCCCTGGCGACAAGAGATGTGTCTCATGGTTGCATTGCAAGGCTCCTTGGTGCAGTAAAGCAGGCTCTGGCAATCAAGAGGCATGAATCAGTGGGGTTTAACACTTTGCAGTGAGATGAAAGTTTCAGAAGCAATTTTCTCTTCTGTGCCTCCAGCATTAACCCTATTTGGGGAGAAATGGTGACAGGTGCAAAAGCTACCATGCAGCTACCAGTGTAGCAGTCTATTTGCAAACCATCAGATGGAAACTGTTTGTCGTGGGGACTGATTGCTAAGATAACATGTAGCAGCAAAACCAGCTAGTCTAGACTTTCATGAGCAGCTTATCATGATTTCAGTATTCCCTTCGGCTTACATTTAAGTGTAATCAGGAAGAGCATGATGGCACAGCTGGAATAGCCAACAAGACAATACAGAAATGTCCACTCGACTTTTGGACGAATTAAATTCATTACTAATTTGTTATGCTTGAGGTACTCATCATATAAAACAGAATATGGAGACAAAATATAGAACCACTGCAGGCATGCTGTTTTTCGCACAGTGAAGGCAGACCAGCTCCTTTTTTTCTGGGCTGAGTCCTCAAGAACACTGCTGGTACCATCTGGTGTGGGGCAGGGAAGGAGACTGATATAGGTCTGTAGTGAGGGATTAGATCACCTTGTCTTCATACATAGATTTGCCAATATAACCATTTACTTCTGAACTGTGAGTCTCCTCTGGGTGTACATTACTGTGCCTGCTCTGTGTTGTTAACCCCATCTGAATGTGATGAATTCTGGAAGATGAGATAATTGGTTTTTTCCAGCTCTCCAAAGATTTTGTTAGAAAGGAGCCGATCTTAGACAAGCCTGCTGTGGAAAAAACGTTTTCCCTTCAGACAAAAAGTTGTCTGACAGAAAAGCAGCCAGTTGCATATCACCTATACAACACAAAGGATCAGGGGCACATTGCTGCCTGGAAAGTGACTTTAGACCCAAGTGACACATAAACATGAGCATGATGACTTTGCTTACGCGAGTGGTGTCAATTTTGAATACATTTGAAATATTCAGACTTCTTAAGGATTCCCAGCTCTTTGGCACATCATTGCAGCCACCTTTAGAGGAGTGCCTAGAGGACATGTTAGAATGACAGCACTGGTAACACAAGGCATATCTCTGACAGTGATAGGCCTTATAAAAGCTACATTCTGGGCAATCTGCCATAGAGTGGTTTTTTGTTGTTGTTTTGTTGTTTGTTTGAATAAGAAGAGAACTTCCTTGCCCTAAGAGATATCCTGACACTAGACCTTGTGAGGCCACATGCTCTTGCAGCAAGGCCTTCAATCTTCCTTAGTGCGTGCTTAAAGGATGGGAAAAGGGAGCAGTGTTTCTAACTGTGGCCAGAAACATGGGTATAAAGGTATTTTCTAGCCAGTACTTTATAACCCATCACAGAAGACTGACTTCGTACCTGTGATAATATTAGGCAAAGTGACAGTGATCAGCAGTTAAGATTGCTTCGTGTCAGCCCTGCACAGCACCCTGCTGCAGGCTACAGAGGGATATGATGATTCAAAAGGCATTTGGGATAATGTTGTTCAGGCTGTACCTAGCAATGCAGTAGTTAATAACTAATTGAAAGCATGCTTGATTGCCATATGACAGGAATTAAGCTTCAATTCCATTTTTCCTTTAAAAAAAGGTGAAAATATCTCTTCTTTTCAGGCATTTGAAAATGCCATTCTCACATATAAAATATTAATTTTTGATTGAGCACCCTTAGTGCCCTGAATTTCTGGGTGGAGAACTGTGTGACTAATGGCAGCGAATCATGCAGATCATTGCCTATGCAGAGGTAATTCATGTCCTGTCTGTCCACAGACAAAATTGCCTGTCTGCAGTTTAGGCGTGGGAAGTTCTGTAACATATAGGTGTCATATGTTTTACACCCATGGTAGGTGGTCACTGTTCATGGCACAATGATGGTACATGGTACATGTGCATGGTACATGACTCAGGAAGGTCTAGAGAGTCAGGGGGTCATTTCCCTGCTGACAGAGCTGCTGAATAGTGTGTGGCCACCTGTTTGGGGAACCCTTCTGAAACAAGCACAGACCTGTACCCACTCTTGCACAGACAACAACAGAGTGCTTCTCCCAAAGGAATTATTACTCTGATGTTGGCAGAAAGTAATTATTGGAAGGGTAATCAGGTCTCCCAATCAGGTCAGTTGCTGTGAAGACAGTCATGGGAGCCTCCATTGCAAGGGTTCTTGCAACATCTTCAGCTGGATTGATTGAGACTCTCCACTATTCTACTCAATTTTTATAAACCAGCTGTTCTACTGTACAACTGCCCAGCACGCATGATCAGATGTTTTAACTGCAGAAAAAACACCTCTCAAACATCTTTACAACTTAGAAGTGACAATTTCTTCATCTTTGGGTATTGTTTCTATTTACAATTATCTTATCCATGTACAATCTGTGCAACTGCAACCACCTGTGAATCCCTGGAGGTTCCAACACAGGGTGTTAATCAACACATAAATTAGATTAGTTGTAGCAGGAGCTGTCTGGGGGCATCTTGAGAACTGTCCAAAATCCCATGTCAAGAGTTCCTGTAACCATAAGTCAAATACTTATTTGTGAAGGTGGCTAGGAGTTGGTCAATCTCCAAGACACGTCCATTTTCTCACACCAGACATTTGCATTACATGTATGCCAATAACTTGTTGTCTAATTCTTGGACCCTCTTCTGGAAAGAGAGTTCATGTTTTCAGAATACTGGGTGTGCATAAAGGCACAGACTTCATCATCACCTACAGAATTACAACTACTGAAAAAATTTATTTTTACACATACAACTTGGTATTTTATTTCCATATCTTTTGCCACACTGTGACAATAATATAGAAAAATTAAGATCTGAAATATTATAATACTCTGCTTACTAGTCAATAAAATCCTAGAACTCCAAAAAGGTTTCCGTTATTTACGTTCTGTGTTAAAAATCTCTGCTTATGGTAAAATTAAGCAAACAAAAATGAACCAGTGAGGGAGAGTTAAGCGGGCTGGCAGCCTCTGAAGAAGATCACCTGTTGAAGCCGATTTTTCATGTGCATCTCTCTTAGAACCAGCTGAGGGCAACAGGCTACAATGAGCCCACAATGACGGTTTTCTCAACTGAAGGGAGAGTGGCCTAGACAAAAGTGATAATTTAGGCCATCTCCTGAGAGGAAGAGAGAAGCATCTTTGCTATTAGGATAGTCTATATTTCCATCATTGTCAAGGGATATAATAAAAAACCTATTCTATTTATTTTCTATTTATTTCTTCTGATAGAGATAGATGAATGAATTCTGCTAACAGACCTAATTTGAAGTCCCTGGTGCAGCAATAGGCCATATTGCTATGCAGGAATTTTAGTAGAGAGATGAAATACTTGGGTTTTTTTATAGAGATATGCTGGATAGGTCCTTGGGTGTGTGTGAGGGGATACTGGCCACACATTTAGTATGGCCACTCTCATTAACATATGAAAGGTGTAATCTAGTTACCATCACGCAGTGAGTTCATACCAAAATGCTGCATAGATAACAGCAGAGAGTACTACAGTCACAGTAACATTTACACAAGCAGTAAATGCCCTTTGATCTATTAATGTAAACTTAGACACTGATATCAAAGGCAATATCAGTGTAAGGAGAGATTTGTTGCCATCATCCCTTTAGAACTTGCAACACAGAGAATAATCACTTATCTCTTAATAGTAGTATCAGATTAGTTTGATCTGTAAGAACCATAAACATTCATGGTTCCAAAGCAATCTTGAGTGCAGGTCTACTGGGGAAAAATCAGAGATTTACAAGGATGGCATAAATCTAATTTCTCATAATTTATTACAAATATTGACTTGAGACTAGGAGACAACAGCTGAGTTTTGTCTCTTTTGTAACAACATTTTTCCTTATTTTAATAATGAACAAACTTTAAAATTACTCCATAGCCGGGTTTTTTTTCAGTCCAGGATTTGTCATCACTGTAAATTAGTTACTCCATATTTACCCTGACACACCTGAAATCAGAAAGTTTCCTAGCAACCTCATCTTCATCAAAACTTGAAGGAAAAATAATTATATTTAATAGAATAAAACATTACTAAATGAAAAGATATGACACTTCAGTTTCATTTTCCCAAAGAACATTCACAGTGCTTTCCTTGTTCATGTTCCCTAAATTTCCTGTCAGTTGCATAACTCCTTTTTTTAGTTCATAGGCATCATCATCACTATGTTAAAAGTGCTTTTTACTTCTGTTGAAATTCAAAGTTTCTGTGCCGTGATATACCTTCTGTAAATTTTCTTGAGAGGTGTTCAAAAGACAGAATTAAGACAACTATGTATTTCAGAGCTCAAAATATATTCAGTGGATTCAAGTATAAAAGTTGATGCAGGCACATCATCACAAAAAGTAGATATCTTTCTACTGTATTATTTAGAGTGCCTATCTTTATAATGCAGTAATTCAACAGCTTTTTTTATTATTTTTATTTTAGTAATGTTTGCTAGAAGAAATATTTTGGGTGTATGCTTAACCCTGATGTACAGATGGCACTTTGAACAAGGAGCTCTAAAGGAAAAAAAAAAAAAAAAATTATTGTGTTCATCAACAGCTTCTTTAAGTCTCCTGGCACGGAGGAGCAAGGAGACAATTCCAGATCCAGGACTGGAACTTGACTGTCTGCTACGGTATAGGAGCCTGCACAAAGTAAACCCACATTTTAATGGCCACAGAAAAAACAGAAATTGAGGCTAAAAAGAACTTTCTTAACCAAAAACTTAACATGTATGACTGAGTAAAACAAGCACAGTATTAAGTCAGTTTATGGGACTGAAATAAAGTAAGATCAGTCTAGTCTTTTGACAGAGGACAGCATAACAATCTGAGAGTAACCATAAACTGAAAGTCAGAAAACTAGATCAGAAGTGCAAAAGAACTTCATGAATAGGAAGTGTTATTTCTTTTTGTAGGCTTCATTGCATATACAAAACAAGTAGCTTTATTCTTTTGTTTCTCAACTGGTTAAGTATGATAAATGACAGAATCATGGAAGAGAATTATAGAATAATTTGGGTAAGAAAGTGTCTTTCAAATCTTCTAGTTCTGACCCTCCTGCCATGGACAGAGACACCTCTCACTAGAAGAGGTTGTTCAGAGCCCCACACTGCTTGGCCTTGAACACTTCCAAGGACGGGGCACCCACAACTTCTCTGGGAAACCTGTTTCAATGTTTACCACCCTCACTATAAATAATTTCTACCCAATGTATAAAGTATAAATCTATCCTCTTTCAGTTTATAGCCATTACCCCCTGTCCTATTACTACAGGCTCTTGTCTAAAGTCCCTCTCCATCTTTCCTGTAGGTCCTTTTTAATTACTGAATCAACTCTGTACATCACTAAATTATCTTCAGTGATCATCCTTGGTAAACCAGCAATCTCAGTGAAAATATACTGAAATTTGCACATCTTTTCAGTATAAAAATGTACACGCAAACATAATAAAATTTATTAGCAGATAGGTAGATAATTTTCAAAAATTTGTTAATCAAATTGAAATTGTTTTTCCTAACTTGGGAGGGACTAGATCTAAATTTGATCTAGATTTAATTTATTTTTTTTTAAATCAATTCTTTCCCCTTATGATTGGAAAATTGTATTCCAGAGGGCATATCTCTGGATACCTTGGACTGTTCTGACAGTGAAAATAGTCTATTACAATTACTGTGGAAATAAATAGAATGTGAACAAACAATTCTGCTCACAGTAGGAGCCTCATATTAGAATGAAATGTGACTTTGTGAAGAACACTTTGCAGCTTTAATGTAATACTAGTTGCAAAATAACTATGTGAACATCATAGGCCATTATTTAAGATAAAAATTGACAGTGCTTACTTTAAGTAGTCAGGTTTTCAAGTTACTACTTAATGCATATAATTTGAAAGTATTTGAGTAACTTTGGCTAAGACTCTGACCTCACAAAGAATCTCCTTAGGGCACTGAGGATCGTGTATAAAAAGTTTATAGCTAGATCTGAATCTGAAGGATCTCCTTAATAACAATATGCTGAATGTCATTGAAGATATTCCAACAGTCGTTCTGAAAAATTCAGTCATTAAGAACTTAATCTGACACTAGCTATATATATATTTGGAAATCACCCCCTCCTGAGAACACGGAAAGGTCTTTGTGAAACTTGCATTTCATTTAAGAGCTTGAAGCATAATGCGATTTTAAACATTTTACCCACACAAAAAATTGCTTTGGCACAGCTATTTTATGGGCAGGGGGTTTTTCTGTTCTTGCTCGAGTTTTTTTATGGGGTTTTTTTTGTTTGTTTTTTTTTTTTTTTAATAATTCAAATTAATTTTTTCTTCTACTACCAAGTAAAATAGAGATTCAAAGCAAAAGAATTTTCATTAAAATTTTATGCTTTGTCAGAAAAGTAGTGAATAAATACTTTAAAAATCAATAACATGTAAAAAAGTTTTAAAAACAATTAATTGGTCTCTATTTATTAAAACATTTTAAACACTAGACTGGATTGCTAAAAAGCAGTAGACGCATTAAAGGAGACAGATGTTTCCCTAGAAAACAATGATATATTTGTTTTCCCATAGTGTATATGAAGTTCTTCTCACAGTTCTCTAGAAAGGAATGAAAAAAACAAAGGAATTAAAACCCATGTGTGATCCATTTTCTTTCACAACCATGATTTTTAAGAGTTCTATAATTTAGTATTTATTTGCAATAAAAGCAACAATAACTTTTAATACTTTGTAAAACTGATGCTGGAATGAGACATTTCAATGGTTCCTACTACCCCAATTTTTGTGTACCTATAAATATAATGCTACCTTTCTCTTTAGGTAATGCTATATTGAAAAATGCAATAAATGAAAGAAGAATGAATGATTGTTTAAGTGGTGCTGGGTGATCTTAAATGATTGGCTCACGAGTGTCTTAAAAAGGTTAAAAGTTTAATATTAAATTGCATTTGCTATTTGATTTATAGTGGCATAAAGAGAAATTAGTTTTAATGTGGTCCATCCTGGCACTACTTATTACAGAAATGATCTGTGAAAGGTTCCTAAATCCCCAAAAGTTAATATTTTAATAAAATATGAGAGAATGAAAGAAATTAGTTTTATCTAGTTAAAATATTGAGGCACTAATCCTGGTGTGGTTACCACTGAGAACCAAAAAAATACTCACTCTGAAATAAGGGGGAGGAAGGATGCCTGCTACAGGTAATTTGGAAGTGGCTGTGACTTCGAGGGTTGTTTCAGTAATTGTTCAGCTGTCTCTAGTGAAGCCTTTTGTAGGAAGCTGGGTTTATTTGTCTTTGGCAATGTCCAAGACTTAACATGTTTTGCAGTGTTTCTGTTCTGGTCTCCTGTTCCTCTGTCTGGGCTCCTCCAGGTGTCACAGGTTACAGCCCTCTCCGTGGGGAGAGGGGTCCAGCCTGCTCCTTCTTGGTGGCCATGATCTCTAGGAGTTCACAACTGTTGTGGCCCATGTTTATTTTATTACACTTATTGTTGAAGTTAATATTAATGGTTTGTTCTAATGTACCACTGTGTTTTCCTCAAGTTGGTTTATCTCCAAAGACTGTATCCTCCCCTAAGCTGCCCCTCATTGTATTCCCCACCCTTTGTTCCAGCTCCTTCCCTATCAGTCAGTGTAACCCTGCCCCTTGCTCTAGCTCTTTGTCTGTCAGTCCCATCTAGAGCCAGTCCTTGCTTGTTCCTTCCCCTGGGCGTTCCCGGGTGTTTCCCAAACCTCGACGCCCCATTGGTTCATGCGACCTCTCCTTCCACCTACCCTAATTGACCCTAAGAATGTGACCTAATCCCCTCACTCCTCCCCTAGGGATTCCCCCATTGGCTGCTTGGTTGTACCCACCCCTTGGCTGGTAACTACAAAAACCCGTGCAGAGCAGCAACCTAGGCTCTGTTCCTGAGCCCCTTAATGTGCTCTTTGCTTCTGACTCCTTCAACCCTAATAAACCTTCTGTTGGACCCTTAGCATCAGAGAGCCTTCTTCTTCATCCAACCCTGACTGCAGTGAGAGACCTTCTGCTGTAGTAAAGTGGCTCTGAAGGTTCTGCCAGTGGTAACACCCCACACCACAGCAGTTCCTCACTCCTGGTATGGTGCCAGAGGATCCATTGAACTGGCCCAGGCTTTGGTGGGCCATGTCAACAACAACTCAGAAAGCTGCTCTTTCAAAACACATGGAGGAAGTCTGTATGTTAACCAAAAATACCTGTTGTTTTTCTCCTTTGTTTCTGTTTTATTATGGATTTTTAAAATTTTTTACACATGTTCTCCTATTTATACATGGCAAAACTTATTGGTGCTAATGTGACAGCCAAGTACCTTCAAAATTAATGATGACTGGTGACAGCCAAACCATGCTATTTCTATTGCATTTTCAGTGTATTGTTTTCTTTTCAGTATGCACTATATCATTAACTTAAATGATGAATATACATTTCAGAATATACCTATCCCAGAAGTCAGAACCTGGTATAAGCTTTTAAAAATGTGATTTTTGAATAGTATATTTTATTTTTCCTTCAAAGTACTACTTTTGACAGTTTTTTGCAGTGCATACTGAATGCATTTACACAAATCTTTACACTTCAAAACAGAATGACTTCAGAATTCATCAGAATTATGATACAATATAACAGTTTAGAAAACCTGTGAAAATATGTCTGGAAGGAACCCATTAACACAAAAGCAATCTGTTTTGACCTGTTGCTGAAGTCATCTTAATAAACGTGCATACTGTAGAGGCTGACATGTAGGGAACTGGAAGGAAATAGTGGCAAAACATCACTGTGAGAGCAAAAATGAAATTATGTATTTTGTTTGAGTAGCCTTATAAGAGGTGTTCAGTAAAAATAGTACAGCCTGGGAAATGACTTTTATTCTAATTGGATTTTGGGTTTGTTTTCTGTTCGGTTTTATTTTGGGGTCTCAGTTTCTTTTGGGAAAGATTTTTGCTATCAAATTATTTCAGCTTTATCAAGGTTTCCAGCCCTGTCCAGAAGGAAACTAGAGTGGCCACTGCCCTTGTACTTAAATAGACTGGTCATTGGAAGAAATCTAGAAAAAATAAAGACTTCAAATGAAGTCAAGAACTCACCTTTTGGGCTTTTGGGACCATAGATTGAAAATACATTTGGAAGTAGCTATCTGCCCACAGATAGTACTTATGTGTTCAAAGTTATTAGCAAAAAGTTATTATTTAATTATAAAATGTGTAATAGGTAGACCAGTGTCTTCCTATCGTACAAGCCAAACAATGGGCAAAGACTATGTGACCTAATAAGTTAATCAACTGAATATAAATTTTTAAGAATATTCTAGTGTTTTCCTTTTACTTTTCAGACATTTTCAAAGTGCTTGCTCAAAGTAAAAGTACAGCACAGAAGTTAAAAAAAAAAATTGAACACATTTATGTGGTACTATTTTGTGGTGTATATGAGTGGTAGTAATGTTCCAATCTGCCTACTAAGAGCTCCAGTAAGAAGGTTGTAAAGGTATTTTCTCTGCTAAATATTTCCCAGTAAAAATCATTCCCTTTAACTTTCTTCCTCCCCCACCAAGTCCCACCTCCCAAATTCCTGAAGGACATTTCAGATCTGCAGCTTCTATAAAAACTTACTAGTCATTGTTTTTAGAAGTGTCATGATTTCTCATGTCTGATTTGGGCCTCTTCATCATCTGGGTTTAGCAAAACTGCAGATACATTGATGCATTAAGCTGCAGAAGCAGTGAATTCTCTTGGCCTTGTTTCCATTTGTAGAAGATAAATATTTTCCATCTCCATACAGATAGAGAGAGATCTTCACACAAAATCTAAACTACACATCGTTTGTCAGGAAGAGGTGTCCAGATTTCTGTGTATCCAGACAATATCCTTTCATGGAAATGTAGCTTAAGACAGGGACATTTGTACTCAGCACTTAAGGCTGAATAAAAACCAAACTATTTATAGCAAACCAAAAAAGGAAATATTTTTCTACTAGTCTGAAAAAATAAATCTGTAACATAGTCAAGAATCTAAGATTGTTATTGAACTGAAGAAAAACGAGAAGAGAACCTTTTTCAATCATAAAATCAGGCAAACCAGACAGCAATTGCAAAAAAGCATTAAAGGAGAGAGATTCAGAGATCAGGATTGAAGATCAAGAGCCTAGAACACATCTGTAAATAAGAAGCATATCATACAGACATCACTGTGGATTTTCTAAGTGGATGCATCCCACAGGGCAGCCCTTCTTTTTTTTGCAGATTAATTACAGCCGGATGTAGCTTGATTGCCCAGGTGGTACTGACTGAGACACACAGAGGCTGAACTTCCAATTTCTATTTGGAACAGAGGTTTTACAGAATATTTAACCTGATGTTTCTTTGTCTCTCAGAACTGGTTTTATTTCCCCTCAGAAAATTTCAAAGAGCAAAATCTAAGGTGGTTTGAAGGATAGCCCCTCTCTTTTTGTTGCCACTCAGAATCAGCAGATGGAAACAGCAGGCAGCAGGAACTGAGCTCTCGGTTGGTGTCTGAGCAATTGTCTCATGCCAAGAGAATTGAGAAGGCCACAGAGGAACCAGCTCCCAGCCAGCATTTGGACAAAAGCCATGCCAAGGTGGTTAAGCAGCCTGCAGGGAAATTTGGCTTCTGCCAATGTGTTGATGAAGTGCAAGGCACAGTGAAATGTGACTCCTAGCTGGCACAAAGGCAAAAATCCATGCCAAGAGAGTTGATCCAGCCACAGAAAGACTGTCTTCATTGGTACCAGGCCAGAGACCAGTAGCAGTGAGTTGGGGACAGCTTTCAAAGCTCTCATCTCTTGTTTCAAATATGAGTCCCTCAGAGCAAGCAGAAAGGGTTCATTATCATTTCCTGAATCTCAGGGGGAAAGCAGAGTTCCAACATTGTTTTTACAGCAACCAGAAGGAAGAAATTTTTATTTCCAGACAGAACATGCATAAGGCCAGTGATGACATGCATAGCAAGAGGAGAAAGATCCATCCAGTACATGTACATCCTTAGCTTCCTTGAAACATGCTTAGATCTTTCTGACACCAACAAATCGTTTGCATCCAATGGATATAATTCAATTGTCGTTTTGTGAGGTTGTTTCTACTTCACTCATCTCAAGAAGAATAAGGTGGTGGTTTGTGTTTCCTGTATGTGGTGATAGGCCTGCTTCCTTTTCTCCTCATCTCAGAGTGATTTAAGGGATGACTATAGTTCTCCCTAAAATCCACTTACACATGTTCACAAACTGCTTGCAATTTCCCTGGTAAAAATATTCTTAAGAAAGGGTGCCTTCCTTAAACTTTCAGAAGTTTTACAGGGTGACCAATGAATGGCTCTTTCCAAAGACGGCTACTAGAGTGGGAGCATATAGACATCTCCAGAACCCTGTGAAGCAAAATATACTTTTCAAACTGGGAGATTACTGATGCTATCAAATATGTAGCTAAGATTTTCATTCAGGAGAACAAATAGAATTTAATTTCATGTGTGTTTTCAAAAAATAACTTTCCCCTCTTCCAAACATAAATATATATATATTTGTCTTTGATTCTAACTATCCAAATTTATTTTTTCAATGAAGTAAGTTGATTTTAACCAAGTCAAAATTATGATGACAACTGGTAAGTGATGTCCCTGTGTTAGCCCATTAGCTTTCCCATTTTATTTTCTCTCAAACTGACTGAGAAGGTTAAGAGATTGTCTGGGTTTGGTCTGGCAGCTAGCCAAGACCAGTCCATGAACATTTACTTTGCTTTCTATCCTGATTTTTCTAGAGGAAAGGAAGTTGAACCAGGACACAGCAAGGAGCAAATCCAAGGACAATTCTTCTCTATTTTACAATTCCTATGTGTCAAATTTTTTTCAAGAAATAAGGCTTTTTTTCTACTTCGTCAGTCAGTCATAATTATCATATATACTCTTAGGCAAACAAATCTATGACTGATGTACCAACATGGAGTAATGTTTATGATGAACAAGTTTGGATTTATGAATTGAGATGCTTAAGCAATTGGTGAATTACTAAAATGAATCCTTTGTAAATTCTTCAGTCAGAAAACCACTTCAAATTTTGTGATTATCAACACTTCAATAAATTTTAGAGTGCCAGAAAAATAGCGTCACTGAAGTAATCGGTTTTCAAATTAATTAATATTTTTTAGAGATTATACTCTTACAGTTGGTTCCTAAATACTTTTTTCCAAAATCCTTTTTTCCCCTCCGTTAATGCTTTCCTGTAATTTTTGCCTTGGAGATTAAAATTTTTCAAGCCTAGCCTAAACCCACAGTTTGTTTATTTTTCTGCAGTGTTTTTTAATTCCATTTAGTTCTCTGAAATATAAGTAGACTGAAATTGTTTTCTGTTATAAATTGCCTTATGACTACTTGCTGAAAAACTGTAATGATGAATCAGCTGAACCAAGAAAATTAGAAATTGGCAGATACTTTTTCAGAGCAATACATTTGAGTGTTCCAGGAAAAATTGGTTTTGATTTGGCTGAGCTGTGGACGTTTGAAAATAATGACTCTAAAATATCCTTATGCATGGAAACTGAGTTCTTTTAGCATGTCTCACTAATGTTCTGAGTAAATCAGGTTGCACTGACACCCAGCAGACAGCCTAGAGTGCAAGAGAAGCTCAGAGTACTTCTGAAAGACAAGATGGTTCCAAAGATCCCTCCTCATTCAATCTGTGTTGGCACACACACTGACAAGAACATGCACTGTGTGCTCAAAGGGTTCCCAGATACTGACTGCATCCTGCTTTCTTTTATGGCTGCTGACCAACAAAGAAATGCATCTCGTAGAGTTTTGGTTATGTGATAGTGCCAGCTGATTTACATTATTATGCATTTATAATTATCTTTATGTTACCTTGATAAAGCAGCTAAAAAGAATCTACTGGGAGGAGAAAGGAGACGTTTCCTTCCCTGGGGGACTTACTGAGTATACTCAAGGCAGAGGGTCTTGGAGACAGGAGAGTCAGTTACAGTCACAAATAAGAACATGACAATCATGAAAAGAGATTTTATAGTGGAGAAAAAGTAGCAAAAAGACTTCAGAGGAGTCTAAAAGGGTCTGACAGTGGTGCTACTCAGATTGAGTAGGGAAAAACAAAGATAATAGACAAAGGATATCAAGCAAATTTCCTTTATTTGAATATTCTTTTTCTGAAATTATTAAGTATTTGCTTTTTAATTAAATAAATTGTGTTCTTTGAGGGTTTTAAAATATTTTGGTTTTACAGCAGACTCATTAGACGTGACAGACACATTGACATCCACCTTGAAAATTTGGTTTTGATGACACCAGATCACAGTTAGAGCAGAACAAAAATTGCTGGTATTTTTGGAAGCTGAAACATTTTAGGATTTCATTCACAGTATAAAAAGGAATACAATGAATAGTGTGGCCAAAACACTCTGTTTGAACGAAGGCAATGCTTATATTTGTCAGTGTTTTAAGAGTCAGCATTTCATTAAATAATGTTCGTTATAAAATAGAAGAAAAATATTCACAAATTCTTTCACCAATGCTACAGGATTACCATAAGCTCACCAAGTGTGACACAAGTTAGATTGTGGCTGGTTTCACTCTAGCCTACATGACCTCAAGGGAGTTGTTTGCAATAACAGAAATTTCTGAAGGCTGTGAAATTTTCAACCCCTAATTTTTTAGACTGATGTTTTCCAAAAATAAGTTTAAAATCATTGAAGTAAATATTGATAGAGTGTATGATGTTGTTTAGATCAAATGCACAATGCTCAAAGAGTTTAGAAAAACACAGGGTTGGAAGGGCCCTCTAGAGATGGAGGAAAATATCCAGGCAGGTTTGGAATGTCTCTGGACAGGGATACTCCACAATATCCCTGGGTAACCTGTTCCAGTGCTCTGCCACACTCAGTGTAAAGTTCTCCCTCATGCTGAGGTGAAGCTTCTCGTGTTTAAGTTTATTTCCACTGCTCCTCACCTGGTCACTCGTGGCACCACGTGAAAGAGTCTGGCACATCCTCTTGGCACCCACCTTAGAGATATTCTTATGCATTGATGAGATCCCCTCTCAGTCTCACCTTCTCCAGACTAAACAGGCCCCACTCTCCTCATAACAGAGATGCTCCAGACCTTTCATCATCTTTGTGGCCTCTGCTGGACTCACTCTGGTAGTTTTTTGTCCTTTACAAAAAGGAGATAGAACTAGAGGAATTTATGTTAGATATTAATATGTAGTAACATAAAAAAAAATGCGAGAAAGTTTTGGCAAGGTAAGGGAAAAATGCTTTTTTTTTTTTTCCTTACAGTTTGTGAGTTAAAAGTTAAGTAGATATTTTTAGTTGATAATAAAGAGCTGAACAAGGTTTATTATAGCAACTTTAATACAGCAGTTATGCAGAAAAACCTACTGACAGACTTTCAGAACTATGATTTTTCTGGTCATAGAGTTCATTTTCCAACACAAAGGCTTCTGCGAAGTCTAAGCTGGACTTCTATCCCAAATACCTTCTGACAGTGTAACTACTAGATTTGTGTTGCAAAAGTCTCCTAAAGGTATTAAGATTTTTCTCATTTTTAGTCATAATAATTCATTTTTGCCTAAAAAGATTAAGATTCTCAGGTCATTACATTCTCTTCCATTTCCTTTATCTGTAATAAATACATTTTTATAAATTGATATCTGAAAGCTCTCCGCTTTTACTGAGAATATTCTGGAAATAGAGGATACTTTGATCATATTGCCTTTCTTCTGGTTTTTGATACATCACCTTTTGGGAAATGTCATCAAATCTTAATGGAACATATGTGTATATATCCTCTTCTGCTTGGAAATTTCCTCTAGTGCTGGCTAGATAAATTCTCTGAATGGTGTTTCAGAGCAAACACATCAGAAAAGTGGAGACTAATGCATGCTGACCTGCCATATGGGCAGGATTTCACTGAAACCCTTGTTTTCTTCTTATGAGACATACATACAAATCCCAGAAGCAATGTACACAGTTTTGTGTTTAATAACATAGTGCAGCATACTGTTCACAAAAGTATGTAGGCACAGATGAATCATGAACATAAACAGGGGGAGACAGATTGTATACATTGAGCCTCTGTGTCTAACTCTCACACTGAGCGCAGTGGATGCCAGTCCTTATGCCTGAGGCAGCAACTGCCCACAGAACCTCTGCTCTGGTCCTCAGAAGCATCTTATTAACCCCAGAAGATCCTGTATTATGTATTATATTATTACAGAAGATTCTGTATTACTTGCTCTAAGTCTCTGCTCTTTAAACACCTGCAGTCACCCCGTCTGCTGGACCTTCAGGATGGAAACAATACTCTGATACTCGCAGCAGCCCTGAGCAGCTTTTCAGCTTCCCTTGAGTTACTGTCACAGGTTCTGCTCCTCACCTTGTCATTCACAGCAGGATGACAGTATCAAAGCTGGTAAATTTTATTGTGAAATCAGCTGCTGTGTTGCAGGCGGGCATAACAAATTTTCTGGTAAGAAGTTTGTACAGCAGACTAAAAACTGCGGTTGGTAAAAGAAGACAGATTTTTTAAAGACGGAGAGAGTGGATAGGAGATTACAGAGACAAAGGAGGAGCAGTGTGTAGAAACATAGTAGCCAGAAGAAACTAGTGACAGAAGTAATCTTTAGACTGTAAAAGGATGCGACAACTAGAGCTTGAGGGGGATGTACATTTTTTAGAAAGAGCAAACAAACAAAATCCCAAAAACTGGAGCACAGCTGTCCATTCTGTACATAGAGGAAAAACCCAGCATAACATTCCCTCTTTCTGCTAACATCTGGTCACAAAAGGAAGCCAAGAGCCATTCAAAGAAGAGGAGTTCACTGGAAAACTCATGCCAGCGTTCTTGCTATTGCTACCATGGAGCTCTGGTCCACATCTCAGGCATAGAGATTTAATGACTATGCGACTCGAAGAAAATAAATGTACATGAAAGTACTTATTTTTCCCGGAAAATTATGGGGCTTGGAGTGAAAAGAAGAATTTCAACTGAGAAAGAAAAAAACCAGTCAGTGCTGTGTAGTCAAATTCAAAATGTTCCTCAGCATGGAGCCTTTGGCTGAAAACTTCAAGAAGAGCTGGAGATCCCAAGATGCTGTGCAGGAATTGCCTCCCCTCAGCACACACATGACATATTTAAATATCCATCCAGCCACAAGATGTCAGCACACTCAACGGGAATTCCTACAAAACCCAAAATCTGTATAAATGGGGTATTTCTATGTCACACATATCTCCTTCTGCTATTAATGAAAAAAAAAAAAAAAAGAAAAGATGTTTATGAGGAGTTACATGAAATTTCACATTCAGGCTGTGCCTTCAATGTGAAAATACCCAATATATCATGGTCTGACCATAGTATCTTAATGAGAGTAAAATTCTGAAGCAGAATAGAGAACATGGTTTTCTCTTCCCATTCTGAAACCAACAGATGTTGGACAAGGATCTAAAATAGTTCATAAACACATGAAAAATATTCAATAACAGAATGTAAACTCTGACCAGCTGCTTAGACATTTTAGACTGCACACTCAGCTTTGAAATCATGCTTCAGTACCTCTCCAGAAATTGTTTCAACTCAGTAAAATGTCCAGATACCTGTTTCATGGCCCTCATAATCACAATATCTATAAACTCTTAAACACAAATTGTACAGGTGGGTTCTGGCTGGTGTGCTAAGTACCATTAGTGGAGACCCTATGGGATCTGGGCACAGAACAAAATAAATTAATCCCGTCCACTTTCTTTCAAAAATATTTCAGACTCAAGATGTCATGATATCAGTAGTGTTTTGCAATTTGCATACTGACCAAAATATTCAGTGACTTGTTCCTATTACTGCATTCCTGTCTACAAATACTCAAATTTCACTTTGTGCAGAAAATGCCTGGAATCTTCTTGAAAAAATGTAGTCAGAATTCCCTCTATGTTATTTGAAATCTTTCCTCACATCAACATATCCACTGCAGATGGTGTATGAGAGATTTTCTGGGGAGACTGGGTTAACTAGATTTTCTGAGCCTGACTTCCATATTAGGTAAATTAGTAAACAAAATGTACAACAAAATTAGTGGGCATCTAGATAAACACAAATTTCTTGGAAAGACCAGCATGCCTTCTGTATAGGAGAGTTCTGTAATTTTTTTTTACAAAGCCATCAAACATGAAAATAAGAATGATTTAGTTGATACAATCTATCTGTATTTTCAAAATAATTGACAATGCCATCTCTGAAGCCTTTTAAAGAAAATAATAGACTTTTAGAATAATAGAATATGCTGAGTTGGAAGGAACCCATCAGGATCATAAAGTCCAACCCCTGCCCCTGTGCAGGACACTCCAAGGATCACACCATGTCTATGGTCTTCTGCAGGGGCCTGAGGTGAGACTTGTGCTTTACTTAATGCAAGTCTCTTGGAAAAGGCATTTTGTAGGGAGCTTGGAAAGTTTGCTGTTAATACTAAATTATTCAGAATAGCAAAAAATGCAGACTGACTGTAAAGAATTGCTGCAGAAACTTGTGAGGCTGATTGGCAATAAAATGGCAGATGAAATGCAGTACAGAAAAATGTAAAGTGATGCAGAAGAGGAAAAAAACTCAGAAATTCACATATAAAATGATGAGCAACAAGCTAAGTGCACTCTCTCAGAAGAAAAATCTTGAGATAATGAGAGTTAGCTCCTCAAATATGTCAGTCCTGTGCTGAATAACAGACAAAAACCCAAATCAAATATTATTAACTGTAAGGAAAGAAAAATAAACAGAAACAAGATAATTCTCCTTTGAATCAATCATGAGTCACCTTTAAAACAGTTCTGATGTCTCTCCCATTGTCCTCTCATATTCAAAAGGATGTAGCTGAATTTGAAATTATTAGCAAAATAATTATAGTAACAATAATTATTAATGATAAGTATTTATTTCCAAAAGGGACTAAACTGAGGCATATAGAGTAAGCTGAGACTCTTCTAGCTAAAGAAGAAACAAATTAGAAGGAGGAGAAAACAGTCCATAAACTCAGAAAAAGATTGAGCAAAGAGATGGCCCCCAGATGGATGGCCCTTTCTTGACTGACCTATCTATGACATTGTGGCCAGCAGGTAGTATGAGTTGGTAAGAAGTACCTTGGCTGTTAATTTAGCTGTTGGCTAGTGTCGCTTCCAGAGCTTTTATTACCTGTGTTGCTGCCATTTACCATGAACATTTTGATTAGTAAATGCACCTTTTTTTGAAGAAAGTAAGTAGAAAACATTTGAGAGCTAACTTTAGGAATAACATAATAATGGTATTTCTCTTATTATAAAATAGAATAATAATGTCTATAATCTGGTAATCTACCCATCTTAATCATTATTTAGGTAAAAGTCTAATTGAAATTAATGAACATTTTCTCAGAGGGCAGGTTTCAGGATACTCTTCTATATAGATTATATAGATTATTTATATCATGCTCATCATCATAGTTTCTGAATATGTTCCAGTGGTACATTAAGCAATGTGACTAACATCTATCACATGTTTTTTTCTTTAGTCTCTCTCCAGACAAATATAAGTTTCTTGCATCCAAAAGGAATCCTGCCAGGTGAAAAGAGGAAGAAAAGATAAAAAAAAAATATATTTTGGGAGTGGTGTTTTCTATTAATGTACAATTTATTTTATTTTATATCAATGAAATACTGAGAAAAAAAATATGTAATGCATTTCGACCTTGATGTTTCAATTTGTAGCCTCATTTTTTGAGTATGGCGTTGATGCTAAATTAAGCTTCAGGTAAAATAAAGTTATATCCATTAATTTGACACACTTTCTTTTCTGAACTAATAGTGGTAATCAGAAGACAAAAGAAAACTATGAATCATGTTTTGTTAATGCGAAAGAAAAGACAAAATGTCACCTATCATGAAGTACTAACGGTTTTTTTAAGCATGATAATTGAATGGTATCTAGTTACTGAGAAACTATCTGAACATTTTAAAATATTTAATTGCTTTAATTTGCAGCTGATTTTTAAAATAAAATATTGTATATACATGGATTAATGAATGAAAATTTGCAGTGAAGTTTAGCAAAACAGTACCATTCAGTGTTTGACTTGGAATATATCTGCATAATTTTTGAACAATACAAATTCCTAACACAGATTGATACGTAATTTTCCTTCCAAACCATTTCAAGATATTTTTTCAAGGAGTAATTACTATGACCAAAATCTGCATTTTACAAATATAGTTAGTGAAAGAGGCAATGACTCATGTAGTGAAAAATTGAATTAATGCTATGTTCTTGGTTGCCCATGGACCATACTCTTTCCCCAAACAAAAGAATAAAACTAACATAATTAATAATAGACCATCACAGTTTGAAAACCCTCTATTATTTTTTCTCAGAGTTCACTATAAAAGTGGCTTCTCCTTCTTTATTTAGAGAAGAATTGGGATGGTGATCTTACCAGCAGTTGAGAAGTGGAGTAGAGCACAAGTAACCATTCCATCTTGTGTGTGACCTTGGCTGCCCCCTTCCAGTTAAGATAGTCAAAACTAAAGGAGGATTTCCAGAAAGTGTATATGGCCTATTCACTGCTAGTATTCTGCAGCCCCTAAAATGATGAATGTAATGTGTATTATTGTGCTGAAGAGTTCAGGCAAATATCCTAAGATTGTACCCCAGTACCACACAGACAAAAGCAGTCCTACACTAAGTTGTCAGGCTTTTGTTAAAGACCTTGGTGAAATATTGAGTTGCTTAGTTCCATAATATTAAAAGAAGCTTGGTCCTGCTGTTATTAAATAGGTCTTCCTTTTCTTGGTGACAGACTTCCCATTCTAGTTAATGACAGCAAACACATCTGAATATTTATTATGTGTTGAAAGCACAAATGTTGGATAGAGACAGAATATAATAATGCCTTTTATTTTTCTTGAGGCGATCTGTCTTGGCATTCTAAGTGCCACAGATAAAAGCAGCAATAAAAAAAAGAAAAAAAAAAGGAGTAGAAATTAATATCTCAAAATAACAAAGCATTACTGAATAAAGGCAAAAATCATCTTAATGCATCAGGCTGAAAGCCATCCAAAAATGACCTATGAGAGCATCCTGTAAAATGACAAACCTATGCTTTTGCCAGAAGCGAGCCTTCCTTAAGCCTTAGGCTGCAAAGGTGAATTTTTTCAGAGCTTGGCTCTTGAAATAGTTCATATCTCCTAAGAGGGTTAAAAAGGTATAGTGAGTGACAGAATTTCTGCAAGACATGGAAGTTGTGTAATAAAACCACTGACTATGGATCTCAGACTATACCTCATTTTCTTTATGTCATTTAGTATGGCTATGCGCTAAACGAGATCAGAATTATTCATGCTAATGAGTACTTAAGGAATTTCCCTATGGCAGATCTGCATATTGTGTATGCCACGTACTCAAGTCTTAGATGTGCAGTTTAACTGGGTCTAGTGACCTTTGAAATCATGCCTGTTTTTCACTCATGAATCATCACTTTGTTTAGCAGGTAGTTAATGTTCATTCACGTTTCTGGCCTTTGCTGACCTCCTTCCAGCCTATGGCCCTTATTGCAGCAGGTGAATTTTCTGAGGTGAGCGTAAACCAGGATACAAAGCAGCAAGTTATAGCTATTCAATGACTATCTTATTTAAATATTCACAGGAGATTAAACTCCTCACATACACTCAAATTGCAATCATAAACCTACCTATAGGAGGAACAGGAAAAATCTTTTCCTGAAAACTTTGGTAGTGTCTCCAAAATGTAATTGATTTATTTTAGATAAAAATGGACTGTGAAAGACCAAATGTCTCCCTAGTCCGTTTCCCTGGTGAAGAGAATGCTCTGGTCAAAATCTAATTTCCAGGATTTGATATTTCTTCCAAGGGACAATTCTTGCTAGACAAATTGTCTGATGATTTTGGCCTTCTGGCATTACTTATTTTCTATACCAGACAAAGACTATTTCGAGCAAAAAGAAGCAACAATTGAAAACATCTTTGCTATTTCTTTGTTTATTTCCCTTTCAACTTTGAATCTTTCATTTCTTTCCTATTCTGTATGCCCAAATCATGTCTTCCCACTCTCTTTTCCTCTTTCTTGCTGTTCTCATTCTTCAACTTTGCTTGTACAAACAACATTTATTTTCATTTTCCACTTAACTTCTTGTTTGTGTTCACTGCATTCCTTTGACAGGAGGCATCCTGCTCTCCGTCTTGCTTCCCATTGACCTCCCTCCCTCTTTTTCAATTTCTCATCCCTTTACTTTCAGTGTGACTCTCTCTTTGTATACTCTCCAGTATATCCTTTGAGTGTATATATGCATATAGAACAGATGATCCCGTCTTTTATCACACCTTTTAAACTGCACGGAGCTTCCAGCTCTTGAACTGCTTATCTTGCACATTCTCTGCCATGTTTCAATGCTGTGTTTAGTAAAAAGTCTGTGTTGGAAGCTTTTAGTTATATAATAGCAAATAAACCGGCACTTTGGTTTGTTGGGGTTTGTTGATGGACTATTAAAAAGTTAACAATCAACTCCCATATGGCTTCTATTTAACAACTGAATGAAACCCTAGACTTTCTCAGGGTATCTTGGACCTTTGAGTAGCGAGTAGCAGCCATCCTTGTGACAACTTCTCGCCTAACACTTGTTCTTGTTGAATTAGAGAGTCCCTTCCTTTCCACTTTCCTCCAAGGACACTAGCTCTTGGTATGTGTGATGAGGCTGAAGTCAGCCAGGGAGCTGAGCTGAGATGCCATATCACTGTGCTTTTTGGATGACACAGCCCTACAGCAATCACCTCCAGGAAGTCAATATACAGTGGGCAAGGAGTAATAACACCTGTACTGGCATCAGGCCAAAACATGGCAGGTTTATTGGCTGTATTCCAGTCAGGGTCTTCCTCAAAATACCTAAATTTGGGAAGATGTTAAAATCATACACTTCTCCGTGACTGTCATCTCCAGTATTTGTTTACTGCCTTAGCAACAGAGCATCAGAATTTATTTTTGAAAGCTGAGGTAAACACTGACAATAATAAGACTGAAGATTTTAGAGCTTTTTCAAACAAAATCCATCATATCTGTGTTTGCTTAGAATCCAGTTAGACCTTTGTACATATACTTATTGATGACCTGTATGGAATAATAGCATTAAGATGACAAATATAATTGTCTGTGCTCAACTAGTAAAAAAAGCAAAATGCTTTCATCCAAACGTCAAATACATAATTTGGATAAATCCATGATGGTAATGTTCACTCCCTGCAATAGACCATCTGGCACAGAAGATGCTGTGCCAATTAATATAGATGGAATGACTGTTAGCACTACAGATAGTAAATATTTCAGACTAATCTTCTTTGTCATTTATCAGCTACACTCATCCTTCAAAATTTGCAGTCAGAGTCTCCAACATGTTGAAACAGATTAATCGTGTTCAGACTTTTACTATCCTGAAAAACCTTTGCCTTCTTTTAAATTCTTTTATGGTTCTGGTTTCCTCTATTTGTGTGAGGGTGAAAGATTATTATGAAGCAGCAGCACAGTTAGCAGCATTATTTGGCTGATTTGCCTGCCCATCTCATTAATGTATATGTATAGCCTTACTAATATTATGTTTAACCCAAAGATTTAGTCCAAAAATCTTTTTCCCTAAGGAAGAGGTAAATACAGTTTAAGTAATATAACCCTGATGGCCATTTCAGAAGAGAGAACAATACTGTTTGCAATACTAACTTACAAGTTGATCCTGAGGAGGCTTGGTTTCACCTCACTTGGACTCATTTACCATGACTGTATTTCAGTTGTATTTCTAGGAGACCCAGGAACTTTTATAATACCCAGGAGCTATTATTTTAATGATATTCAAAGAAAATTTTTGGATGTTAATTTGTTTTCCAGAGCCATTTAACAAAACTGTATAGGAGCTGAGTACTTTCCAGTGTTCAAAGTGCTTCAGAAACACCATAGTTTTGAATCTTATTCTTTAATGTTAGAAACTTTGTAATGAAGTATTTAAAAATTTAAAACGCATTATAATACAATACCAGCAGTAAAGTAAATTTTGTGATGGTGGAAGTAGCAGATCAGGATTTTTTTTTATTTTTCAGGCCATCACCTTGCAGTCTAGAGGAAAAAATGAGAAAAGAAGAAAACACAGTTAACTTTGTCTTTTTATTTTTAGTTGCTTTTAAAGGTGTAGAGAGACAGGCAGAAACTTTGCATATTACTCATATTGAAACTTGGGGTATGCATACAGAGCAGTGCAGATTGAGCCTCTGCAATGTGATCAGAGAAGGGTTTTTTGAAGATGGCTTCAGCACTTCTCACTTTTGACCATATTCTGAATTACATCACAGAAAGCATTTAATGCATGATGAAAAAATATTTTTTAAGTATCAGGATTATAACATACCTTCATGAATGTGAATATCATAGGATCATAGAATCAGAATCATAGACTGGTTTGGGTTAAAGATCACCTAGTTCCAGCCCCCTTACTCTGGGCAGGAACACTGTCCACTAGGCCACGTTGCTCAAAGCCCCATCCAATTATGCCTTGAACACTTCCACAAATGGGGTGTCAGCAACTTTTCTGGGCAACCCATGCCAGTGCCTCACCACTCTCACACTAAAGAATTTCTTCCTAGTATCTAATCTAAACCTACCCTCTTTCAATTTAAAGCCATTACTCCTTGTCAAATTAACAAAATTATTTCAAAATGTCTGATCTGAAAGTTTTCTGCAAGTTTTGTTATTACTGAAATCACATACTGATTTCACCAATCTGACTCCCACTGTTATCTGAGGCCAACAGCTTCAGTAATGCAACAGGAGTTCTCAGTAAATGAACAGATAAGTGTGTTTGGCTATTTCTGGAATCTGTTATGCAGACATTCATGCTAAGCAAATTGGTTTTATTTTGCAAAAAGTGCACCACAATGCTCTGTGAGGATTCAGAAATTTCTTGGGATTTCAGACATTGACATACACGAAGAGACTTTATGAAACACTAACTTGTGCCGGTTTTGTTTATATTGCCCTTGATAAGCTGCTAACTTCCCAGAAATGAACCCACTCTATCATTTCTAGGGCAGTTAGTCCTCCATGAATTTGGTGGAAGTTAAAATGAAATACAAGAACATCTGGGAATTTAGATAAAAATATCCCATATTTTTTAATCTCAGTCTCAAATATGTGGCATTGTTTTCTTTCGGAGAGGAATGGTGGATGCACAATTATAGATATATTAGAAAGTGACAAATCAGATTTTTACATCCACATTATAGCACAAATTCAGGCCTATAAAGTTTCCAACTCCTGTTACCATAAGTAGATTTGTGTTTAAGCACCTAAAAACATAGCTCAGGGAATGATTAAATTATATCTGAAGAACTGTACATTGAACTGTACGTTGCTAGTACATAGTACCCTATGCAGCCTTTGTAATTCAGCAATGTCCTTGTTTGTCCTGGATGACCTGAAGTCCAGCTGAAGTTGTTAATTATACTGGAGACGTATTAATGGAGACATATTACTCACTATTTTCCTTCATGAAACTTTGTTTTCTAATATATCTTCATTTTTCTCTTTCATATCAGGGTTTTTTTTTTTTGGTTGGTTGGTTGGGTTTTTTTGGGGTTTTTTGGGTTTTTTAGCATATTCATTGTATGTTTGCAAGTTCCTGATTTTGAGCTATTGGAGGAAAAAAATTGAAATCTCTAGGATGAGCTTGTTTTAAATATTACTTATTTAGTAACCTTTTGTATTGGTTTTGCAGAGTGCAAGTATACAACAGCTATATCCCAGAGCTTTAGAAGAGTACCTAAAAAAGGCCAGGAAATGTCAGTTATTTGGTTCACTATCAAGATTATGTTAGTCATTGAAATATATAATTACTCTGAGTAGTATATCTTACTAGCTTTAACCCCTTCATTGCAGTGAATAATAGTTATTTAAGCTGAGAACTAAGATCTGCTGGTGGTTAACGAATAAAAAACTGAGATGCAATTTTTATTGTCTGACCCAAAGCATAAAGGAATTCCCCGGTGCTGATAGGAATAAAGTTCTTGAAAATGCTTATGAACACTACCTTCTGACAGCTACCTTTTACATTTGTCTTAATAAAATAATTGTTTCCAGTTTCTACTGTTCTTTACCTATGCTAACATTTGGTGTTGAGAGCATACAGTTTTTCATAGAGCAAGGGAACAGTGTTCTTTCAAGTGATCTTGTAGGCACTATTACATTTTAAAGGACAAATAGCAGATGTGAGACATTAAATATGAATTTATGAATTCCAATTTACTTGGTAAAAAACATTTTCATTGCAACCTTCACTTGCATTGTAAGCTCCATCATGATTAAGATGTTTAAAGCTATGATTCCACAAGAATTTTTCTCAGCGATAGAATGGCTCATATAATTCTTAACTTCTCCCTCTCTTCCACTGTTCACTCCTATCCTTTCTCTTCCTTTCAATTGTACCATAATCTTTGCAGAAGGGAACAGGCTAGTCTAAAGTTACTGCTGGGACTAACCTCTCAACCAAACCTCCAGGAGCATTTCACAGAGGTGTAAAAGGAGACTTTTTCCAACCACAAGTGATTTATGAATAATCAGATCAGGCTGAAAAAAAGAAATGCTATGAGACATTACACAACTTGTAAATGGGAATCATATGCAAGAGTGTCAGGATACAGGCAGAAATTTATTCAGAGATGGATTTTTTTTCACAGTCTACACAGGCTTAAAAAACTTATGTATTTCTCATTCTCTCACCATGTACCCATATTTACCTCTAACTGGGAAAGCAGAGCTCCCACAGACCAGTGGTCTCCATGCAGAGCATATGTTAACACAAAATCCTTGGAAGAACTGTGACAGCTGTTCTGAAATTATATTCCTGAAATTTGCAGCATTGTGAACAGCAACCATCTCTACTCTTAACTTGAGGCCTCAGGCGGGTAAGGAACTGAGTGACTGGACCCATGCACAGCAAACTGTGACCCAGAGAGTGGAGACGTGTGCCTGGGCAAAACAACATTTCTGTACTACTGCTCTTAATGACTTACCTGTTCATGTTTGAACATCTCTGGTTTCATAATAGTGTAGTTTTGTTGTAAAATCATGAATACAAAACCAGAGTAAAGAGCAATGAGCCAGGCACTAATGAAAAATATGAATATTTGTGTCCCAGGGCATATTTTCCTAATCGTTTTAATCTGCTTAGAGAATCACCCCTTTGCTGCAGGAATAGAAACAGAAATATTTTTAAAACTAAAATTGAAAAAGAAGTTGTCTCTCAGTGTACATTGTCTTCTCTATATTTTGACATTTCTGAAAATTTGGCCCGGGGTGGTTAGACTGTGAAGAAGTAAAAAAGAAGATGGGTTCTTGTACATGAGCTGGAAAGAGTTCTAGGAACTTAGGGTTAACTGAAGGGAGAAAATGTAAAGTCAAGAGCAGAAAGGAAAACCACTAGGAGCAGTTAAGAAAAGGTAAAGAAGACAAGTGAAGATCATGAGGAGGTGTAACATCATTTTAGCAGTATGATGAGGTGGAGCTGTGCTGATAATTGAAATTAAATTGGAACACTCTATTAGCCTTCTGGAAGACTTAACATGTGCTAGTCTTAGCAGCAGCAGATTTACATGAGAATATTAAAAAAAAAAATAACCAAGCAAACAGACAATAACAACAATTATACAACATTTTGGTACAATTAAAATATCACTCTAGATTTCTTACCAGAAAAGCAACAATATCTTGCAGAAACAGAGTGATTCTTCCAAGTGGAAAGTAATATAAACCTTGGGGGAACTTAGTTTCTTCTTCCTGCTCTCAGGAGTACAAGCCTCAGAGAGCAAAGATGGTCCTTGCTGCCTGCCAACTCTAATATGAGAAATTTCTGTTTCCAATTCAGTAGCTGAATGATACAAGGAGGTTTTTATGAGGAGAGGTGCCAGATCTTTTATAGTTCAACCAGGTATCAAGATCTTTGTTTAGAGCTAGCAAACCGCAACTGTTTTCACTGCTCTGAGAATCCAGCTAGAAAAACCTTTGTAGACAAAAAGCACACAACAAAGTCCAGCTGGTTCCTTGAAGTGTGGGTTTAAGCAACTGAAAATAAGAGAGGGAATAATTCCTGGAACTTCTCCAAGGACTGAGGCAGAGTGTGCCTTTCCTTTGACTCTCCGATTCTGGTTTTCAGAGACCACTGTCACAGCAGTCCTTCTAAGAAGAGAGATCATTCAGTGTACTTCCTCTGCCTTAGAGGATTCTCTGATTATCCATTAATGGTCTCCCCCAGTGCATAAATACATTCCACAGTGGGTAGATAACGTTTGGGATATTTGGCTTTTTTGGAGGGGTTTCATCAGTTTTTAAACATGTGGACATAATATTCTGGTAATAATCACACTGACATAAACAGAGTTTTGTACATGCAAAAAGGAGTTCAAATTGCTCTTTGTCTGGATACATGCAACATATGGGAAGTCAGGAGGTGAATCTAGACTGCTAAGTAGCTGTTACAGACTTGTTCAGGATCTGTGTAGAACCATGGTACCCCAGGGAAGTCATCATTGAGCTCTGTTCTTGTAGGTATTACGTTTTTGGCACAGGGAAGACAACACTGTTCTGGCCTCTTAATCTCCACCCGACACATTGACCGTTTATTCAATATTACAGCTTTCTTGTGTGGGTTTAAGAAAAGGATTTTTAGTGTCCTCCAAGAATCTGAAGAAGGTAAGAATGTGTCCTGATGAAACCAACCAGATCCCGGTAAGATGATACTGTGTCCAGTGTCTGACTGTAGTGGTGAAATGGGAATGAAAGCTGTTACCTGTCTGTCATGTGAAGGTCAGGACAGGCCAGGATACAAGTTACAACAGCAAAAAATGCAGAGACTATGGCAATGGGGTGTATGTTCTTGCTAAGGCAGACAGCTAAAGAAAGCAGTTTACTGCATTGTTTAAAACAATTTCTCCAGTTAAATTAATCAAAAACATTAAATTAAGAATTATTTTTTATCTTTTTAAAAATTTGCATAAGTTAATTTAAAAACAAAGTTATGTTCCTCAATATCCACAGTCTATATATTTCCCCAAGTGTAAATATCAGAGCCACAGAATTTTGATACAAGAAAAGATTCTGAGAACCTGAGAAAAGGAACAGACTCAGAACATAATTCTGAGAAGAAAAATAATACACAGAATTAATCACTGAACTGACTCATTTAAATATTATGACAAGACAAAAAAGTGCACTCTAGGGCAGCCCAGAGTTTATTAGGAAAAGAAGCTAAAACAAACTATTCAAATGACAGTGGAGATTACAATCTTAATGTCCTTCATCCCCCATGTCATTTTATTCAAGCAGATCCAGACTCTGATGTGTTTAGATAAAAAACTTATCTCTGTTTTTTCTAGAATACCATGGTGTCAGTGAGAAGAGATAAGGTTCTCCCCAAAAACATCCAGAACACAAGCATTGTACAGGCTTATACAGGCTTGTAGTCCTGCCCTGCAATAGTCCTTGCTTCACTCCTGGTCTGGCTGCAATTGTCTTTACTGCAGATGGTGTGACTGACATGTGTGGGTCCCTTCTGAAGTGAATTGTCTTCTGAGAGCAGCCATGGAGCAATGGGCAGGAGAATCTTGCCTTGTGCAGCTCCATCACCTGCACAGATGGCCAGGACAACCCTTGGGGCTGGCACAATATCAATGTGAGCACAGCTTCCAGTCCCTTCCCCTCTTCTTTCATTGATTGATGGGAAGCTGAGTTGGGTGATATGAAAATCCATAACCACATCTTGAAAAAACATTGATAACAATTTTTTTTAATTGTTTAGAAGAGCTTTACAGAAGTGATCTCTGTTTTCCTCTTAGGAAGGGTAAATGATTGATATCTGGCTGTAGGGACAGGCTGAATATTCTGATATTTTTTTTTTTTTTTTCAGATAACTACAGTCATAGTACTTTGTTTTGTAAGCCAGAGACAAAGAAAAACAAAGGTAGAAAATGAAGCCATAAACATCTGAGCAAAACACAGATTCTTCAAGATTAGCAATCAAAGAAAATAATGTAAAGACAAAAAAATAGAACTGGTTGAACTAGAAAGGCTGAAATCTTCCAGATGTGGTGTTCAATTAAAATAAGATTTTATGTCTTCTAGCTGTCCTATTTGACACTGTTAATGGTATGTAATGAAATTGTGAGATTACAGTTAATTTACATTTCTGAGAGTCATTCTGTAAACAGAAGATAGAGATATCACTTATTAAAAATTAGATATGACCTCTTGGAAACCAATTCTTAGGCAAGGAATGAGTTTTGAAATGAATGCCACCACTACAGAATCACACAAATCACCTTACTGAAATTGTTGCTTATGTAATATGTTCATGCCCTAATCATTGGTATCTCTTTGTAAATATGAGGACAACTGTACATTTCTGAAATTTATACGCTTTCACCTCAACCAATATTATTTACTCTGGTGTCTGTCTGAATCACATTATGATATCACGTGAGAGCTCTGCTTCTGCATATTTCATCCTTGTGCCCAAGCATTCAGTCGTGGATGTGCATCATTCTTGCTATTTGCAGTTTATTTTCCACTATTCTTAAGGTTAAGGGGAGTTAACATGTTTTGGAAGCAATCACTAAAAGAAATTAGAGCTCAGGGGGCTGACTCCTGTCACAAACCTTAACAATTGAACTGCCAATCCTGAACGCAAGGAACAAAGCAGAAAATGCATAGATAGACACCTTTAAGGAATGTCGTTGACATAATTATTTTTTTATGTTGATAGATGGAGGTCTGTATGCACTAATAACTTAAACTAATAAAATATAACTTGATTTATTGCTTCTGAATATTCAAAATTTTAAAGGAAGATTACCACACCTCTGAGACCTAATACCAGCTTCTTCATCAAGGGAATATATGCAGCCAACAGAAAATATTTGATCATATTTTCTTCCTTCCTTCCTTTATAATATATTTAATATTTACTGAGATAATACAACAGTTTTAATGTCTTCTGCAATATTTTTTCTTGTTATGAAGAACATTTTTGAAAATCTGCTTGCTAAACCCATGTGATTCTCTGAGATGAATAATTTAAACTATACATATGTTAGTAACTTGATCCAAGGAGTATATGAAATCTAACAAAAATGCTCATATCATGCATGAAAGAAACTATAGACTAAGCAATCTATTGTTCTCTTACAGTAAAAACATTATCTTATCATCATGGATGACTTGCTCTAACATAGTTTTTCTCAAGAAATACCCTCTTTGTAAAAACATTTTTAAGGTAGGAAAATATACCTTTTCTCCTCTTAAGACTGAATACTATAATTTACCAGCAAAACTTTTTATGATAAAGAAGATTTGAAAAATTGCAATAAAAGAATTTGAAAGGATACTAACGTAAAATACAAAAACTGTGTTGAGATTTGAAAGTATTTTTAACATGTAACGTTGTCTTGGGGGTCACATCTGGCACAGCAGGACAACTGATGCCATTAGAACTACTCTATTCAATAGAACATATTTTCATCCTTTTAGTCTGTGAATCGCCCATGAACAGATGGATTCACTGAGACACTGAGGTCAGCAGTGACCTCTGGACTAGGCCAACACCCCTACTCAGAGAAGGATTTGCTATAGTGGGTTGCTACAGATGGTATCCCATCAAGGTTTTAAGTGTCTCCAAGGATGTAGATTTCACAACCACTCTGGGCAACCCCTACAAGATTTTGATCATATTCACCAAAAAAAAACCTGAGGTTTTAGTCTCATGTTTAGGTGGAATTAAAATTAGGTGGAATAAGAGGACCATTGCCTCTTATCCTTGTGTTGGAACCCTGGACACAGAGAATTTCAGGCTTTCTGTGCTGACAGAAAATTATCTTCAAATATACGCTGCTTTTGACCTGAGGCCATGGAAAAGGCTTCCAAAACTGAGTGTTACCACTGAGATCGTGAGTGTGTAGTTGAATAGAAGTATGTTATATCACAGAGTGAGAAATTTAGAATTTAAGGTGGTAGATTATAATAATATATGTAACAAGATGGAAGGTTTAGGACGTAGTCATCTTCTTCTTCTTCTTCACAAGTTTGGGTGATTTTGTGTGGTTGGTTGGAAAAATCCACAGTGTGGGACATAGGTAGATGGTTATTGGGTTAAAAGTTAAAATAAATTAGTTGGCATCTCATAATTGGGCAGTTTAGGCTTTAAAAGACCTTGAAGACTTTACTTTGTACTCTATTTTTGCCTTGTTAACTTAGCATGTAGAAGTGCTCACAGTCAGTGAGGCTGTAAATAATAAACATCCAAGTCCGAACAAGAATTCTGTCTCATGCTTTTAATTCTGACCCTGAGGAGAAGAACTTGATGAAGCAATGGGGTTCATCACATCCTTTGATCATTTGATACCCTAAAAAAGAGATTGGTTCCACTTTAAATATATTTTTAAACACATAAGCTCCATGAGGCATCTCTTCTCCAGTCTGAACAGTCCCAGCTCTCCAAACCTCTCATGACAGATGCTTCAGATTCTTAATCATCTTTGTGGTCCTTGGCTGGAGTTGGTCCAGTATGTTCATCCTTTCTTTTGCTGTAAGGTCAGGACTCCAGATGAATCTCACCAGTGCTGAGAAGAGGGGAGAGACTGCCTGCTTCAACCTGCTGGCAGTGCTTTGCTTCCTGCACCTCAGGAGGCTGTTGACCTGCTTTGCTGCAAGGGTGCATTCCTGGCTCATGTTCAGCTTGTTGTCCATCAAGGAAATAAACATGACAAAGATATTTTTATATCGAGTTGAAATGAATGTGCAGCCATCATGAACTGTAGGACTTCAAATGAGTTTAAAGGCAGTGTAAACATGAAGGTCTTCCTGTTAATAGTTTAAGCTCAGGCTCTTCTAACTATACCATCAGCTTTTTGAACTTGGCTTCAACTGGGGGAGAACTCAACCGCTTCACAAAGCTGAGTTTTCAATCAAACCATTCTTATTTCAAAACTCAGCTCCAATCTGGAGAAAAAGAATAACATTTAATTACATACTCCAGTGCACTTCAGAATAGAAATGGGCTTTTGTTAATCACCACTGCAAGCTCTCAGACACCACTGAGACTCATGATCATCATTTTAAAATGAACTAAATCCACGTTAACAGGGAAGTGTCTAAATAGAGAAAGCAGAAACTCAAATTCTACTTTGGATATAATGCTGGCATTAAAAAAAGCAAAATACCAAGAATAAAAAATTGGGATCTTCATTCATTGTTTGCAGAATATTTTAGTACTCATGCTGTGAACTATATACAATAGTGTTTGCTTTTTTTTTCAGAAGAAATACCTCATCCAAAAGAATACATCTTTAAATGAATTCTTAATATAGTAGCATGAAACCTTTATTTCTTAAAAATCACAGTTATTGGATTTATTTGTACAGAGTTAAAATAAATCTCAGAGTACATTTAGAAGATATTTTAAAAAAATAAATTGACAAGCAGTGAGCTTTTTGGAGCATGATACTAGTTTGTTACCATTTACAGTAACATGCTTAGAAATGAACAGAGTCTGGGCTCCAAATTTCTAAACGAAATTGAGTTGTCTTACATCTGAGATCAACATTGACTAGCTGTGAGAAAGGGTTTGAAGTATAGTTTGCACGAACTGGGAAAAGAGTCAACTAAAACAGAGATGTGCAAGGAGGAGCAGCAAGCAGGGTTAGCAGCTTTTAAATGGCTGGTAATAGTTTGTCAGAATCATTGTGCACATTATTCTGTATGAGTAAAACAAAGGCAACATAAGAAGACTGTTGAATACTGAATGAAACTTTATATTCTCATCTATGCAGAGCAGAAGAGAGTCCAGAATCTGACAGATATAAGAAAATCCTTGATATATATATTAGAATTTGAAAATAAGCTCCAGGAAACAGTAGCATTTGCTGTTGTTTCTGAAGAAAAAAATAACATTTACATTGCTTTACTAAGTAATAAGCATCTCTTGTTTTCATAGTTCAGTGTAAAGAAAAGTTTTACAACTTAAAAAAAAAGTGAAAACCAAACACGTGGGTTTACTACAAATTACTGTAATTTTTTGTGGGGAAAAGAAAAAAGCCACACACAAACCTTCAGGTTATAAGCTGTTCCATGCAAGGCTTACGCTCCAAGCATTCAGCTGAGACTATGAATCCTATATTTTGACTGGTTCTAAGTTGCCCCTTGCTCAGGACATTGTAACACTAGAGCAGGTTTGTAAGCTTCAAGGAGTCAAGGGAGAGAAATAGTTTGCTAACCAAAGTAGGTACTCATAGACCCTGAGAGGGGTTTTATTTCTCTCCACTGTCTACTTACAGAGTCTAGACTGCTGATTTAGGTGGTTTGGATTATCCTGCTGAGGCCCACTAACAATGCTTTAAGTGTTGCTTTGGTGAAATGAAGTTCCTAACGTAGTCTGAATAATGCAGACAGGCACAGCTCACAAACTTTTCTGGATCTTCACCCAAAAGCCTCATCAAAAACTGTGGAAGAACCTTAGTATTGATAGTAAGCTGAATGAAAGAGTCTCTTACACCTAGTTGAAATTGCTGCCTTCCTGCATCTGTCAGCAGAAGTCTGAAGTAAAACTGGGGTCTCTGAGTACTGTATCCATATATAAATAAATCAGCTCACATCTGTAGAATTAAGCTGTGATTTATTTAGTTCAGTTTCCTATTCATGTTTAATATTTTGATGATAAATCTTTCAGATGACAAAGAAAATTACCCACAAATTCCTCTGGGGAGGATGGTCTATTAACATTGCTTGCAGGACCTCTCACTAGAGACACAAACCAAATGAAGCCACAAAGAATATGCAATCAAGCAAACATTGTGTGGGAACTGTGAGGCAGCAGGGAAATTTAAATATATATTCCTAAGGAAGAAAGAACAACAATAATCAGCACATGCACACACACCCTCACAAAAAAAAA
>VXBS01011650.1:781334-796265 GCA_013400255.1 Sitta europaea | reverse complement strand
AAAAAAAAAAAAAGAGCATCAGCAGAACTGGCTTTAAAACTACTAGAATCATTTTCAAGCTATTCTGGCACAACTAAAGATGCACAAAATTATAAAGACAGTTCTAATGTGAATGTAGTGCAATTAGAGTAGAATCCTCAGTTTATTCATTGTCTCACAAACTGGTCTAGAAAAAGCACAATCTATCTATGTCTAACATCCCATTCCAAATTGTAGAGAAACTCCTCTCATCTTGCAGAGTCACAGACCTGAAAATCTGCAAAATTTAAAATAGTTTGCTCAACTTTGTATGCTTGCTGACCAGTGAACTGATTGGGTTGTTACTGGGATCTTTAAAAGGTATAATGGAAGAGAAGAAATAGAAACTTGGAGTAGGATTCAGCTCAAATTCAAACCTTTCTTCTAGGCAGTCATGATGGAACAGTTCTGCTAATGAATCGGGGTCTGGTCTCCAGTACAGTCAGACACAATGCAGTCAGCACAGCCAGGGAATCTGGAGAATAATTCAACTCAACCTAAGGAAAGCAGATAGCCATGGTCAGCTCTAGGCTACACAGACTGTTGAGGGTACTAGTGAGGATAATAGGAGGTTAAACTTTTAGGCTATAGACATGTGGAGTCTTCCATTTATATATCATTACCTGTGAGCTGATTCCTTGTCAAAACATATCAAAATCAAATACTTACATTCCAGATTCTGTTAATCCTAAAAGGAATTGAACCTATATCTACTATATTAAAAACCACAGGCAGGGAAAACAAGCAGGGTCTGCAACAAAATTGTGGGATGAATCAGTCTCATTTTACACTTCAGAAGCCCCCAATTGCTTTGTCAGAGTGATAACCACACAGAGTAAAGAACTAAGATAAAGACCCCTCAAGGGACTTTGCCATCAGTTCCCACCTAAATACAGTGTGCTTATCAAGCAGGTCCGTGTCTGTGGATACCATCAGCTCCTCAGCCTGCGGGATGGGAGCGTGGCGCCTGCTTCTGTGGCTGCAGGCACTGGAGGCACAGTTGCTATGCAAAGCCTTAGCCAAATAGTTCCATCAACAATTTGAGCAAGGTGTGGGGGCAAGTGAGATGAGAAGGAGGAAAACCGAGCTTCTTTATTTTAAGACTGTTTGGAGATAACTGAAAAGTAGAACAGGACAAATATTTTCAGCTAAAATGTACACAAGGCTGAAAATGCAACCTGAGCAAAGCTGAGTTTTCTGAAGTTGACTGAGCTCTCTTTTGACATAAGGAGTCAAAAGTGAAGTTTTTCTTTTTAGAATAAAATCCTCTTGAATTTTCTTGTTTGAATTTCCTTCAACTTTACATGCAGAAAATCAGTATTTTTCCTAAAATGATTTTTTATGGAAATTATTATCCACTAAAAACTGTGTAAAAATTCTTTAATCTACTGAATGCTTTTTATTTAGGACTGGCAGAAAAAGTAAAAAAATATATCCAGGTCTGATGAAGAAGAGTTAGAGTCACATTAACACGTTTCAGTGACTGATTGGAAGAATTAACAAACAAATAAAAATGCTCTTTGTGATCCTGTAATCATATTAAATTATTGAAAAATTATCAAAATTTAAAGAAAAAATCAGAAGAAAAAGTCTTGGGTAAAAAATATATTTTGTATCAGCATTCATCCTATTTCAACAAAATTTTACTCCAAAATGAGGGGAACTAAATCACTCCAAAATAAATTCACTCTAATAAAGTTGTTATAAATAAATAAATCAACCTTTGCCTTTTTAGTTTTATGTTTGTAATGCACATGTACTTCAGTAAGAAAGAGATATTCTATTTGAACTTTCTATTTAATTTCATTTTGATATTAGAGCTTGATATTTTTTGTTATAGGGATCGTATCACATGCAAAGACATGAAACTGAAATGCAATAATGTCCAAGTGGCTAATTTTTTTCCAAATTTTTCCACATTAAGAAATGTCTACACTTTCATTTTCAGTCCTAATAATAAAAATAAGTTTTACAATGTCAGAATTTCCTGTGGGATAGAAATAAAGTTTTTCTTTACATTCTTTTAATAAGAATGTAAAGATATTTTATTCACTCTCCACAACTCTAAAAACATATCTGGTTTTTTATAGCTGTTGAAAGTTTCATTTAAATTAGATCAGTAAAAAATTTATGATTGAGATATCTTTTTAATTCTTCTAACACTGAACAAATTAAGCAACCAAGAACTCTTATATATCCAATGAAGTTACCATCTTTGGATGGAAGATGGATTTCCTAAAAGTTACTGAATTCTTTAAAAAGCTACTGAAATTTTCCACCCTTTCCACTGGAAAATGTCATTTTAAGTGTTACTGACAGTAGGTCTTGGAAACCAAAAGTGGTATAGTATAGAGTACCTTGATTTAGCTGCTTCAGATTACAGGAAAATTGTTCTTCTAGATTCCCTTCTAAGTACACTGTTCATTTTAATAAGACTACTTTCCAGATAAGAAGTTTTCTTTCACAGCTTTCTAGTGACAGGAAAGACTTATTCAAATTTCGTGTACTGATGTTTCTGAGAAAATATGTTTGCCTGCTATATATATAATGGTTTGGAAGGTTAGTATTACCAGAGATCTGCCTGTTTAATATAATTTCATTTTTATTTGATATGAAGATTTATTGGCTGTATTGGAATAAAGTGGCAAGAGTATGTGCTCTGAATTACATTGATCAACTATAATCACAGTTATATTGGAGAAAAAATAAAAAAAAAAAAGAACTTGGGATTTGAGATCAATAATCTGTAGCCACCACTAGGAAACAGAGTAATAAATTCTATATTGCATAATTTACTATTGAATTAAGATAGTCACTATAATTCTCTTGCACCTCAAAGGCTATAGAAAATGAGATAAAGAAAGTAAAACTTCCATAAAACACATATTCTTCCCAGAATACGGAGCCAGATTGAAGATATTCAGGTTTTGTGATAAAACATTTTGGTCTTAATCATGGTCATGAATTACTCAAAAATAAGTTCAGAACTGCTGACAGTGATACAGAATTTTACATGGAAAATAAATCCAGCCTATCCAAATGATCTGAAATGCTTAGTGTAGGTGGAAAGAATTCTGCTAATAATACTAAATACGTATGAATATTTCTGAACTAGAAAACACTGTGAAATGAAAAGAGGTTCTGTGACAGACTTATGGTTTTCAAGATTGCACTGTGAGAGATACATATTTAATTTAAAAGTCAAAGCTAATGAAACTCTGAAACACACTTTAAGTAAAATATGTGGGAAAAGTGCAAGAATAATGTGTCACATTAAAACCACAATTCTTTATTATCTGACTTCATTTGCTTGAGAAAGCTGTTTTTCTTGATCGCTTTAATACAGTAATTTTGATAGATTAAAATTGTGAAGCTGTTGGATCCGTCTCATATATTTGATCAGTGTAATTATATCATTTCTTTGAAAATTTGTTATTTGTCTGTAACAAGATTAAAGCACCTGCTGTTACAAGCTTTTCATTTCAATTACACTGATGGGAAGTTCACATTCTTCAGCTACTCAACACAAATCTGTTTAAAATGGAAGAAACAAGGTATCTGACGGACGTCTGGGAATGCCACCGTGTTCTGATTAATAAATGAATTGTGTTGTGATGTCGTTACAGACATACAACAAAAATCTTCAAAAGAGGCATTACCACACACACAATTGAGCAGAAATCTACAGTACCAAAAAAATTTGGGGAATTATTCTGGCAGTTCTACTATTGAGGATAAAAACACTCAGAGATATCTCTATAAAACTGCACTATTAATTTACAAACTCTTGATTTCAAAGTACTTTAAGTTAAAAAAAATGAAAATTACGTAGTTATCAGTTCACATTAGAAATCTAAGTTGGGTTGGGTTTTGTGTTCTTTTTTGGGTTTTGGGGTGAGTTTTTTTGAACACACAATTTATTCAACCAGTTATAACGGTTTGTTGGTGTGTTGATGTCAAAAGGTGCCCAAAAACTACTTCTGCACTGAACCTTTGAAATCTGAGCAGCAATTCTTGGTTTTGGAGCTAGTAGATGCACTTGTAATTTGGAACTGGTAGAAAATTCCAATAATGTTCTATTAATTCTCCACATATACTCTGTGGATATCACAGATCTCAATTGCGAACAAAAAACTCCATGTTTTTAGAAATAAAGACAGCATGCTCTGTATCTCTTGTATTCAAGAGTTAGAATTCTAGAAGACAGAAAAGGAGAAAAGAGTATCCTAATATCTCAGTGAGCTTGAAAACCCAGGGCGGGGAACTGAACCTTCAACAAGTGCATGAAATATGTGACATGTCTGCAGAAATGATGTATTGGGCAGGGTGTGTTCCTCAATATTCCAGGATAAATTATTACCTGGATGATTAGGTGTCAGCGGCAGAAAGAACTTAGGATCCGTAACAGAGCTACAACTGAAAACATAAGGAGTGAGAGTAAATATGGATGTTAATTTATTATAATTTCAAAGCCATACATAAATTTTAGTAGAAAATTAGAATACACCTGTGCTGTACTAAATATTACAAAAATTTCTGTTTTGTAACAGAAATACAGAAAAAAAGCAATTGGCAATATTTTAACATAAAGAATTCTTCAGCCACATCTTAATATCTATTACAGTTTTCAGCTAAACATTATAAAATGGATTCCTGTCAAAAGTAGTCAGCAGAAACCTTACTGTACTGTTGAATATACTGCTTTTTGTGATCTTTTCCTGACTTTCATCTACTCATTGTGGACTCATTCCTCAAAAAAATAATAATAATGGCCTTGTCAAAGTATTGTTCCTAAGCTCTCGAACATGAAGATACATGCAATTATTCTTTGCCTTCCCAACTATTTCAGCTCTGCAGGGAAGGACACAGTGTCGTTGTCAGCAGGTGTAATTATTATACGTTCTACTTTCCAAGGTGTACCACAGTAACCTGTGATAACCTAAATTTATAAAGTATCAGCAACAAAAAGAGTGTGGTAATGTGCATCTTACATGATCCAAAAATCAAAACAGAAATATCAAAGATAGTTTGAACCAATTTAAGATGAGACGTTTTCCATCTATACTGTTTTGTTGACATTCAGTATAAAGATGCTTGCCTCTCCTCTACCCTTCAGAATGAGATTTGTTGAAAATATTTACATTGACAAAAGAGCATGACAGAAGGAACTCCACGCTGTCCTCTGACATCTGAAATAGTGGCTTCTCTCAATAAATATTGACCATACATTCCCATATCAAAGCTAATGGTTGGGTAGGAATTACGGAGATGAAAGCAAATAGGATTGGTCTTTTTTTTCAGCTTCCTTTCCTCCTTTTTTAATTTCATCTTTAGTTACAACTACATATAGCTTGAGTTATGGGGTATGGTAAAATATAGTTGCCTTGCCTGACAGTCATATGTGTCTTCAGAGCGCCTCCTTCCTTTGAAGTACGTTTCAGTTTTCAAAAACAAATTTGGAAATGGTTGGGAAATAGAATGCAGCAGTAATGATATCTATGATAATCCATTATAACATAGTATCTGTGATAATTTCTTCTGGAGTCAGAGGAGGAACAAGCACCAAGTAGTGCTGTAGTCACTGAAATCTGAGTTAATCAGCCATTCTACTAAAAAACTGGTAACTGTAAGTGTTTAGTTCAGAACTATGAAACACATTTGAGCTCTCTTCTCATCTGGAGAGAGATTTGGAGATTGGAGAACTAACTTATGTTGTCTAAAGTAATAATCTATGCTCCCTCCACTGTGTACCTGAAGAAATTGTGCATTGTTGGTAGATGATGATTTACCCCACCTGAAAGCAGCATCTGAGAGATGGGATGAGGAACATTGTGTAGCTTTTGCTTTCTATTCCTGTCTTGCACAGGGAGCTTAGGCAGTTAGCTTAGACCAGTTGTCCTCGATTTGGATGATTGAAATTACATAAAATTAATCCCATTTCTGATCATCTTCTGTCAAAATGATTGTTCTCATCCCTGGGGATGTCCAAGGAGGAACATGACAAACTAAAAGTTTCTTTCTGTAGAGAATGCACAATAGCAAACATTTTCAACAGAAACATTTCTGAAAAGTTTTTATAAAGTTTTTTTCTAACACTTGGGGGGAAGGGAAGAGAATGCAATTCTTTTGCTATTAAGACAAAAGATACTTTCTATTGGAAAAGCTTTTGTGTCCATATATATATTGCCACATACCTAAAAGGACTATTTCACATAAACCTATCTTTCTTATTATTTGTAACTGGCAGAGAAACTTTCTCAGGCACAGCAGGAAAAATCCCCAGAGTTTAAATAGTTGCATACTGCAGGTTACCCACTCCTGAGGAAAGGTTCTTTTACAGGCCTATTGGACCACTGTTTAACTGACTGTGGTAATACAAACAGTGCACACACTAGAAATCCTAATAGCTATATGGTGTTTTGGACCACCAAAACTGGTCTGACACTTCCTTCATTATCTGGACTGGGATAGAAAATATAGAGAAAGCTCATGAGTTGAGATAAAGACAGAGACAGGTCAAGAACCAGTCACCATCACAGTAAAAACCAGCTTCAAATTCCGGGAAATTAATTTAACTTATTGCCAAGTAAATCAGTATAGAGGAGACAGAAATAAAAACTAAATCTTAACTTTGGGTCCTCCTTCCTTTTTTCCTGGGCTCATAATTGTTCCCTATTTCTCTAACTCTTCTCCCCAGAGCAGCACAGGAAGACGGAATGGTGGTTGTGACCAGTTCATCATACTTTGCCTCTGATGGTCCTTCCTCGTCACGCTCTTCCCCTGCTGCACCATGGGGTAACTCCCACAAGAGAGTCTTACTTGAATTCCAAAAGGAGTGCTCCCCATGGGATGACAGCTCCAGCCTGGGTCCCTTCCATGGGATGCAGTCCTCCAGGAACAGATTGTTCTGGTTTGGAAGTCCCCTACAGGGTCACAAGTCCTGCCAGAAAACCTGATCCATGTGGGCTCTTACTATAATGGTCCACAGGTCTTGTAAAGAGACTACTCCAGATGGGCTTCCTGCAGGGTCACAGCCTCTTTTGGATGTCACCTGCTCCAGTGTGGGGTCCTTCATAGGCTACAGGTGGATCTCCTTTCCACCATGCACCATGGGCTGCAAGGGCACAGCCTTTCTTACCATGTTCTTTACCACAGACTGCAGTGGCATTTCAGCATCTAGAGCATTTCCTCCCCTCCTTCTTCACAGACCTGTGTGTCTGCCAGACTGTTTCTCTGACATATTCTCACATCTCTCTTCCAGCTGCTGTTGCACAGAAGTTTTTTCCCCTTTTTAAATACATTATCCCAGAGGTGCTAACGCTGTCACTCACTGATTGACACGCCTTGGCTCAGAAGGGAAGCATCTAGCAGCTTCTCAGAGAAGTCATCCCTGTAGCTCCTTTGCTTTTCCACATAAAACCAATACAAAGTCCTGGAAAAATACTGGCTTATTCAGCACACATTACTCTTTATTATCTGCATTTGTTCTATGTAATATGTAAAATTCTAATAGGACTGATATTTTGCCATATAGGAAGACATTATGCTAAAGTCTTTGTGTTTCAGGAGTGACGTTCTGTAAGGCTTTGACAGCGCTGAAGAGTCTGAGAGGTTTGAGGTATTGTTATGTCTTTTAAATTCTGTACAACTTTGGTGCTGAAAGGGGGTCTTGGTATAAATCAATGCCTTCTAGTGATCTTCACAGGTCTGAATAATGTGTTGGACTGTTTGATGCATTATTAAGCTTCCTTTAAATTCTTTAAGCTGTAGGCCCATACAAAGGAGCATTCTTGTCTGGCCCCAGAGAGTGGTACGATGCATTACATTACACATTACTTACATTAGCATTTGAAAAGGAGTTGTCTTCCATAATTCTTGTCCCCTGGGATGGCTCTCCAAATATTCCCAGTGAGCGGAAGGAGGATGCAGTGATTTCAGTCAGGGCACAGAGAAAGACTACAGATTTAATCCATCCATCCATCCATCCATCCATCCATCCATCCATCCATCCATCCATCCATCCATCCATCATTCCATCTAATCCTAGAACAGTTTCAGTTGGAAAAGACCTAGTCCATCTAGTCCAACCTTCACTGCAAGAAGAAGGAACATGTTCAACTAGATCATCTCTCTCTCTCTCTCTCTCTCTCTCTCTCTCTCTGTCTATCTATCTGTCTATCTATCATCTATTTATCTATCCATTCGCATACATAATCGAAGACTTTAGTATTTGAAGCTAAATCAATCTAAGGCTTTCTGCAGTAAAATAATAACATATTTGGAATATATTCCAGATGCTCATTTCTTATGTACCTTGTGCGGGTATTTTAATTAGGACAAAAATTCATCTAAGTTCTGACAAATTCCAGGTGCTGCTTGTTTAAATGACAAAATGTAGCTTTAAGAACTAATAAATTCTCTCTCTGCTGGACAACAATGGTTCCTTTATGCAATACTGTTCTGAACTTGATAAACTTTGCAGCAGATGGAAGAATGAGGCAGGTTTTTTATGTGTTAGGAATGCTGGGTGTTATGTCATGACACAGGCAGGATTAGTTCCCCATGTGCTAATCAATGTGTCAAACTTAATCTTTTTCTTATTTTAAATAAAGACCAAGATTGTACTTTCTTTCCTGTGGTTTCAGAAAATTGTTGCTCAAAATGCTTCCTTAGTTTATAAAAATATGTTTGCAGTTTTACCTAACATGCCTCCTCAAAGTGTTGCTTGTTTTTCATGTGCAGCCACACTCTTGTGGGAGACTCTGACTCCAACTTTCAAAATTCCTTTTATGGTACACTTTTCAAACTGCATGTTATTGGCTATGCTGTTCAAGAGATGCTTGTATCTAATCTATGTGCTCTTGGGTAGAGGATTGATATTGTGATTATTTTCTGTGTTCCAGACAGTTACCACTTGGGAGTTCTTGTAAATGAGAGACTTATTCTCTTGATATTTTTTCACATAAATAACTGAGATGTATCAATCTGCTCTAAAACAATTTAAGTGGTCAATAAGCAGGTTTCTCTGTTCAATTTGCAAGTACTGCAGGCAATTTGCTGCTCATCATCTGTCCTGATGGAAGAAATCAGACTTTAATCACATTTAGTGGTAGCAGCCTTTAAAAGGCTCTCTTTTGTTGAGAAATTTCTTTTATGTAATTTCACATAATGCTATATCATTTAGTACATTTTAATTGTTATAATGGAGGGTAAAAGAAGGATATATGAAGTTTTAATATTTAGCTCACCTCAGACTTTAAAATTGGGTCCAATTTCTATGTTCCAACTTGTGAGTAGGCTGAGAAGTTTCTTTAAACTAATCCTAACATTTATTCAGGAGTTTTCATTTTATCCAGAGTCTGCCAAAATATTTTATTTGGAATCTTACATTCTTTTTAGAGTAGTGAATCATGTCTGATATACTCTGGGATTTCGAGACCTAAGGAACAGCAATTCCAGTGTCTCTAAATAAGCATCTGGATTTCTTTTTGCAGCCCTAAGATAGTGTGCCAGGCTTCCAGCTGCTTCTCCATCACAAATCCTTATTTTTGCAATCCAGGAAGATTCCTTGAGAACTCCTTCATCCTGATTGCATTTGTGCAGTTTGGCTGTCTTCAATCAGAGTCTCCTCATAGCTTATCTCTGCTGTTTTTCTGGTTTTCATGTTTTGTGTTGCCCAGGATTTTATTCTTTCTGCATTTTACAGTCCAGATTCCATCACTCTACACCACTAAGATATGTCATGGGGAGTGATCAATGTCTAGAGGAACGATTGCTGAATGCATCTCACTCTAAACATTGGAAGGAATTTTCTGGCAGAAGAAAACTACTGTGTTCCATCAAGAGTGCATTGCTTATGTCTGTGGGAGCATTTTCTTCACTGAATCTCCTCCTCAAGGGTCCGTATTACAAATCTTCAACCAAATCCATGATTCCTGCCAAATTCAAAACCCCCAAAATTCTTTATGTGTTTTATAACTATTGAAAGTAAAACTTGAGTTAATTCTTTCAACCAATTCCTTCAGTAAACTCTTGGCATCTCATCAAGGACTTTCTTTGACCTTGGTTGGTGCTGGATAGTCATATCTGTGTCTCTCTGATAAGGCTCTGAGGAAATTCAGTAAAGGATTTATAATCATTCATGTAATTTAAAGGATTACTTCTTTTAACTGAGAGAACATTTTTTACAATTCTCAGGTATTTTCTTTATTCTTGTTCTCTGAAAAGTTGTGGAGTTTTTTATTTCTTCCTTTTATTAGATGTAAGCACCAATGCTCTAATGTTAAAGTTGACAAAAGAAAGATGCACAGAAGGTAACTGAAATAGTTTTCTATCCAAGGTACCCTTGCACATATTCTCATAATTTGTCTAACTCCCCTGTTCTTCTGTATTTCAATTTTTAAAGATTTTAGAGATAGCAACGAAAGCTTTTAAAATTTCATTTAGTGCATTCAAGTATATATGTTTATGGTTAGCATTTCTCATTTTTTCATTTTCTGTATTTTTAATATTTCATTTAGTTGTGCACTTTGTTATTGATTTTTTTCCTACATAACAAATAGATATGTCTATAAACCACAATTGCCAAAGATCAACATAGGTTCCTCTTGAGCAGCTTTCTAAATGTTTATCTTCATGCAATGAAACATTTTTGAACTTATTTGTATTAAAACAATCTTCATTTAATGCATTAAAAAAGCACTAAAGAACTTGTTTAATGAATGAGGTTGTAGAAAAATGAACCTGCAGGCCTTAGGATGCCTTTTACTTATAGACATTAGAACCTGTAAAAAAAATCCCCTCTTTTTTCTTAAGGTAAATCCTCCATTTCATTAGTCTAAGCTTCCAATTTGTTTCTTTAGCTCTGTTATTCACCTATGAACATTTTTCAAGACTTACAGTGACTATGTATCAGTCACAAGTAACTTCCATTTTTAGCTTTCTAAATATCCATTAAGGTATTTATATCCAACCCAATGATGTTAAAGTTTAAGTTGAGTTCATTTAATTTCTTCATGTGTAGAACAACTCTTTAGAACTATAAGATACAATTGAGGTCACAGAGTTCCTTCTGTTGCTCTGTCATTACTGCTAAGCATGGGGTTGCATTAATTAAAACAAATTACAAGTTCTGCAAATTGTACAGGCTGTTTCATGTATCAAGTAGACAATTCAAATATCTGTGATGAAACCAGCCTTAGGTAAATACAAGCAATTTGTTTTCCACATACAGTATTTCTGTGAATCAGCTGTATTCACAGGTCTGTTGTGCTATATGAGAGAAGAAACATACACTCCCTCCTTCAGGGAGTGTTTACTTTATTTATTTCTTGTTCTCTTGTTTCTCTAACCCCGTAATAAAACTCATACAGAATGACAGTGTTGTTTACAGGTGCCCTTCAGGTGTGGAAGCACATGACAACTCTGGTTACAGATACGGGATTGTGAACAAAAGCAAGGGATTCAAAGAAAAGAGAGATTTCTATGAAAGATGGTTCTAACAATCACTGGGTTTCGACAGCACTGGGTGGAAAAATGTAAGAGTTAAAACTTTTTTCTATGCTAACTATATAAAGTAGATTACAAAGCTTGGAGAGAGTTTTGTACCACGCTCAATCTCTGTCTTTCCTGGATGTATTCTTTCAGAGACCCAAATCAAACAGCTATGTAGGAAGTGAGGCTGCTGTAAAACATGCTCGACTTCTTCAATAATTTTACAGTGAAGGACAGAAAGTCCAGCACACTTCCACAGTCCAGCTGTGTCTCAGCATGCAGGATGAAGTTAGAGCTGCTTTCAGTCTGTCTGAAGTACACCAATGCTGACCTGGTACCCAGACAGGACACTGACCTCGGTTGAGCATACGCTGGGAAGTCAGAAGTATTTGTTTCTAATTCTATGACTTTTCAGCAGTACATTAAAGGGGATTTTTGCTTCTTTCAGCTTAAAGAGATTTGACAAAGGGCCTTTGTACAAGTGAAAGGCCTTTTGCATATTTAACTTTATTACTCACAGCTGCACAAATTAGACAAAACAACAAACCATATAGCCTCTAATTGCTAACTACGTATGTTGAGATTCCTATCAACAAAAAGTCTGTCTCAATCCCCTTTTGTATTTTTTTTTTTCTGTCTCTGACATTAAGATTTTATATTTATTCTCTTCAGGAACAAAATTAGTAAGTTAGATCTAACTTTATTTATTTTTCCCATAATATTTCAGAATAAAATAATAGATTAAACAGAAAATAAATCCTGAAATATTGCGGAAATAAACTTTGGTTAAGTTTAAGTGCTGACTTAAAAGAGTATTTTAAGCACCATTCATATAAGAAATAACTATTTTGGAAGGCATGCCATCAGTCAACAGATGTGTCTTAAGAGTACACAGAACCCTTTAATCCATTAGAAAAATCCGTCATGTTTGGAAGGAACAAGAAAATTTACTGATGTGATTACGTTACTGATGAGATTCCCCAGATTGGTGAATATATGCAGGGAATATGCAGAGAATACAACTGCAAGGATTCTGTCTGGAAACGAATCCTTCTCTATTTTGAGAACCTCAACTCATATTTGTTATGAGTAGTAACATCTATGAAAACTCACCCATCCCAAACCAAAGCAGAATGATAACTCTAAGAACTTCTCATGTTCTGCCCTATGGGCTCTTAGTTATTTACTTACAGAGAATATCCACCACTCATTAAAATCTCCTGTACTTCCTGGCCCTCTCCATTGTTCTGATATTTTTCCAGCCCCACAGTATGGGAATAGGGAGCACAGGGGAATTTTGGGAAGAGGTGTGAGACTAACAGATTGGGATCCAACAATTAAATTCTTAAGAAGCTTAGAAGTAAAGGACAAAATCACCTATTTTCTCCTTTGTCATTCCTTATTTTGAATGGTTAGGCCAATTTTTCCCCATTTATGCTATTTCTGTATTTATGATTTATGGATTTGGTTTGAATAAGAATTAGCTTCAGATGCTTTCTTGCTTGGACTGTAAACAACAATGTATGAGTACAAATATTCAGCAGATTATGTGAATGAAGGTATATCAAGGGTTAAAGAATGGAATTTTGTTATTTGGATGGGGTTTTGTGAAGAGGAACCTAACAGGGAAACACAAAAGGAGTCTCTAATCGTAAGCACAGACAGACCTGAATGTACTCTGTTCATGCTCTGAGCAAGCAGACAATCTCATCCTGGCCAGAAGCTGCAGAGCTCCACAGTGCTGTGTTTGGCTCCTGAGAGGTCAGGTTTATTAGTCCAGGCTCAGTGATGCTCCATCACAGCCACATGTTTTTTGGATGGGAGCTGGAGTAAGGCCAGACATCTTGCAGGGTGGGCAGAATGAACTTGGGCTGGCTGCATGTGTCTGTGTAGATGTGCCAGACGCTTTGAAAACAGTGGGTTTTGCATGCTGGAACACTTGAGGAAAGCATCGATTGTTTCTTTCTGGTTTGGGTTTCATTTTGTTGTTCTTTTGTTGTTTTCTTTTCTTCAAATCTAGTTTCTCAGTTGAGGTGCAACACAGTGTTAAAAGGGATACCCCCCCTTAAAAAAAAAAAAAAATCCTATAAAATATGTGAGTGTAAACCCTCTCCCCTTCTTAATTTAGTGCCTAATAATTGAGGCATTTTTCAAAATTCTTCCAATAACAGAAAATTCACTTTTTTTAAAATGCCACAGATTTTGAATGATGCAGAATACATTTAGCAAGAAAAGAAAAATAATCTTTTGAGAAAGAAAGAAGAAATAGAACAGCTCTGGTGCAGGGAGTAACTCTAGCAGACCTGATAGCACAAGAGATGCTGCGGAAATCGCCCTGTCTGACCACCCAGGAGCTGCTCTGGCAGTCACATTCCCACCCCCTGAGCTGGGACCAAGCCCCCTTCGCAGCTCACACTCCCACACTTGCACAGGCACACCAGGTCTTCTCCTTGACAGCCTCAAACTCAGGTTTCCCAAAGCAGTGTCTTGGTTGTCTCAATCCTTAATTTAATCCTGGTGCAATAAAAAAATAACAGCTCCAGCTGGTGCCCCTGAACAAAGCAACCCCATGGATTTCATACCCTCACAGTCTAAGGGTGAAAGTCCTGCCCCTTCTGGTTGTCCATTTATCTGGCTGGGCCACAAGTCCCCATGCCTTGGACCTCTTGCCTGGGGCTCCTGACACCCAGAGTTTCCTCTGCAGCTCTCACTGCAGCTCACAAACAGAGCCACCTGCACTAAATGTAATCCTCAAGAGAGAAGGCGTGGCAAGATGTCAAACACCATAAGGAAGAGAGCAGATGTTGCTCCTTTGCACCTTTACATAGTTCCTCCTTTGTATAGTTAGTTGTCTCCTGCAGGAGCGTTGGTTGGTTAGGTAGCACAGGTGATTGCCCATTTGGGTCGGTGGGGTCCACCTGGCTGTGGAGTAAAACGAGGGTCTGCAGTCCCTCTTCTGCTGGATAACACTGCAGGTTAGCTGGATATGGCCTGGAACTCCACCACTGCCTTTTCCTCCTCTGTCACACAGCACCGTGCATCTGGAAACAGAGCTTCCTCATCACACACACAGGGATGCACCACTGATTGGGATCTCATTTTACACACATGAAGATGGGAAAGAAAACTCATCTTTTGTTTCTAGAGATTAATCATGGCAAATAGCAAGACACAATCGGCTCTGCTTTTTGAGTAATGCCATTCCATTTCCATCTGTTAGAAGAAAAGTTAGTGTAATCATAGATAACCCATACTGCTCCCAGAGACTGGCACATCCCTGTTAACAGTGGCAAAAGAGAGGACTCATGCTTTGGTAATAGCTGCATAACTCCATGTCACCATGTACAGAGGAACATGAAAATCCAGTGTGGTATCATGATTGCTTTCAACAGCAATTAATAAAAAAAAAAAAAAAAAAAA
>VXBS01011650.1:718508-781289 GCA_013400255.1 Sitta europaea | reverse complement strand
GCTCAGATTTTTTTTTCTAGGGGACCATTCCTTTATTTCCAAAAAATAAAAAAAAAAAAAAAAAAAAGAGAGAGAGAGAAAAAAGAAGAGTGTTGAAAGTGTTGAAATGTATCCTTTTTGTATTGTGAACAACTGAGAGATTTGGTCTTCTTTTCTTAATTCAAGTGAATGAAGTCATTTAAAATGGATGACTATTTATGAGATGGTACATGGTAAATAACACACATAAGGAGTGCTTAAAGTTTGCATTTGAATTTCATGAGTTTCATTAAAATTCTGTAAAATAATAAAATTGGCCTGACTGAAATCAGAATTGAAAAAAGGAAAGGCATTCTTGTTTCTTGGCAGTAGTCATTAGGCCTCAGCACAGGTGAAATGTTTATTTTTAAGAGTGGAGAAGTTAGAGTTACAATCAGCAAAGAATTTCAGCTAACCTAAAGTCATTGTTATGATACCTCATTTCAGTGACACCCTGTGCTGAAATGAAAAGCCTAAATAAGACAAATACTGTAAATATGATGTGAACAATATATATAATTTTCTGCCTTAAATGGCTTTGGGAAGACAACTGTTCATTGACAAGCCCATAAAAGCACCATATTGACAGCATAAGTCCATAATCAGGGATGCAGAAAAAGCTATAGGAATTTAGATTCCACATCTGAAATATTTTTTCTGGAGACACCTTTTTCTTATGAACTGAGAAAGCTTTTCTACCATTTAATAACATAAAAGAAATACACTTATCTCAGCCTGAATGGAGCTAAATTCTCAAGAATGTTCAGATCCCATCACTGTACATTAATCTTGAGAAGGCAGATTTCTGTCAAAGCTGTGCTCCTCAGCCAAAAGAAGTTAAGTTCATGGTTTCACACTAATGGCTAAGGATTGGATCTGATAACCTGGGACGAGTGTGGTTTGCACATGTTCTGCCACCGTTTTCCCCCTTTCTGCAAGCCTGGTAAATGCCATGTTGGTCACAAAGAATATAAAGGGCTTTGCTTCATTTGCACGATCCTCTGTGCTGAGAGTCACAAAGCCTTTTACACCTGGTCTCTGCACTTGGTTAAACATCACTTTTTAAAATGTTAAACTAAAATGCTTTTTCTTAGTACAGAAATCTATTTGTTATTTGAGTGCTCACAGCCCAGTGTATTATCTTATTAAAAGTACTAGCATTTCACTGCAATAGCAAGATATTTTAATTTATATTAGTTTCAGATTTTAATAACTTGTTTCTTTATTGAAGAAATATATTTTATATCTAGATATATAAATTTCATAATATAATAAAAAACATAAACCATTAAAATTTTTACAGTTCAAAAGGTCTACATGGCTTTATGTTTCTACCTTTGTAAAATTTGGAGAGATATTTTCCAATTTTTTTTTCCAATTGCAATTAAAACGCAATGTGATTAATAAGTGGTAGTGAAATACTAGCTAATTTTAGATAATTATCTTACATATTGGACATGGAGTTGATTTAACTCAGTTTGTGTAAACTGGTGGTACTGGAATAGATCAAACATTTCTAAAATTAAATTACTGCAATACATACAAACAAAAAAAAGAGTGAAAGTTAATTCTTTCACATTGCAAAGCAGTGAATTAAAATGTCCTTAGTACATTTCATCAGTGACAGAATTTTCCATGATGAAGCTTTTTAGTTTGAAGCACCTAAGGATTGTAATTTCCTGGAAAACTAAATCATTTCAGTAATGTTTAACTGGAACTCAAAATCTTCGCCCCTTTTTTTTTTTTTTTTTTTTGGTACAGTTCAGTTCATCCATTTATCTGTGAATAGCCAGGTGGGACAGATATGTCAGTCTCAGGCCATTTCTAATAGAAAATGGTTGAATATTCACTTGGTTGGGTGATGTAGGTATATTATTTTGATAGAAGAGCAGTTATTTAATGTCATGGGTGATGAATGGCACAAGAAGAGTTCGAAGGGAAATAATGGTGATAATTTGTCAAAGACGCTAAGAGATAGAGTGGTAGGGCAGGTGAGGTAGAATGATACACTATGTAGTTAGAATAATATGATATAATGCTGGAGGGTTGGAGAATTACTTAGTGGGATGGGAAAAAATGAAACAAGGAATGGGCAAACACTGCTTTATACTAAAGGACTGAGAAATATTTAGGAATATATGAGTGCTCAGAATTCTTCTGATACAGCACAAATAAAGCCTAAGAATAAATATAATCCAAACTATGCCAATAGAAGGGGAAAATAAAGAAAGATACATTTGAGAAAAGCAGAAAAATGGATACTCCTAATGTCGAGGGAGGGGGAAAATACAATACAAAACAATTCTATGTCTCATTCTTCTGGATTAAATCTTTTTGACTTAATTTACATGTCTCACTACAGTAAGAGGATAGACAAAGAGATAAGGACAGAAGGGTGTATGTTTCTGGAAGGTTTCAAGGTATTTGTGCTTATTTCTAGCTTTTAAAAACCTCTTTAAAAACATTTATGACTAATCAGTACATCGGAGGTTTTTAAAACAGAAGAAGTATTTGGAAAATAGATTCTTTTATTAGAAAAACAAGAGTAAATACACCTGAAAACTCAACTCAAGTGAGTTTTTCAATACAACCTGCAGAAATTGAAAAGAATGAAACTCAGGGATGAGTCACACATAAAACAGTAGTTATATGGCAACAAGAGAGGAAAAGAAAAGACAAGTAGGAATTTTGAGCAGCTGGTATAGTTGCTAAAAGTCTCGTTGTTACAGGAAACATTCATGTGAATTTAAAATATGCAAAATATAAAAGGAATTCTGAAGACTTCTGTTGCTGGCTATTATGAATAACCACTTTATTTGTGAATGAGAGGAAGTGTTTTTGAAAGACAGAGTTGTCCTTTAAAAGGACAGTTCAGTTCATTTGGGTTTTTTTCAAATTTTCACCAAAGAAAATAATTTCAAGAGTAATTTGAACCCAGATCATCTCAGTTTCCCCAGGCAGTGTAGCCTATTTCCCTAGACCTTCCACTGTTACAGGAAGAAGGTACAATAAAGTCACTACAGTCTCAGAATTTTCTCATCTTTTTAGGTGATTGTGTCCTTTATTGCTAAGGAAACTCCATGTTTTCTCAGATACGTGGCCTGCTTATAGAGTTCTGAAACACAATACCCAGGCTGGCTTTTCTCTGTCCTCATAGTTCATACACTGGGACAAAGCAAGGATTATTTCATTGTGGTACATACAGTTTCACCACCACAAAGTTGATAAGACAGAAAAGTCAGGTTTATTTTTCCTTGCTTCAGCAACCACTGTGTTTTAGTTCCTTTATTGACTAAGTTCATGCTGATAACTAGAATTCTTTCCTTTTGGAGTGAGGGGCAGGGGGATAATGAATTTAAGGTGTTAATGATGATGACACAATTATGACAGTATTGTTCTCCCCAGTCTAGAATGATGAATCTGGAGGTGTACATGCAATACAGATTCCTAAATCCATTCCTGTATACCAATCTTTCCTGTGTGTACTATTTAAGTATTCTTCCTTAGATACAGAAGTGTCATCGGTTGTAATCAAGTGTAGGGAGTCATGTTGGGGAGGAGCCTTGCTGTGACAGAGCAGAGGCTTCCTACTGAAGAACCAGCACATGCAAAGCTTTGCAAACAGCAGAATTTACTTGGCACCTATGCCCTACCAAAGCTGACACACCACCTTGTGTATGGGCACAGTGCCATCCTGACAGATGGGGATGAGTGCAAGCAGCCAGGAGACCATGTCTGAGCATGAAATATGTTTGTGGAGGGCAGGATTCCCAGCTAGAAATTTTAAAACAGCTGTTTGTCCTGAGTTTTGTGTACCTACAGGTTAGATGGTCTACAGCTTTGTTAATTCATCACCAAGCTTGATTAATTTTGTAAGAGTTTCTGCTAGAGCTGCCAATCATCATCATTGCAGGCTAGTGTGGTATAGCAAAGACGCAAAATTAGTCCCTTCTTTTAGACTGCTCATGACAAGACTGAAAATAGTGTCACAAAAGAAAGGAAGAGTGTTCCTAAGGAAGAAACTCATTCTGTGCCTTCTGCAGTTTCCTATATTATTTTCCTAAATGCAGTCTTATAATATTTGGTATTTATTGATCTCGAATCCAGCACCTTTCATCTCTCATACTCAAACCCTTTAGGAGCTGCAAGAGTTATTTAAAACAATTGGTTCACAAGATAACATGTCAAAGAGTAATCAGGGCAGAAAAATGTGAAAAATGGCAGATCACTAAAATTATGCTGTTTCAACTTTTCTTAACTCTAACAGTATCTACAACTTTCATTTTCATAAGAAGAAAGTATATTCTTTCCCACAAGGCAGTAGACCTTCAATAAATTATTGCTTTTTTAAGTAAATCTACTTTCATCACTTCTTAACCTTCATTTTCAGAACTGATTTCAGACAGGAATCTATTATGACTACTACTACTAACAGAATTTCTATAATTCGTTTTGTAACACTCAGTCTCTATGACTACAGTGAATAGCTTCATAATGACAGTGAAGTGATTCCTTTTTGTTTAAGGTGGAGAAGATTGCCTCTCAATAGGAATTATTGTAATTCCTACTTTCTGTGATTTTTAGAGTTTCAAGTGCAATGCACACTAATATTTTTCAAGAATTTTAAAACATCTACTATTTCTACTGCCTAAAATCTGAAATCCTTAAGTATTTACCAATACCAGGCTAACCAACAAATGCTATTATTATTTAAATTAAGAAAAAATAAAGTTGCACTTCAAAGACTTGTTTCACTATAAAATCTCACAGAAATATCTACCTCAGATAAAAAGGTGTAATTTTTGAACGCAGAGGACATTCTGCATTTTAATTTGTGGAACAATTATAGACTTGCATACCCAAGCTTCTAAAAATATGTACTCCAGCAAATGACCTGCCTTCATATTCTCTGTCAGGTGACAGAATTTGTCCCCTTAGTAAAATCTTTCATAAGGAGCATGCTGACCTTGAGCAACAATAGAGAACTGTATTTCTTAATGGAGATGTAAACCGTGCTGACAACTCAGTCTACTGCCTGCATCAATGCTACCAAGGGGACAATGTTTGGACAAGGGAGTGAATGCATGGGGAACATTACAGTTTCTGAATGAAGAGTGTTAGAGATGACAAACAGTAAAAGATCATGAAATTCATATCCATGTGGATTAATCTGCTATAAGTGCACCTCTGTGGCAATGTGTCACAGGAGACCCAGGCACCAGACTATCTGAAATGAAGGCCGAGTAAGCAACCTCACATTCCTATTCAGAAAATAAAAAGCTTAGTGGAGGGAAAAAAATCAAGTTCATTCAAATCATAAAAGCTGTATGAGGATTAGAATTCACTTTGTTTTCTCTATCTCCTCACTTCAATGGAAAGCTTTGACTTCTGTCAATGCACTCTGCCAAGAATGTTCACAGCCACATATGCTGAATATGGGATTGCTTTCTTAGTTTGATAATTGTGGCACAATTTTTCACTGACATTTTGGTAACTGTTCTATATTGTAAAAGGATAGCCTGCTTTCAGCTTGGCTGTAGTTTCTTCCCATACCCTGCTTGTCATCATCAGGACTTTTGTCTGCTGTACACTGCAGAGCTCTGCAGCTCACTACTGCAACTTTAGCTGTGGGCAGTAAACAGAGTTATACCAGTTTAAAACCTCTGAGACTGAAGAACTGGGTCTGTCTTTCATTCTTCAGTTCAACCGATAGTTACCATTTTACCAACACTTCCAGACAGACACAGATCCTCAGGGAAAATTATATGGCTCACTCTAGAATTAAATACACAAGCCAAAGAAGAGTGGACAGAAGTAATTATATATTATTTGGGACTAAACATCCATAGAGGCAGTTACACCATTAAGGCTAGGTAAGCTCTGAGTTTTGTTCGCTTGTTTTAACCAGAATGTACAGAATGGTTAAAGTAAAAAACCATCAGTGACCAAAAAGAAAAAAAAGGGTTTGACATTCAAGTTTATTACATGAAGGAAATGTTTATATGTAGGAATTTTTGAAATAAATGCAATAAAATACTAACCTGTAGTTTTCTTTTGAGACCAAAAAGTCAGGGTACTACTGAAAAACCAAAGTCTGTCAAATCATGAACCCAGCCAAGTACAAATGAAGGCAAAATACATAGAGAAAAATAATTTGGCAGAAGACACAATAAAACAGTGTGGGCTTCGTCACCTTGCAAGGCTTTTTCACAGCTGGTAGAGATCACAGCAGAGGCAAATCAGGTCCACAAGCACTGTAAGAGCAATTCTTCACAACATCACAGAAGAGAGACGCAACAGAACTGAATAAAATATCAACATAACAATATTTAGGACACAAACTGATTTGAAGACGAATCCAGACAGAACTTACTAAAACATTTCTATTTGTATTCAGGGAGTTACCGGCAATATAGCATAAATAGGCAAAGCTAATAGCTCACTCCAGTAATGTTTTCTCCTTTGCAGGAAATTGATATGTAGACTAACAAGATGTATTGAATTGAAAATTGAATAAAATATTTCCTCATCCTATTACACGCAACATTATCCAGTTTTGTCAAGCCCTTGATTACTTCAAGAGAATGAAGGCATGCAACAGCAGAAAAGAACACAACAGAGGAAAAAATAATCTAAAAATGGTTCCTGGGTTTGAAGCTCTTTGTTGCTGCATAAATAAAACGTTTTTCATTCCTGGACTTACCTTGCACAGAGCTGGGCTGGGCTGGTCTCAGCTTCTGCCTCGGGGCCACGTACCTGTTGGCTTGCCTGATTCAGATCTGTGCCAGTGTCTGTGAGAAGGCTCTGACAAACCCAGGGGGTGTCTGCCCAGCAAACAAGAGCCTCTGGGAGCTGAGCCTGAGCAGGCTGCAGGGCCATACTCACACTCACCTGGGAGCAGCCAGAAGGCTGCAGCCTGGGGCAAGGAAAAAAATGACAATGCAAGCAAGCTGGTCCTGGGACTAAAGAGGAAGGTATCTCCACCATTAATGTCTCTCTTGTCCCAGCAAAGACCTCCAGACAATGAGAGTTCATTACAAATACACCACTACCTGCAGTTTTTCTTGAGAAAACTGGAAGTCTTCTTCTTAAAACCTAAAAGAATACTGAAGGGACAAATACAGGATCAGGGGAAAAGATAAGTAGTAGGAAATTTTGGGGTGTTTGAGTGGGGATTTTTATTATAACAATTTACACTGGTAAGACTTCTTTGTGTTCCAGAATTTTAACTATTAGTCTGTTAAAACATTAATTGGATTAACAGTAAATCCTTAGCTCCATAAATACAGCAAATTCTTCCTTGCCCAGTACCAGGACTTGGAGTGTAGCAAGAGTGAACAGAGTAGAGATAACTGGGAGATAACTGCCTTAAAGTTTATGTCCATTAATAAGTTCTTCTCACTGTAAGATGAAAGAGAAACAGGATATGCTTGTCATTACTAGGAAGTTATAGAATGACAAAAACAACTGCGTGTAACCTTGTTGGTAACTGTAAAGAAAAAACATGGATATCTTTGCTTATTAATTGACTCACCAAAATAATCTATATACTTGTATCCACAAATATAGTTTTCCACTCTAGAGTGGGAGACATTCTTGGAGTAACAGCTAATACCAAATATTTTTGTGTGGTGTATAGACAACATTTTTTATAGCAGATAATATAATATAATATAATATACAAGACTCAGGAAAATTGTAAAGTGCAATAACAGCAGGCTATTCAAAACTCACAAAGAGAAATTTAGGTATAATGGGTACTAACAAGCTGTAAGTATTAGGTTATTACTATATACATCAAACAGAGAATAAAATTCTAGCCCTTGGTTGTTGAATTTTTATTTTTTAATATTTATATAAATAGACAAATTATCAGAAAAATAGCCATACATTATTTATTGACACTGCCAGGAAATAATGCCACTGCTTGGCAAACAATGGCTGGAATATTAAATAAAACAAGAGATATTGTGGTTATGGTATACCATATCATGGCAAACACAGATAGCACAACTGTAGTGGGACAAAATTGAGATATAAGGGTCTGTAGATGTCATGAAAATGACAGAATTATGAGCCAAGACCAACAGATTTATGGGTTCAGATCAAGTGCACATTGGTTTATTATTTTGTTTATGTGATAAACAAACATAAATAATTTCTCTTCCTGTCTTAATGCCATTTGTTGATTGTTTGTCTCCCTGCTTTGGATAGAGAAAAAAAGATATGGGAAATTCGTCTTTGAAGAATGTCTAGAGAGACCTTCCTGGATTTCTCTTTCCAAATCCATGAGATATGAGAAGTTACTAGCAGTCAGAAAGCACAGATGTGGCTGAGTCGCTGGATCCTGATTCTTTTAGATTTATCTTGATGCACTGCATCACCCAAGTAACCTCCTGTTAACAGTCAAGCTAATTTTTGTAATAGCTCTCAGAGTAACAAGAAGCCACAGACGACTTAATTCCTTGTTTGCCATTCCCTATCTTCCACCTCTTGGGGCAATGTCCATTGAAGAAGAAAAGATTTTCTGCCAGGTACAACTCCCTACCCAACACTTAGAAACAAAAACGGTTAAGAAAGAAAGTCTATGAGAATGATGTGATGATTAATTAAAAGAACCTCACTAGCAAGGAGGAAAACAAAGAAGAAGAAAGAAGGTTTGGTCCCCAGTCTTCCTGTAATTTATACCCAGTTTAGAGTTTATGAAATTACATCCTCATTCTCTCCTTGGTTTGTTTACGCTTTATGTAGGTCAGTGGAGAATGACCATAGGCTTAGACTCTGTAGTCAGCTCCTCAGATGAGTTAAGCAGGAAAATATTTCATTCCTGATCAGAAAGGCTGAAGAATCTCACTTGGGAGCTAAATACCAAACTGAACATGTTTGTTAAGCTAAAGAATATCCTAAACACGTATGAAAGGCTCTTGTCAGCACGTCTTACAAAATTAAGATTTAATTATAAATCAGTTATAAATGTATATAATTATATTTCATATATCTAGCCTAAATCTATCCTTTTTTAGTTTAAAACCATCACTTCTTGTTCTGTTGCTACAGGCCCTACTAAAAAGTCCATCCCAATCTTTCTTCGAAGCCATAGTTAAGTACTGAAAGACTGCGATCAGGTTTTCCTGGAGTCTTCTCCAGGTTGAACAACCCTGACTCTCTCAGTTTGTTCTCATAGGAAAAGTGCTCCAGCCCTCCAGCCATTTCCTGGGCTCTCTTCCACACCTGCTCCTACAGGTCTTTCTTGTGCTGAGGGCTCCAAAGCTGAGCAGAGTACTTCAGGTGGGGTTTCACCAGAGTGGAGTACATGTATTAAAGCAATACTGGCACAGGATATGCTGCATAACTAAGTAGGTTTAAGGAATGTTTTTGTTGTTTCTTTGGGTTTTTTTAACTTTTAAAACATGGATTTTATTTAATTGTGTCTCCCTGAGTTTCTCATAAATATTGGTCTACATGGGTTATTCCATCAAACTGATGAACAAAAATTTCATAACCAAAGTGTGTTTAATTAAATAAAAATTCTTAGTAAAACAAATAGATGTTTTGCTTACAGTAAAAATCCTTATATTTGTTGACCACACTTTTTATTTTTAATTAATTTATACAATGATTTTAATTAGAATAGGCCAAAAAGGAAATATAGAGTACATCTTATTTAGGATCTAAAATATTTTTGCCAATATCAAACTATGTCTTTTTCTTTCTACAAAAATGAGACAAAGCCAAACAGATTCCATGAAAGAGCAAGAAAAAAATTTCTAGTTAGACAGACTCGTATATATATATTTCTACAGCTGAGAAATATCAAAACATTTGCAATTCTTTTTTTGGAGCAGGCTTTTCAATACAGTCCATATTCTTCTTATGTAAAGATGAGAAGGGAAACAACAAGCAGTATTTAAAACACAAAGCACAGACTGTTTTTGGTGAACAGTGATGTAAGACTGAGAGAGAAGTTCCAATATACTGTAGCGACAAGGAGAGGGAAAAAAAGGCAACCATCTTTAAAAAGGCATCCAAATGCTTTACCCCACCCTCTGAAGATGGTCCTGCTATCTTCTGCTACCTAACAAGATGTGGCTCAGAAAGCTGAGATTCAGTCGTTACCATTGACAGGGCCCCTGTGCACTCACTGAGAAGGCAACAATTAATCAGCGAACTCCTTTCCCAGTGTATTAATTAAGGATCACAACACTTGCTTTCTTCCTCCCGTGTCTAGACAGGCACCTGGAGCAGCTGACTCAGATCAGGTAAAATTACCACTAGGCTGTGAGAGCTTTGTGCCTCTCTCAGGAGATACAGAATGTCTCTCCACATTTCCTACAGCATGTCCCAGGACCTCACATGAGGAGCCTCCAGTCTCAGATGAATGTTCTACGAAAACACAAAGATTAAATGCTTTATTTGCTGCTTCAGAAATTTACAAATTTCACACAAAGCAAACAAAATATCATTCTAAGCAATAGAGGTTGCTCTGAAAGTTTATACAAATGGCCAAGGACACTTTTTTTTTTTCTTTTAAACACAGAAATTCATAACATTACTATTTCATTACATCCTGATATTATATCAACGATTTAGATATAACTTCAGGCCAACACCTCCCAGCTACATTGCTTCTATTGGCTGACCAATAGAAGGCACAAACACATTCTCAGACTGTGCCAAAAAATACTCACTCTTTCATTGTGAATCCATCTTACAGTAACAGGAATGTGTCTGAAGGGTAGCAGAAACAGCTAAGTTTATCTCCTTTGACTGGGATCTTTTCATTTGTGATGAGTAAAAACATATTACCTAGAGAAGGCAGGAAATTAGAAAAATGTTGTAGGTATTTTGAGGGGAAAAATCTTTTTTCAGGTGTCTTTTATGTTTTATAGACAGTGATTTGCTTAGAAATATTTCTTGCAGTGAAGTTTTACAGCAACAGCTTAGGCAGTGCTTCTGTTGATAAATGGTTAAGAGCTATTTTTCTATAAATTACTGAGAGAAAACCCATAAAATTTGTCATCAGGCTTCAAAAGTGTGCTATTTTCAAACAGTACAAATTGTGACTGGCTCAGCACCATATGGTATTTAATTTTCTGTGATGCATGCATGTGCACAAATTGCATTTGGGTAACTGGGATGCTGTCAGTCTGAAGGTAATTCTACATACACACTAACAGGTAGAAAACAAAGGTCTCTGACAATATCTGAATAATTTCAAAAGATAGACTCTCTTCATGCATCATTCAAGTAAACCTGAAGAAATGTTAGGAGCTGGGTTCCTGGCTAGATCTGAGATTTTTCTTCTGAACCATGGCTTGATGCAAAAATTGAATGTTTAAAATAAATATATGTGGTTTTCAAAATAATTTTTCTGGATTTTTGTTATATACAGCCTTCATGGAAACCTGAGTTGCTTCCACTAAGAACAATGTCTCTATTGTACTTTAACACAGTAACGTGACTGAGCCCCTCAGTTTTAGCCCAGATGGTACTGGAGCTTCCCTGGGAGCCAAGTGTGACGACTTTGATGAGAGAGATCTCTTGATCTGGTTGTCCCAAAAAACAAGTTTAATGCAATAATAAAACAACAAACTAAACTGTGTACACTGAACAAACCAGAAAAACCCCGGGGTCTACAGGGGTATTTATGAATTCCAGGGAGAGGAGGGGATAAGGCGGGGTTTGAACAATGGATCAAATAGGAATGGGTGATTTGAAATATTACAGTTACAGCAGTATAAACTATCCAACAGGAGTACAGAGAACGTGGAACTTTCCAGTAACCATTTTTAATCGACAGAAGTGGAGAACCCTGGGTAATAGATTCTGCCTGACTCATATAGGGTTCTCCCATGACTTCAGACTGAAGCTTCCCTCATTGTTTAAAACTGACCCCAACACATGACACAATGTAAACTAACTTAGAAAAAAATCTATGAGCTATTATTTTGCTTTAGATATGATTATTCTGAAAATATTTGTGCTGTATTTCCTTTTTGTTTGCTCTTTAAAAGTTTTGGGAAGTAAAACACAGTAGTCAGAATCCAAGCTGTGCTGTGTAGGCATCACTGCCTTTACAATTACACCGTCATGCATAACCTGAGGGTCAGCCTGACAACATTTAAGTGTGGATATAGGAACTGATTTCATGATTTCTATTTACTTTAAAATCCCCTTTTAGTTTATTTTATTCCTTAATAATTATTTGAGACCAGCCAGTTAAAAGTGCTCTTTGAATAATTTTTTAGAACTAACAGTTTTCTTTCAGATAATTTGTATTGGCCTAGCTATCCAGAAATCATTAGTGTGAGAAAATTACTTTGCTGACTTGAGAGGGAGGATCATGTATGACATGGAGAATGCCAGTTGACTTGTGATTGCCTCTTTCACCAAGTCAACCCTCAATCGTTCATTCACAAAATAAATGCTAGGAAAAGAATCAGAATTTGGTCAGTAAAAAAAAAAAAAATTAGACATGGATATTTGGTGTATATAATGGAGAGACACAAGTGCAGAGGAAAAAGTCTAACCAGATGACTAATAAAGACATGCTCTGCTTTGTACTTGAGACATCTAGGAAGGAAGGGAACTTTGAAGTGTAGTAATGGCACTTATATTAGAAGCTGCGAGCCAGACAAAAAAAAAAGTTTCTGAAGTCAGCTAACAAATTAAATCAAACTGCTTTCATAACATTCTTGCAAAGGGTGAAATAAGGATTCTGTTCTGACATGGAGATATAAAGGAGCACTTAGGAAAAAATAACTTTCGAAAAATTGAACATATTATTTTAACTCGTACTCATCATTTATGGTAAAGGTTTTCATCTGGAATCTCTTGATAGGTTTAGTAATTGAGGGATTTACAGGCAGCTATACTTGAACATGGTTATACACAGAGACGGAATGAATGTCAGCCACTCACCAGAACAAGGTGACATTCACCTAAGAGTTCTAATTAATTCAATCATGAAATATATAAACAAAATCTAGAAGATAGCCTCTCACTTGAGGCTCAATACATGAATGTTGGCTGATATCATTTTTATTCAATAATCTTAAATTTTAAAAAATAATTTTGAAAATTCATGAATCAAATCAGTAAAGAGAATTTAAAACAATAAATTTACTGAATCTCTTTGTTAATACTTCTGTGAAAATGAAATCCAGAGACTTCTGTGAAGAGAATTTCTGCCCCCAAAGTCAATAATCACAGAGACAAAAATTATTAAGTACATATAGTCTGTCTGGATTTCCACAAGTCTTCACAATGATCTTTACTGCAAAATCTTAAGGAAAACAATGAGCTGTTGCATCAGGGCAGGGAGATTCTTTCGTGGCTGAAGGTAGTGAATGAATGGTTGAGAGAACAGACATGGAAACAGGAGCAAAATTTTAATTTCTGTGGTGTGGGGATATCAGTAGTGGAGTTCTGTGCCTTTCAACATTTTCATAAACAGCCCAGTAATGATGTTGAAGAAGTACATGTGATTTTGATGATGTAAAATAATTCAAGATACTAATGATGATGGCAGATTGTGAAGGGTTTACTGAGTAACTGGTATTCTAATAGCAAATAAAATACAGTGCAGGTAGGTGAAAATTGATACACACAAGGGAAAGCAATATCAGATTCATGTACAAAATGAGAAGCTCTCAGCTGACCAATGTTACTCAGAAAAAATTTTGGGATATTGTAAACCATTCTACAAAAGCTATCAAGTGCTGGATAACATTACATACAAAAATATATAGGTAAATAAATAATACATGCAATGTTCTTGTTGACCAAAATATTCTGTTAGAAAAGGGGGTAGTTCCTAATCCAGCAGGTAAAACTGTAGACCTCCTGGCAAATGATTCTGTGAATTTAAATGATTTCTCTGAGTTAAAAGGTTGAGCAGAGAGCTTCTTGCAAGTGACATACATGGGAGGTCACCAAAAGAATCTGCAAGAGTCTCAGGAATCATCCACAGCTGAGAGTGAAAGTCTATTAGAGACCATTACCTTATATGTTTTCCTCTTTCTCTTCCTCAATGTCCTCTTCCTGGACACTTATTTAGCACACTAGAACTTTGGTGTGACTCAGAATGCAATATTTATATGTTATTTTGTTTTAAAACCCATTAAGAAAAAATTAGAATAGCAGCATCATAAAATAAAATCACATGATACTCTATATTACAGATTTAGGAAAAAAAAAAATCCCTCAGGTTTTCTTTATGAGTGACTATGCTTTGAAGACATGCTTTATTTTAGCCACAGCAAGCAAAATAAATTTTGGAGGTCTCTGGCACATTAACACTTGTTAAGGAAATATGCAAGAGCAGATCTGAGAACTTAAGGCATGGATAAGATTTTTTAAAGAGGCTCAAGTGATAGAGGACAATATCTCTTAAAAACATAGCTAACAGAAAATTCTAATGAGAAATAAAAATATGCTTAGCAGAGAGTGCAACAGGCTAAAAAAGTCTTGACTAAATGATCCTCTATTTGTTTTAGATAAAGTTGTGCTTTAAATAATCATGGATCATCTTTAAAGAAAGTGTGTCTTAAAAAATCCCCTGACAAAACAGCCTTTCCACTAAAACTTACATTGCGTCAACAAGAACATTGATTTATAGGAACTATACAGTAAGATTCTCAGATGTCACTGTGCAGAAGACTAAGTAAAATCTAATGTAGTTCATACTTTTCTCTGACGTTAATTGCAAAATATATAATCAGCATTTTATTCTCTAAGATATATTCAGAACCAAAGTCTAATGTCAGAAAGAAATATCAGATGATATAGATTAATATCAAGGAAATAATAGAGGTATTGCTTTCTAAAAATTATTTCTTTTGAAATTGCTTCTTTTTTTTTTGTGACTGGTGCAAAAGAGAAAAATAAATAGAATATACCATATCCATACCATCCTTACAAGCAGATTCACAAGCTGTTTCATTTTCCAGATTTCAGAGATGGTGTCTTGGCTTTCATTTGCCTCTTGGTTTTCCTCTTAGATTATTTTAAACCTACAAAACTACGAGCAAAATTAACTAAACCTACTCAGTATGTTCATAGATGTTTGTAAAATAACTTCCCACTGAAAAAATTGGCAATATTCTTTAACTATATGCTGTATTTATCAGTCAAAAAGCCTCACATACTCTATAGAGTTTATCACTAAAGACATACACAGAGATCTTTAAAATATTGTCCTGATAGTGAACAAGATTGCATTCCAAACAAAAAGTCACAAACTTCAAATTCACCAAAGGCAATTTTAGACATAGGCCTCCTAGATTTGAATTTAAAGGACAACTCAGAATTACACAATTTATCCCTCTTCCAATTCTGTTTAATTATATCTGATTACTGAAGGAATCTTGAACTAAATGTGTCTGACGAAGCTATTGTGCTTTGAGTTTAATAAAGTGAGCTCTACTTTAAATGTTATATCCTTGGTCACAATCTGGCTTCCTGATATATAAAGAGGACAGCACAACATGTTGTCAAAAGCAACCATAGCCCACACAAAGCAAAGATTTGTTGTTTTATTTGAAAACCTGTCAGTGTGTGAAAGTCAAGAGATAAATGAAGAGTACCTAGAAAATATTCTTATCTTTATCTCAGAGAAATGCTGAGGACTGGAACTGGAAATAAAAGAAAAAAAAGATTTCTAAATCCATTTGAATGCCTTGGGGATAAACAAGGTGAAGAGGACCTACAAGTGTCTCTCTTATTGCACACAATAGGAAAGAAAGTCCTGAAAGTATTAATTCATTTTCTTAGAAACCAGTTGAAAATATTCCACTTAGAATGAAATCCTAATACTTAGGAACTGCTGTAGTCCAAGAAAAGTATTTGGTTTGATCAAAATCAGGTCCTTTTCTTATCTGCAACTAGGAAAAGAGCAGATAAGACATGTAAAAAAGCTGAAGTGTCAGCTTCAGAAATACCAAGAATAACATGTTTGTTTTTGGAGCTCCTGCTGAAAACATCCTAAGTAGAAAAGGGTGAAGGAATTTAAATTAGAATTCACAAAAAGTAGAAAAAAAAGGTGTCATAAAAAAATCACTAAGTCAAGTGTATGGGTTAACAGTTTCATCAAAATTAGGAAGAGAAAATGACAGATAAGAAAATCTGTATTAACAAGCATTCACAAGAGAATATCAGGTTTATCTTGAGATAGTATCATCTTATCTGCACAATAGCTGATATACAGCACCAACAAGTTGTTAAAAACATTTTCATTGAGAACAAGGACAGGTCCTGTCAAGCCAGGTTACAGAATCAATCAACTTAGTTGAGCAAATTCAAACCCTATACAGTAGCTGCAAGATTATACATTTACCTCTTGGAATAAAATGAAATACAGGATGTTTTAATAGAAGAACAAAGAAACCCTTGGAGATACTTTGAACAACAACATGATGAGGTGATGATGGCTGTACCAACCCCATACGAGCAGGGACACTGAGGAAAACAATGAGAAGGACACAACGATAATATACTCAATTCATTCTGAAAAGATGTCACACATGACAAAAGCATTCAAACACGTAGGACACAATTAATCAAGCCACTTAATGAGCATATTAAAACCGTAGCTGACAGGAAAGCCCACACAGAAGTGTGTAGATCCTGCAGAACTTGTTGTACAGTACTGTGCAAGAGAAACAGGTTTAAGTGCTCATTTAAAATAATTTTTTTTTTGATACCACAGCTTTGCAACAGTCATGAAAGAAACAAAGTTTGCAGAAAATAAAGACAACAGTCTGCCACGTCCCTGTTATTAAAGTCTGATCATTTGTTGCCAATAATAAATACTTTTTATGGAAATCACCAGAAAAACAAATGCTGAGACAAGTAAAAGTGCTGGTCTAGTGTGACTCAGCATACAGAACAATCTCTGCATAAAATTTTCATGGTTTCTTTTGTACAATTGCACAGAATAGTTGAAGGTTTCTTCTACTTTTTTTTTTTTTTTTTTTTGTCCAATTGGTTGCTGTTTGTTTGGTTTTGGTTTGCTTGAGCATATAACACCCATTTAAGGATTTTTTTTAACACTTTCCAAAATTTTAGTCTCCTCCTGACATGTCAGTCCATTCTGCTAAACAGAGTGTTCTGTCTTCAACACATGGCATCCCAAAATAGGTATCAAGTGATCTCCTTGTACAAGCAGAGAAATACTTGGCTTATTATTTTAGAACAAGAACATTCAGCCTAATGAAATGACTGACTGTTCTGATGGTACAACCTATGATTTGCAATACAGCTGCATCAGAGAATGGAAATATTCTGACTAGTTTAAACCTGAGAAATTAAAATAGAAGGGTAGGAAACACTGTCCTGAATGGTCACTAGATGATAGAAAATGGCTTTTATCCTGTTATTCCTGTGACCCACTGACTCCAAAGAGTTTATGATGGGTAAATGCACTTATAGTAAAGACTGAAATGATAATATGGCCAGAAAGCACAGCAAGGGTGTCTTTTGTCCTGAAGATTAAGCACATATACAAACTACATACACAATTGAAGGCTACAGCTAGAATGTGAAAGGTACACATCTACAAACTAGCAGCTGAGACTGAGACAACTTAGAAGAGTAAGAAGTACACCAGAAGTGCTTGTGTCTGAGAAATGAGATGATTAGATGAGACTTGCGAGGCAACATTTGGAGCATCTGAGGAAAACCAAGAGTTAAATGTGCTTGTCAGGCTCATGGAGAGCTGCTGGACATATGGAGCTGTTTGGCTATGTTATCTACCTGTGACTGACAGAAAGAGCTAGTAATCATAATGCTGCCTTAATTAATATGATGAGCCACCCATGTCTCAAGCTAGATATTGAAGACACTGGCAAGTTGCTTAACAGAAGGTTTTTTAGAAAGATAGAAAAGAAATCCAGTACATTGTCCTGTATTTTCTTTAAAAATAGCTATGAGAAATTACCAGAATACTGCTGTTAGGAGAAAAGTCTTACATGATTTAGGTGCTGAGTCTTCTGCACTGTGGTGCTGTTAAAAGTTATTACTCTCTGCCATATAACAGCAATCTATGGTCCAAAGTTAAATAGCCTTGATGTCACCATGAGTTCTTCGCACAGTAAAGGCATGACATTTGAAAGCAGTCTCTCTTCCCCTTTCCCATGTAACTGCTGGCAAGTCTGTGGCCATAGAGAAATGCCACAAATGTGCAGCTATCATAATTTTAACAAACCCAAACAACCAACTGTGGCTTCATCCTTGAAGAATTTTATTAGCTTATTTAATAACAGTAGTATAATCTAATCAACAAAACACAGAACTGTGATTCCAGATGTATGGTCTATCCCACTTTCATTTGGGCTAAGGGGACGGGTTTCCATCAGTGACCACAAGCCAGTACTTTCAAAAGTGTTTGCTGCCTTTTTCTCTAAGGCATAATTTGGGACAATTTTTGGCCTTTAATTAATGCAAAAAAAAAAAAGCTATATTTTCAAATGTAAGGAACTGAAAACACAAATTTTCCACAGCCAAACAAAAATAGTGTGTATGTCTCTAGATGCAAATATGGAGGTGGAAAAAGACAAGAGGATAGAAGATAAGAAAAAATAGATACCGTCTGGGATGGGGGAGAAGAGAGGAGGGAGGGCAGGAATAGGATGGTGCTCCAGGGTCTGTTGCAAACAGTAAAGCAAAATATTTAGAGGTGTCAGAGAAGTAGAGGTGTCAGAGAATTAAAAGTGCCTCCAGTAACATAATAATTTAAATTTTAAGATAGAGTATCTGAAGGCAGTTAGGTAAGGAGATGTCAAGGAAGAGAGTGTGAAACAGTTAAGGATAAAAGGAATTGCACAGGATGGACCTATCTGAATTTCATGAACACAAGTTTGCTGCCATTTTAAGCACCATGCTCCACTCAGCCATATTTTGAGATCAAGTTCCTGTAAAAGTAGGTATTTAAGCCTGTACGAGGGCCTTATTTCACACAGGAAGAACTCAAGATATTCCTGCAAAGACAGGCTGCTCAATATTTGAGATATAGAGTGGTTCTGCAAGAAGATCTGTTTTCTCAGACTGATGGACTGGGAATACAAATATAATTGCAATGTTTCTTGTGACACCTATATCTGGAAATTTACAGTAACTATGAGGTGATGACCCTGCTTCAAAATTCATGCATGATGTTAATGAAGAACTAATGCATGGGCTGAAGAAACTGCTTACCCATCTTTTCCTAGGAGACAGTTGTTGAAATCATCTTGGATGGGTGCTTCATGGCACTTTCCACGTTCGTTCCAGTTGGGAATGCAGGTTGCCTCAGTGAGTTGAGCATTGAGTCATGAAGACCACATAACAAAATAGAGTGGAATGAACTATTTCAGTTGGAAGAGTCCTACAACAGTCATAGAATCATAGAATCATGGAATGGTTTGGGTTGGAAGGGGCTTTAAAGATCATTTAGTTCCAGTCACCCTGCTATGGGCAGGGGCACCTTCCACTTGACCAAGCTACACAAAGCCTTGTCCTGCCTGGTCTTGGACACTGCCAGGCATGAAGTATCCACAACTTCTCTGGGCAACCTGCTCCAGTGCCTCACCAGTCTCACACTCAAGAATTTCTAACATTTTATCTAAACTCTCTTTTAGTTTAATGCTATTTCCCCTTGTCCTGTAGCTACATGTCCTTCTAAAATATCTTTCCAGCTTTCTTGCAGCACCCCTTTAAGTACTGGAAGGTACTGTTAGTTTCCCCAGAGGCTTCTCTACCCCAGGTTGAACAACCCAAAATCTCTCAGCCTGTAGTCATAGGAGAGGTATTCCAGCCCTCTGATCATATCCATGGCTTCCAGCAGTCCCATGTCCTCCTTAACTAATTCAACTGCTTGAATCATTTCAGGGATGAACAAAATGTAAGGTATGCTATTAAGTTCATTTTCCGAGTACCTCTCAAACACTGACAGGCTTGGGACCATCAATCACCTCTTTAGGAAGCTGTTCCATTTTTTGACCACTCTCTCAAAAAAAAAAAAAAAAACACAAAAAAAAAAAAAAAAAAAAACCAAAAAAAAAAAAACCCAAAACTTCCTAAACCTCATCTGGCTGTTTTGAACTAATTCCATGTGTTACTGGATACCAGGGAGAAGTGATCAACACCTTCCTCCCCACTTGCCTTCCTCAGGTGTCTGTAGAGAGCAAAGTTTGCTGCTCAGCCTCATTTCCTCCAGCTGGTAGGTAACTACCCCTTTGGACCAGTTAATTATCCTGTTTCATGCTCCCCAGCACGGGGTTTGCTGGGGCACACTGACTCCTATTGAGCCTGCTATCAGCCAACACCTCCAGGTCCCTTTATGTACAGCTGCTCTCTCACCACTTCTGTCCACACCTATACTTGTGTCCAGCTTTACTCAGTTCAGCTCCATCCTAAAAAAAGTATTCCTGGCAGCAGTGAGATTCAAACCCATGTCCCCAAAGACAGAGCCTTAAATCCAGTACCTTAGACCACTCTGCCACACTACCTTGCTAGCAATTCCATCTCAATCTCCAGAGACAATAGCCTCCAACCAAAACATTTTAAAACAAATTACCCTTATCCATTACTTAAATATAGTATAAAAAAAGACCAATAAAAGCACTTTCTACATGTACAGGTAGAAACATGTACAGGTACACTCGCTGCTCTACACCACATACTTCTGGTTTGATCATTAAATGTCAGGAAAATCATCTGGAAAGTTCTGCCAGTATCTGCTTCCTATGAACCACTGATCTCTTCCCAAGAACAGACAAAATGACAGTATACTTTATATGAGGAATGACCTTGTCTTGACTTTTCATTCGACTTTATATTTTTTGAGTGTAGTGAGACTGAGGCATGAAACATCTGTCCCTTTATGCAAAGGCATGAGATTACATATGTGTCTTGACCTAGGAGAAAGTCAACTGCTACTGCTACAAGGTGCTGTCCCCTGGAGCTGAATATTGTCTACAGAAAAGCAAATGATCAGGGAGACTTTTCTTTTTCTTTATTTTTTTTTTTTTTAAGTGTTAACCTCTACAATTCTGCATAAACGGCAGACTCTGCTGATCATGCCCTCACATGCTTCTACTTCTCCAAAATTTATTTGGCCTATCTCAGCTTTTATTCATGTATCTACTTATCCAAATTAGAAGATATATATGAAAATATTTCCCAGCCTTGTTTGTGCATTTATCACTGTCTATACATTGCTTTTAATTGAAGAAGTATTTCAATAAGTTAATGAAAACTGTCAGCATTATACAAGGCAAGGTAGAAAAGCAAATTAGAGAGAAATGTTGGTTTTAAGGGCACAGGTGATCAGGGCCAATCACGTAGGTTAATTTTGATTTCAAGGCACCAAATTTGACCCAATGCCTGGGATTTTCCATAGAAGCATTCAGTCAGGCTTTGATGCCATTGAGATATAAGACATCTAGTCTTTCATCTAGTCTTTTGTTCATGTTTTGCTTTACTGGATACTCACTCCATATGAAAAAAAAAAAAAAAAAGAAACAAAAAAAACCCCAAAACAAAACAAAAAAAAACCCAAAAAAACCATTAAAAAAATCCTGGTAAATATTTTCTGCCTGAATTCTTACTTTTGTACCCATAGTATTGTTTGCCTCTAGATTAAATGCTTCTTTAATATCCTGTACTTTTACTCTGTGAAGGCAGTTAGAAACTATGATCAAATAACCTCTCAGTTTTCTTTTTGATAAGTACATTGATCTCCAAAAGATCTATGTAAACAGTAAAACTGTGAGGGAGAGGGCCATGATCATTTTACTTGCATGCTCCTGTAATTACTGATGCCATGGGAAAGATATTTATTACAACTATGTCTGGAACTGTACAAAACATCTCGAAATTTACTTTGATCATCTCAAGGTTTTTCTAAGACTGCATTTATCTTTCATCGCCTTGACTGTCAATACATCATTTCTTTTACATTCTTATAGAAGCAGGAATGAAGATGCTCTGAAATGGCATTAGAATTCCAGCTGGCATTTCTTCCAGTGCTGTTCAGCATAAGTAATTGAACCTAAATATTGTATTTTTATATACTCAGTAGCATTTCTTCTAAGGGGCAACTTTCCATTTATTTATTATGTGTAGGTTATAAATGGTATTCTGCATTTCATCTATCAAAATACTAAGCTAGTGATATTTAACTGTAAAGAAATATATCCTTGGGCAATAAATACAGTCAGAAATTACTAGGTGAATTTAACCAAGAAAAGAATGATCCCATATTGATGTAGTGCATAAATTTTTGAGTGTGGGACAATGGCCCCCATTTATTAACATTTTATATCCACATTGAAATGCCTGACCTTGCTTCAGCAGTTTTATGAGTAGAAAGATCTCTGGAAGTTCAATTTTTTCCCCCTAGAAAAAGAAAGCAGCTATGTCAATGGGAATAAATACAACTCAGATGTAATTTTTTTCAGTTTTTCTTCAGATGTGAGGAGAGGAAATACTTTGAAACAGAGGAGAGGAAATACTTTGAAAGTGAGGAGAGGAAATACTTTGAAACAGATACCCTATTATACACCAGTGAGACACTAAAAGTAATATTTTAGTTGTGTGAATACCTAAAGTATAGGTAAAGATTGCCTACTATTCATGTTTCAGATGAATATCAGAACTGCTGGTCAGGTGTACAACAAAACCTTTGGACAACAAGTGGTATGCAAATGAACCTCAGAAATCTAGGTTTAGGAAACAAACTCAAGAAAAAAAGAGGTTCACATCCTTAAGATCCTGAAATGTTCAATTTTTGAGACAGTTGTTTTTCAATATCAACTCTCATGACTTTTCATCTATTTTAAATTGGATTTAAAGAGCAAATAATTATGAGGGCAAGAGTAAGAATTGCCAGTAACCTATTCCCAGGGAGGTGCTGGGTATGCCAGGGCTGGAAATGAGGACAGGCCTCTGCTGGACTGGACCTTGATCCTAGAGCAAGGTAACCTCTGCTCTAGGGACAAATCCAAGTACTTCTGGAGGAGAGTCTCAGCTGCCCTTTGCCAACTCACACAACTCTGCATGTCAGAGCTTTCCTGTCCTGAATATGATGTGTCTAGAACACTGGTGCCTAGTTTAGCACGCTAGGAATTATTCTCCTAGAAGTGGGTGCCTTATTTATGAAGCATCATAGTTCCCACAGGTTTTGAAAACCACAGGGGCACCTTGAAAATAGTAAAGCAACATGAATAAATCCAAACTAAACAAAAGTTAACAATGTAAAAAAAAAAATAAACAGTCCCCAAATTACACAGTAAGGAAAATAAATTTGATATTTTATCTGAAAATTAAAAAGATCTCTTGTTCACCAGTGAAAAAGAGCTGTTCTTTTACACAAAAAGTTAATTTAGCATCACCACCTGACAGATGGACTCCCCATCAGGTACTTAGTTTTCTTTTTTCTTTCCTGTTTCACAGACCCACACAGTTTTAAAAGAAGTCTGAGACAGTGAGAGGTGAATCTTCTTTCAGGATGAAGCAGAGAGCCAGTTTCCACACAATCAAGTAGAGAGGCAACTTTGTAAGTCAAGCCATGACAGAATAATCAATGGGATATTTTTTAGTGATCTGTGCTACAAAATAGAGGGAGAGACTGGTTTTCTTTTCTGCACATTGAAAATATGTCTGAAAGGATTAAGAATTGTGTAGTCCAAGTATCATCACATTGTTCCTTTGGACTTGTTCCTTCAAATGACTGCTTTCTTTAAACAGAAACAGAGGTTGAAACTGTTTAAGAGTCCTTAAAACAGCTGTTTGACACACAAATCTAAGATATTTATTAGCTCTGAGGCTGCCAGTGGGAATCATAATCTGTTGACTGTAGACAGTTAGCCAGAAAAACAAAATCAGTCTACATGGTCATCAAAGCTTAGAATTTAAGAGTGTGCATACAGGGCAGAAGCAGTAGTTGAGGCAAGTACATAAAAACGTCATTGTATAGGGAGAGGGAAGAAAAGACATGATTCACAAGAAGGACTGGAACTGCCTGAAAATGTCTCTTCCAGAAGCTACCATCTGGGAATTAGCATTTCACTGATCTGGTATGAATAATTCCAGACATAAGCCTTCACTGGAGGAAAAGCTAGATAAACTGGTATAAAGCTAGATAAACCCCTTAGCATGAAAAACAGGTGTGATAGAAGTCTACACAATCATGAGTAGCAGGACTCAATAGGTGAACAATGTTCCTTCTTGATAAAGAAAACAAACTAACTGGTAGTTCTAAAATGAGCAAGAGTCACTTCTTTACATTGTGATGATGATTAAGTAATGGAATTCTTTTCCACGTGATGCTTGATTACCAAAGATCACATGGCTTCAGATACATTTTCAGATAATTTTTTAGAAGAATGATAATTCAAAATTATTAAACACAATTATGTTATCTTCAATATATGTAACTTTCAATCACAAAAATTTATGCTTGAGAATCTATCCATAACTAGTTATATTCCTATATTTTTAGAATCATAAAATGGTCTGGGTAGGAAGGGACCTTTAAATATCTTCTAGCCCTACCATCCTACAATAAGCAGAGGCATTTTCAACTAAATCAGGGTTCTCAGTGCTCTGTCCACCTTGGCCTTCAATGTTTCCAGCTTTGGTGCACATACCTCTGGGTAACCTGTTCAAGTGTATTAACACCCTCATTACAAAATAATTCTTTTGTATATTTCTTCCATAAATATATATAGTTTGAAACCATCAACCCTTGTTCTAATGAAAGTAGGTGCTACTAAAAAGTTTGTCCCTGTCTTACTTATACGTCCCCCTTAAGTACTGAGATGTCACAATAAGGTTCTCCTGAAGCCTTCTTTTCTGCAGGCTGAGCAATCACTGCTCCCAAACCCTGTCCTCATAGGACATGAATTCCATCCCTCTGATCATGTTTTGGCCCTCCTCTGGAGCTGCTCTATCCGATCCAGGTCACTCTAGATATTAATTTTGGCTGCTGTCAGTGAGAGTAGAAATATTTATTTACTGAAAGTCTAAATTACTCTGTCTTGGTTGGCTGTATGTACTGCAGAGTATGTGAAATATTAACAGGGATGGAAGATCCATACTAGGTTTTAAGACATTCAGAAAGCATTGAAAGCATCTAACCTGAACTATTGCTAAACAGGTCTACATATATAATGTTTATCCTACAATTTAATTAAAATTGAGCATCTAAAAACATCCAATACATACAAAAGGTTTCAAGAGCTGGATGCTTCTTGAAAAAATGACAGGCCAATCCAGGAGACTTTCTACATGAAATTCAGCTCGCGGTTGGTAGCTTATTCTCCTTAGAATAAGCTAAACATTACAAAGTTAGTCTTGAAACACTTTAATGAGAGCAAGGTTTAAACAGGGCTAACTATGAATTTGCTCATAAAAAAATCCTTATCATGCAGATGCCATCTGCAGAGATACCAACATGGACAGATCTCAGCATGCTTATTTTAATGCCAATGTTCTTCTGAAGTTGACCCATTGAATTGCATTGGCAGAAGGCCTGGACAAAGTGAGAGTTTATCCTGTGAGCAAAGGCATATTGAGAATATTAATTACATTATTTATAAAGGAAATAGGAATATAGTAGAATTAAATTGTGATATAAGTTTTACTCTTGATCAGAAATAATATCATCTTCAGTTGCTTTTGTGTTTCAAATATAGTAAGAGTGAAAATTGCTAGAAACCTGAGAAAGGCAAGTTACACTGATGAATAAAAATATTGGAAATAAATTCGACCACTTGAAAGTATATCTGGCTGAACATCCTATCTTTAGACACCATCCTATAATGAGAATTTCAAAGACTCTTTAAACAATGTCATAAAGAAGCTTCTATTGAGGGCAGCATAGAAAGAGAGCTAGAACGACAATGGAAAGCAGGTCAAGATACGAGGAAAGGACAAGGTAGCCACATGACAGGTTCTGTCTGTGAGTACCTATGGAGCAGCCTTGTGTAGGAGACTGGAAGAATAGTTCATTGGCTCAAAACAACCATGTAAGAGGTGGTAGGGGAACAGAGTGAGCTCTGCATAGGTGGGATGGTGTTGGGCCCCCTCCATACCCCGTCGAGCCCTCTCACACTGCACTAGTAGCACTTGTGCATTTGAAAAGTCAGACACTGCTCTGTACTAAACTGGGGATCGACCTCATGGACCTGCCAGGAACATTCTGGCTCTGTGTAAAATGCAGGCACAAGTTAGGCTTTGCCAAGTGTGTTATTCCATCAGAATGTTCTAAAGTTCGCAAATAAAGTTTGTTATTGAACCTCCTGAGACTTTTGTTGCTTCTCCTGCAGTAGTCCAGAGTAAATCCAACTACTTTCCCCTAAACACACCAAGGCAAGCAGGGCATTACACCTTGTTCTTGATCACCACACTTGGAGCAACACAAGAAACCAAAGCTGTTGTTCTGACCATGTGACACAAGTAAAAACTGCTCCTGCTATCCAGAAGATAGGATTTGGAGTAGGGTGAAAGGTGAAGGATGAAGGTTTTCCCTGACCACAGAGAAAACATTGTGAGAGACAGTGGAATCCAGCAACCTCTGTACTGATTCTCATTCCATGGCATTGTCTGGTGGCATCAGTGACTACTCCTTATTTAGACTATTATCTTGTCTGCATTGCAAAGGAAAAAGTAATGGGGTGAGCAGTCATCTGCCCAGGTATCCACTTATCAGAGTCTCCTATCTGACTGTGACCACTGACACCAAATAGAGAAAAAGTTTGAGGACAGGTCAGGAAGAAGTGCTGTTTCCTCCACCAGGCCCACTTCTCCATGTATACCTTACCTGAAGATTATGTCTTCATTTCAGCTCTTAATAACCCTGTTTATGTATTAACTGCCCATCATATTGTATGACTAAGAATCTAGAAGCTTAGCTGTGCATTGCACAAAAGTCATCTTGACTTGCACAACTTGATTATCTTGACTACCTCTTTAATAAATTAGAAGAGAAAAGTTATTTTGAATTACAAGGACCACATTATACAGACATCTTTACTCCTATTCACATTTTGGTTGCATTTCAAAGTTTTTGTATTTGAAACAAGAAAGACGTGATATGGATTAGCTCAGATTTATCATGCATGGAGCAATGCACCAAAGCCCACATTCGGATTCTAAAAAAACTAACCTAGAATCTTCTGTAAAAATAAGGAAACTGCTCTTTAAAAAAATCAGTAAAATATAATTCAACATTATTTAATATGTTAAAAAAGGAAATTAAATCAATCTACTTTTATATAAAGAATGAGGATCAATTACTATTTTAGGCATAAATTAAGGCCCAGAAAACTAATTTGAAAAAAAAAATAAATTTCTAGGACTAGAACAAAAATATTATGTATCAGACATTTTTTAAACATAAAAGGGACTGAAAATAAAAAACATGGTATTAGTCAACGAACTGATTTCTTGTACATGTTCCATTTCTGGAATAATGGAAGAAAAAAAGTGTATAAATGTTACAAGAATGCCATTATATCTGCCTGTTCCCACAGTCTCAAAAGAATCAAATATTTTTGTTGCAATATTGCAGAAGGTGAAATGAGAAAAGATGAATTGTAGTTACAACATAACATTCCACAGACTTCAAGCAATTGGTTGACCAGTTTATATGAGTAGTGTTACAAAAATACCAGAATATATGGTATGCAATTGTTATTACTGTCTGGCAGCCTTATATCAAAAGAACAGAAGTTAATCTAGATAATTGAGGGTTAGTATATTAAAAATAATCCCAATCACAACAAAAGACAAAGGCTACTATATGCAAAATTTGTTTTAAAAAATAAAACCCAGAAAAATAAATGTCAAAGAAGTTTTAATTTTGCCTTCCTGACATAAAACATTAACTTTAAACAAGACTTACTTGAAGTCCGTTCATACACAGAAGTTAGCTTACAAGTTAAATAGGAATATATTTCAAAATATAATTTCTTTCTTAGTTGAGAATGTTCTCCTAAATGAATATATGGGAGGGGTTATTATTTTGTTTGTTTGGGGTTTTTTTGGTTTTTTTTAAGACTCTTGCTTACTTTCCTTAATTGTTTCCTTATTCTGTGGGATGATTGATTCTCAGCATTCACATGTGAAAAGTGTCATTGGTCTGAATGATCTGGGACACAGAGAAAACTCTAATTTCACCAAATAGGTATGTTTCTGCAAAAACCTTACAAATGGAACCACTTCAGAATATTATTTACTACCATTTGTTCCTACCTATCATTCATCGTTTGAAGTCTGAAACATATTTTCTTTCCCAAAAAAACCCAAAACAGTTGGGGAAAGAAATGCCACAGATACCCCTTGCTTCTTGATTATTTTGTACTCTTTAATGCCTTTGTGCAAATTTATAAGAAATCCATTAACATATACTTAAATCTCTCAATTCCAAAATTTAGTTCACTTCCCCAAATTTCTTTGGCATATCAATACCATAGATTTTGTCTTGTGTTCCACATGTGAAAGGTTAATAATTCTTTTAGATGTTTTATAATAAACTGGCTCTTTTTTTTCCCTTTCCATCTGGAAAGCACATAATAAATTCTTCCAGAGGTTAAAAAGCCCTTGAAACTGAAGCACGAGGAGAACACACATTGAGGCAGTGAAGATCTCAATGGGATATAGAACACTATGGTATGCAAATCCATATGCCTTGATTTAAACAAGATATTAGCATATTAGTTTGGCAAAAGTATATAAATCAAAGAAAACTGACCCTTAACTTTATCTATTATCCTTGAATACTACAGAAACAAAACAGATGCCCTTGCAATTCCCTTTCCCAATTCCCACACACACTTTATAAAAAGATAGAATTTTGTAAAGCGGTTAAATTTAAGACCATTCAGAGCTCAGCTACCTGGGGCTAAGCTCTGTCAGATTTTAGAATTAAGCTCATTAAGTTGCTTTTAAAAGCCCTTTTCTCCTCTAGAAGGATGGTGGTGATAAATGGCTGTGTCTGAAGAACTGCAAGTGCCTTTGATGGACAGCCTGCTTCAAATAAGTTGAAGTTCCCCCTTTCTTTCCTTACCCTCCTGCCTGCTAGGGAGAATGGTGTTACAAAAAAATTTCCCTCTCCTACTATTTTTTCCATTTGTACAAACTCCTAGGAAGTGGCCTTGTTTATTTTTTTTTCCTTTCATTTTTATGTAAAGTCAGATTAAAATTAAGAATCAGCATCCTTGAACTGAGAATGATATATATATATGAAAGCATAGAAAAGATTATGTTAAAAAAACAAGTGTCACATTGTTTGAGTGAGAAATTTCCCTTTAACTGCAAGTCAGAAAAATTCATATTCTCCATTCTGTACCCATGAAGTTAAATATTTTTTAGCAATTTTCACAGCATCTCCAAATGAATGTGCATATATATACCCTTTGCCCTTGAATGTTATTTGTCTGTCAAGGTAGTGACTGTGTTTGTACAATATGTTTATTTGGACAGGAGAATCTACTTTACTTTCAAAGTCATACTACTGCCTGACTGAGGAGAAATTTTGAATATGGTTTCTAAAATAAAAATGTTCTTTACAGGGGAAGTTTTGTTTTATGAAATTTTATGACAAAAATGTACAAAACCAAAATTACCCTGTCTTTTTTCTAGTACTGAAAATTCACAGTAAAAAGGGCTGTTGGTGATGCATTATAGCAAACTATAAAACAGATTCATACAACATGATTCTAATAATATATTTATGTGGAAAAAAAAGTAATTAAAAGCTTATTTTTTGGATTCCAATTTAAAATTATAACAATGGATGAAGGCAGATGGGATAGTGAAATATTTGAATATTCCAACTACCATCTGTCCATAATTTATTATCCATCTGATTGTAGGCTATTATTGTTTTCCTGCCATCATTAAACACTTGTTATTTATCTTGTTACACCACTTCTGCATTTAACATTGAGACCTTCCCAGATTTGAGTGCTGTTATCTCCAGTGACCTATAATTTATGTAAGTCCTTTTGGTGTCCTTACTTCTATTCACCAGGCATTTAAAAGCGAATATTACTCTCAGCTTAGATTGCTGATTAATTAATTTCTACCTTCTATATCCTTGCATTGCAGCCTTGGGTTATGAGTTTAAAGTAATAATTCACCATGGCATATATTTCGTGAAGTTAAATTCTGCAAACTTCTGAGAGAGTCAAATTTCCATGCTACATTTAATAGCTGGTCCCTTAGAAATTAATCCCTTTCTATTTATGATTTATTTTTTCATCATCTGCTTAGTGACAAAAATGGATTTTCCCCCCAATCAGCTGTGACCTGGCTGCCTTTCCTGAAGTATACTGTGTAAATGACATAACTCCATCTGCTATTCTTTATTCCTTTGTGCAGTTTTAGCTCTGAAGATTATGATGCAAGTTGGAATGTCATAGCTATGGGTGGCAAAACTACATCAGCTCTAAATAGAGTCTGGTAGCAGTGGTAACAGTGTTTGAGTAAAAACCCTAAGCACTTCCCATACTTGTGCAGATGTGAAATTCCTCATCCAGTCCCTAGACACAATGTGTTCACATAAGACCCAAAAGGCAGCTATGCTTCATTACTATTTTCAGTAGCTCAATAAGTTTTGTTTCCATGTTACTGAACCTTTGCAGTTAATTATGAATTCAAAGTAACCTGCTACTTTCCCCTTACCAGTAACATGTGCAGTAAAGGTGATCCATAAACCCTCTAGAAATTATTCTCTTTTGCTTATAATCACCCTTCCTAACTTTTCCATAGCTATAATAAGTGCCATAATTAAAGATCTGGATTTAAAGTACTTCCACTACTTGTGGAAGTATTTACTTTTCAAATTCAGTTTTATCCTTATTTGAGAAAAATACTAAAGCTACTGACTCCTCTAAGAGAGTGCTGTACTCAGGAAAATTAATAAACTTTAGAATATTTTGTTTATATTTTTAAAATTAACTCAGTATACCACTACAAGTTGGACATCCTCACAGGTTTCCAGATTCTCAAAAATTTATCTCATAGAGTGTTTAATCTCTTTTCCCATGGTTCACTACAATTATTAATTATTTCAATAAGGATAATATCACAATGGAGGAGAGTTTTTTGTAACCTCCAAGCCTTAGTTTCTTACTTTCAAGTCTAACAAGTTTCTTGTTTCATTTCATAAACTAACAGTTCTGTCTGTCAGCACAGATCCTTTTCTTCATGATTTTCACTCTTTCACTCTGGTTCTCATTTCCATACATCATTGCCACTCCTGACCTTCCTGTCCTCCTCTCCAACAAGGAAAGCAATCTCACTCTGCACCAACTTCAAACAACTAAACAAGGAAAATTTCTGACCTCAATGTGCAGCACATCGGTATGCTAACATTTTTGGGACACTAAATAGAAAAAGAATATAGTTGTTTTTGTAGACTATTGATCTTCAGATTTGATTTCTTGTCTACATTTTGCAAAAGTGAATTCTTTCTCCCAGAATCTTCTTTCTTCATTTCATGGAAACAAATCTAGCTCTAGTCAGGACTTACGCATCAAACTACAAAATATAAAGAAAACTTAAAAAAATGTTTATCCATTAACTATCATGTTTATCATTAACTATCAAAGTTACTTCAGCAGTCATTGGCTAGGATCCCAAGTTTCATTTGTTATTGTAAGGTAGGAAATTTGTTCTAAACAATTTATAATATCTTGGAGCCAGCAGATGTAATGAGAGTTCCCAAACCACCACACAGATGAATTATTTACATAAAAATGTGGTCCTTGTCTGCTGGTAAAGTTAGAACATTTGGTAGCCAGGACTTCAAAAGCTACTGAGACTGGAAAACGTAAGAAAAGTAACAGTGATCAAAATGTTACAGCATTTGGTTGTGGATCTCCATGCTCCTGAATCCTTGTTCCAAGATTAGCTTAATTGTAATCTGATATAAAGTATGTTTGCCCTAGAAACTTCTTCTAACTACGTAAGTCTAAACAGCTTTTGAAATTTTGATTCTTTTGCTACATAGTACTTGCATATACGTAGCATTCCTATCTCTTCCAGTGTGTAGAAAACACACCAAGATCAAGTGATGTCAATGGAATAATGTATTGCTGTGATAATATGATGTCAACTGAGGCCATCATTTATGGAGTACTGAACTAAAGACTGAAATATCCTGAAAATTTTTCACTGTTCATCATAGAATCATGAAATCATAGAAATGGTTTGGGTTGGAAGTGACCTTAAAGATTATGTAGTTGCAAACTCCTGCCATGGGCAGAGACATTTCCACTAGAGCAGGCTGTTTAAAGCCCCATTCATCTTGGCCTTGAACAGTTCCTGGATAGGGCAGCTACAACTTCTCTGGGCACCCTGTTCCAGTGTGTCCTGGTTTCAGCCAGGACAGTCACTTTTGTTTCAGTAGCTTTTACAGTTCTGTGTTTTGGATTCAGAATGAGAATCGTGCTGATAACACAGTGAGGTTTTGGCTTTTTGCTAAGTCATGTTTATCCTAAGTCAGAGGGATGACCTAAAGCAGCCAAAGGGATATTCCATGCTATAGAATGTCATGCCCAGTGTATAAACGGAGGGCAGCTACCCAGAAGTGGGGGCCGACCTAGGTTCAAGGTCTGGCATCAGTGAACAATCGCATTGTGCATCACTTTTTTCCCATATAGAGGATCAGCTGTACCACCCAGCTTGATGTCATTCACAAACTTACTAAGGGTGAGCTCAATCCCACTCACTCTCTCATGTAGAAATCTTTTATTTAATCTCTTTTTCTCATCATATTTTAATTTCTGTTTCCTCAGTCTAACTTGTCTGTTATAGTCTGGTTTTCTTTTAAAATGTTGAGATTGTTTTAGGACACACATCCTTGGGGATGTTCAAGGATGCATACTGCTGGAGGTTTTCAAGCATCAACTGTAGCATTCACCATAATAAATCCTGATGATTCACATGATTACGAGTTAATTGTTCTATTTTAGGAGGTAGGTAACTGTGTGAATCCAAATGTTATTTTGTTTGATGATATAAGTTAAAATTGTATCATTTTAGTCAAGAATTATGGAACTATCTTATTTAACTCTTTTTCTGTCATGCAATTTTTGGGCTTCATTCAGGTTGATTCAACACTAATTCAGCAGCATAGTCCTATTTTACTCATCCATGAAGCTTCCTTGATTTGAAAGGACCTACTCAACTAGTAAAGAATCTGACAACAAAAGGTTTACATTCTCCAGTCCTTTGGCAAAGCTATTTCAGCTTAGATTTTTCTATAATGAAAAAATACATTATTTTTGTGACACTTTAACTTATGGAATTTATTAGTGTGCTTCTACTTTATGGTACTCTGTGCATCTGGGGAATACTTTATATTAATAACAATTATAACAATGCAGAACGGTGTAGTGTGCTTGGGGATCCATATTATGTATTCACTGGGAAACAAATTGTGGTCAGGATGGAGTCTCCCCTTAGAAAGCACTTGAGCAAATGATGAAAACTGCTGCATTCTGGAAATAAATACAAAGCAGGTGGATGGGGCAGCAGGAAGCCATACTGAGGAGAAATGGGCAGCTTCAGTCTCTCATTGCATATTCATCAACTCCACCTGTTTATGTAAGTGACAGGCAGATATTAATAAGCAAACAGAAAGACTGACTTCCCATTTAAACAAAGATGCTGTTCTGAAGTTGTATATGAAATTTACAATTGCTACTGGTAAAGATATCTTATATTCCCACAAAACATTTATTTTGAAGAAGAAGCAGCATGATTGCGTTGTCAAGGTAAACACTAAGCTATGGAAATAGTAGTCTGCTGAAGCCTAGTTAAAGATCCTGTTGCTTTTTACTCTTGGCCACATTTCTCCCTTTCTTTTGCCAGGGGAAATCTGTGCTGAAATTTAGTAGGAATGATGATAGTTAACTTGTTACCACCAGCAATCTGATTGCCTTTCAAGCCTTTCCTAATCTGCATATTCACTGCATGAGTTGTATTCTTCCTGGCACAAACTTTTAGAGCAGCTGAAGCACTGGCTTCCTGAGTGCTGGTATCTCAGATTAGACTTAACTGGGCTCTGTTTACAATTAGAGTTACACTTTACCATTAGTCAATTAAACCAGCAGGCATGGATTAGAGCTCTATATATGTCAATTCATCCACACAGTACAGTCATTTTGTTTGTCAGCTGGTAGATGGTTTATTCCATTACTCTCTTGAGACACCTGCTTTGCCAGTTAAACAGACAGTCATTTTGTCAAAGCCACAGACAGTACTTTCAATTTTGGTAAATACAAGTTGTTTGCTCAGAAACTTTTCTAGTAATGGATCCTAGAGTTTTCTTGGAGATTTATCCCACCCCTAATTAAGATGTTTTATGATTCATTTCTCAAGGCTGAAACACAAACATCTCTACATCAAAGATACCTTCTGGGGGAAAGTGAGGCCAAATTCCACTTACTCAGCTGAAAGAATGACTTATTAGTAATTTGGTCTGGCAGAGAAATAAAATGGGCTCAATTCTCTCAGAGTCTGGAATCAAGTGTTTCTGTTGTTTGGAGGTACACTACTAATCACTGTAGATCAGTAATATTATAAAAAAAAAAAAAAAAGTCTATTAGTCATCTTAAAAACCCTGAAATGAAACCATAAATTAAAGACAACAACAAATTTGTATTTCCAGATTGGTCTTCTAGCCAAGACTTAGAGACTGCAGGATGTAGTAAGGCATTAAACCACAATCCTGAAGTTAGTTCTAATCCCATCCATGTGCCAGCCTTACCTGACCCATCCCAAGTAAATTGTACCACCCAGCCTCTTGGCCAACAAATTAATTGCATGACTGAGGAAGTAAGATCAGTCTGCACGACTGGGAAATTTCTTAGGTGTTTGAGAAGGAATTCAATCACACACCATCAAAAGAAGGAATAGTTAATACCAGAAGAAAGAAAACACATTTATTCTGCCCCCACAGACATATGAACTCAAGGACATATGAAGTTCTTATAGAAATTTTCTATTCTTTAAAAGGAGAAAGCATCAGTTTTTTTTCTTAAATTCTACCAAACTTCCAGGGGAGTCTTTGAATTTAGCATATATTTTGTCATTTACAGAAACTCTATCAATTATACAGATAAAAATATTTAATGAGCACTAAGGGTGGGATTCCTTTTGATAGAAATTTCTTCAATAACTTCTTTCTTGTTAGGGCTAATGTTATGACATTTTCACAGACATTGTATGTAAAATTAGTAGGAATCATGTCTGAGCTTCATGACTAAGATCAAATCTTAAAGATCTCCTTCTCTTGAATAGTATCTAAAACTACTCATTGATTTGTTTCTACCAGTCAGGAAATTAGTTATTGTATGATGATGTGCTGCCATCGATCATTATTTAAATGAAATTGTGTCTTTTTTTTTTCCCCTGAAGTCTACTTCTATTGCTTAGAACAATATTACATATCACATTAACACAGCACCTTTTCTCAGTGAGCATTTCAAAGTCATGTGCATAGCTTGCATACGGAGTACTCAATCAAATGAAGATAGCCACCTCTTGAAAGTGTTGAAATGTTTAGAAGGCTTACCACATTTGACAGGTGAAGCTAAGAAGGATACCCTGTCCAATGGGAAATATAAGAAAATTTACAACATTCAATTGAGCTACAAGTTAGTAGAATTCTTGGATTTAAGAAAAATTATGAGATTTCCTATCAAGACAAACGATAGACATCTTTTAACTTGTTTTCAAAAAATAAAAAATCTTAGAATTATTGTTATTATTGATTTCATTATTGTTATTATTGAAAATATTGTTCCAAGAATTGTGTTTTGTTCTTCTAATATGGAAATAAAAAGTTACAAAGCAACTATTTCAATTTCTGCATGGTGGTCTTAAGTCTAAAACAGAAGAAATGTCACTGTTTCTGACATGCAAATCTAAGTATATTCATGCTTTCCTCAATGTTTCTGAAAGCCTTTCACAAAACTTCATTTTCTGGCAAGTACAGAAATAGACAAGTTACCCACAGACTGGGTCAGCTTGGAAGGGATGACAGGGGTTGTCTGGTCCAACCTCCTTGCTCAATTAGGGTCATCCTAGAACACATTGCTCAGGATTGCCTCCAGAGAGTTCTTGAATATCTCCAGTGAGGGAGACTCCACAGCCTCTCTGGGCAGCCTGTCCCAGTCCTCAGTCACCCACATGGTAAAGAAATTCTTCCTCATATTCAGGTGGAACTTCCTGTGCATCAGTTTCTGCCCACTGCCTCGTCTTATTCCTTGGCACCGCTGAGAAGGTCTTGGCTCCATTCTCTTGGCAGCTTCCCATCAGATACTTACAGACATTGAGGGGATCACCTAAGTCATCACTTCTTGAGACTGAACTGATCCAACTCTCTCAGCCTTTCCTCAAAAGACATATTCTTCAGTCTCTGAACCATTGTTGGCCTCAACTGGCCTTGCTCCAGGAGCTGCATATCTCTCATTTTGAGGAGCCCAGAATTAGACACAGCACTCCAGATGTGGCCTCACTAGGGCTGAGCAGAGGGAGAGGATCACCTCCTGCATTCATTGGCATCAAGATTGCATCCTCCCTGAGCAAAGAAATTCTTTGCCAGTATTAGTGACCTGAGAAGTTCAATTCTTCTGAGCTCACATAAGTGGAAAGCAGCTGTAAGCATATCTTTGTTAGCCATGCAAACCAGACACATCTGCCAAGACCACGCATACCCAGTAACTTTGCTTATGGTAAGAAAAGGAATTCTGGATATTGACACTTCTGATCTTTTAAAGACCATTTTTTAAAAAGTCTGAGACACTGTCAGACTAACTACTTTCTGTAATTTGCAATGCACTTATATTATTTGTCAGAAGTCAGTTTTTCATAGGTAAATATTTCTATACTCTCAAGAGTAACCTGCTCCATTTTTGTTCAGAGGATATTGCATTCCCTTTTCAAGGGGCTTATCTCAGACTATATTATGTCACATCTCCTTGCTTAGATGGCACTGAAACACTTCAGTTTTACAAAGTTTGGTTTCCTTAAAGCTCCAAAGATAACTGAAGAGGTTTTATTTCTGGTTGGTTTTGTGGTTTTCTTTCTATTACACAGGAAACAGATTTTCAGTTGATTTTTGTTTTAAATCATCCCCCCTCTCCCCTTCCCACTTCCTTCCCCCCCACCCCCCCCATTTATAACTTTCTGAGAAATATTCCTCTGGTTGTGGCTTGATTTTTTTACTAGACTTTCTCAAAAANCCAGGCTGGTCAATCCATGGATCAAGCTTTCTCGAGGTATGGAAAATCCACCCCAAAAAGTCACGTATCTCCCCATGGGTGGAATTTAAGGGGTGCAAATTTGGAAAAATTATGGAAAATACGCACCCAAAAAAAAAAAAAAAAAAAATCCCCTAATTTGATTTGTACTTGCTAGTCTCACTTTGAACAGAGATATGTAAAGCATTTCTCATTTGAATTTTTTCCATACCTATAAAATCTTTATTTTGCATTGTTATTGCTATAATTTACGTTCTGAGTCAACTCTAAATTAAAATAATTTAAACTTGGAAGGAGATGGAAAAGGAAAAAATATCACCCTTTCCTACTTAATTTTTTAGCATATGCAGCAAACTCTATGTAGAACAAGTCCAATGTTTCAGCAAGCACCATAATGAGACTTTCTGTCCAAGTGCAGCCATAATATTTTGTTCTTTTTATTTCTGGCTCAGTAAACCTGATAATAAATAAGTAGTTTTGGAAAGTAAAAGATAGTGTTTGGATTGAATGAGCTTTTTAAAGTCTCTTTTTCTATCATCACTAACTATAGTTTTCCACCATGGATCTTTTCCTGGCATAATTTGTGAAAAAATATTTTATATGTTTTATTATTCAAAAGAAGATATTCATATTGATTTCAAAGAAAGTAGAGAAAAAACCTTTATGATTAAAAAAATAATTTTTCAAAGCTTGAATTTGTATAAGTGACTGTGCCAAAAAACTATTCTTCAATATTCTCCCTGGCCATAAATCTCAACAACTTTTGATGTAGAATAATGGAGCAATGAGATAAAGATTTTATGGAAATCACTAATACTATCCATACAGAAAATTACAAACTTTCATTTTTTTTTCTCTTTGAACATGCAGAAAAGGAGGAGTTTACCATTACTGTTGTATTTTTAGACTGAACAATGTAAAGCAGATGGAAATTGATAAAAATGTCCCTTCCATTGATCTATTGAAGTATCTAGACAGTGGAGAGCAGGTGGTTTAACTTTGCTTGGTTGGCTTTGGGGTTCTCCTAGAGCCCAAGCTGCCCCCAAATGCCCAGCATGTGACACCCACATTCAGATTTCCCAGAGTCAATTCAGCTTTCATCTGAGACTGCTTGTACCTCCCATCTGAGCTTGCAACAGGCTACATCCAAGCCACTGCAGGAAAGTCATCATGGCATCACCAAGAGGAAATCAGAAATTGCTTATTGGACCCACAGAGCAGACTGATGACTGAGGATCAGTAAAGGCTTCATGGATACAGGAGCTGTGTTAGCAGTCAAAACTGGCCATGAATACATTCCCGTGGATAATTGATATGCAATTCTGGCTAACCTGGCCTGGAGCACTTCCTCTGAGCTGTGTGCATAGCATGACAAGCAGGGAATGGCTGATAAAAGTGATCTTACAGAAACTTGTAAGAGGACATCTGTCTTCATTCAGCTCAGGATTAGGTAGAAAAACACAATTTCACATGAATTTCAAAAACAAAACCTGAAATAATTCATAAACCGAATGTTTCTACAGATGACCAGAATACCCATAATTATGGAGAAAACAGAAAGAATAAGAAAGAATTATGAGCAAAACTACTCATAAACTCAATATTGCCACAATCCAAATATTTGGCAACCTGTCCCTGTCCTCCTCTCATCCCAAGTAGGCAGTTCATCTGCCATCTCTCCTCCAGCATCCTTCCCTGAAGCAACTGATGCAAGTCACAGAAGAGGAAATTATGCCAGTCTGCATGGTTCATACACCTGGGTTTCAAAGAATCAATACTGTACAACCATAATCATAGATGCTTCTGGAATGGACTCTAGAGGTTATATAACACATCAGATAATTAAAAGAACCCCCTGTCCCCCAACATGAAAAATAAATTTTAGAAAGCAACTGTGACTTTTGTAATGGATTATTAAACTTTTAATAAAAAAAAACTACAAACACTTCCTTAAATTTGTAATTTTCTACAAATCCCTTATTTTCAGGGCCTTAAAAAATAACTTTCATTACATCTAGAGTTTATGTCTGTTGATATTTACTTAAAATGAAGTGGGAGAAAAAGTGGATATTATGCCATGAGTAACAGATTGCATGAGTTTTTTCCAACTCTTATCTACCACTGACAATGTGTTGGTGGTTTTTGATTGTCATATCAGTAACAATGATCTTAAAAGAACTGGTATCATTCATTTTAATTGATCTCCTCTTGATCTTTTGCTTTTCTGTCTATTTTTCTGCTGAACCTGTTGCTTGGTCGTAAGGTGCTTACCTACAGCATGTAATCAATAGAACATACTTCCATTTTTGGAAGAGACAGATAAAGCCATTTTCTAGCCCCACCTGTGTTTACTTCTCTGGAATCATCTGAGATGTTACATACAAACCTGGCAACCTGTGGCAATCTACTAAGAAGGTAAGAGTTCCCCTGGATATTAAATCAAATTGAGAAAGAAAATGAGTGAAAAATTGGAATTTTAAGGCTGCAGAGAGAGCTTACAACACTCTAATATACTTAAATTAAATATACAGTATGTGCTTATGGTATCTGTGGTGGTTTACCACCAGCTGGGATTTAAACTCTGAATAACCCGCTCTCCTCACCCCTACCCCACTCTGGTGAGAGAGTGCAAAGGCAGACACTGGGTTGAGACAACAATTTTCTGAAAGCCAAAGCAATGGAATAAGAAACTCACAGCAACAGCAAAAATATTAATAACAAAAGAACACAAAAGGGAAGGTGTTTTCCCCACAAACTTCACAACTTCAACTTAGTTCTGCAGAGCTGCTGAGACAGACACAAGATGGTAGGTGCTCCTGTGGCCAGCATTCCCCATCCCCGAGCTCCAGACAATGAAAATCAGTGATGGACGAGGGCACTGGATCATCCACGCTGCACAGCACTGCTGCTTTGGGCTGCTCTGCTGGGCTGGGGCCAGGCTCAGCTTGGACATGGGTCTTCTCACCTTGGCTTGACACTGTGCTTTTTTCTGGAGCTGTGTCCTGGAGCTGCACCTCGGATGGATTTTTTGCATCCCAGAGCCAGGTCTCAGAAGGGCTGGGTGGCAGCAGTGGAGGGAGGGAGCCTGCAGAGCTGGTCCTGGGAGTCCACAGTGCTACTACAGTTACCTGTCCTGATCAAGAGGGTGAATAAAATGCTGCACTTCTGGGGATAGGTTCCTTTGTTCTTCCCTCCAAAATCAGGGTCCCTGGCAAGTGGCACAGGATAGCAATCTGGCCATGATCTAATAATAATGAGTTATTAATTATTCTAATGAATAGCAATCTGGCCAAGCCCACATGGCTCTAAGGTCCCCCTCCTAGGAGAGTATCTGAATGCAGCTTACTGAATTTGTAAGGCTTGTTCTTGTCCCAGCATTAGCAATCTCATACTGAAAGGCTGGAAAATCAATATTTATTGTATGAAAAGGGGTTTACTGCTGGGCCTCTCATACAGTGCAGTTCCCACACACAGCCCTTGACATTAGAGATAAGCAGCAAGGCTCAGATAAATACAACGTGCGAATCCAAAGTCATTAAATAATTTTGACAATGCAACTCCCTAGAGTATGATTAACACAAAAATAATTTAAATGTCTCCTGGTTAAGTGTACAAGCCTTGCAACTATTAGGAAGGAATGACCTGAAATTGCTGCATTTAGCCTTTCTCCCTCTGACCTGTTAAAATGAGGCAATAAAACCTCAAGACTGGAGTTCATTTGTGCTCAGCCATTGGGCAGAGTACTTCATCTGCTTTTCTGCAGTGAGCTGCCTGGTTGGAAGTAGACGCTAAGGCAAGATGATTGACTATAATTTTTTTTTTTTATTATTTTTTTTTAGTAGAAATATGGAACAGAGTATTAATCCAATTTCTTTTAAAGAGTTCCTGACTATTTTAAGGATGCTCACTGGATTCACTCTGGAACTGCACTTCCACTCCCTCCTTTCTCTTAAAGTACAAAACTGATTGTTTCAAAATAAGGGCTTAGATTCAAAAGTTGAATTAATTACTATATTACAGAAATCTCAGATTTGCCTAAGGCTTTGTCTAGCAGTTATTAATTTCATTCAAGTCTAAAAGCATTCTTCATTTACATTTTCTTTGGTGACTTAGCTCTTTTTGGAAAAGTAGGTCCCTACCAAGAAAAAACGTTTTGTATTGAGCAGCCACATGTTTAATCCTTGCTCAGGAGCATTGCATGAGGATCAGAGTGAGACAGCAGAAAAAGAAGTCAGAGAAAAGACTTGCATCTTCTAACTACAAGGGGATGGTAAATAAAATTTCCTTCTAAGCAGCTGGGACACTATTGCAGATCGTTTTGTTAAAGAGACATCACTGAATATTTTAAGGGGAGCTGGAGCATTCAGAAGTTAAAAGGTATTTGGGAAATCATATTCATGAATCTGAGGCCTGGCTCTTTTCATCCTTTGATATTGCTGTTAAGTTAGCTTGCTCTCTTCCTTCTGTTATTAAATTAGCTGAGAGGTGAAAACATACTTTTCACAATGCTTTGTCTTCTTTCTATCTCCTCGTGAATTGCAGGCAGGGGTAGATTTTATATAGGAGGACTTAGTCCCCACCAGAAATTTATATCCTTTGCCTCTGAGTTTTAATTCAGTCTTGCAGAAGCATTAGAGCTGCTACTGCCTGCAGGCATATTTAGCTTCATTTTCACCAGTGTACCAACTCTTGAATCCCTGTAGCCCTTCTTCCCCTTATTACTCTGTGTTTTCTCTTCTACAGCTGGTTTCAAAATTGCTGGGTTATGCATAATGATATGAGGCCCTTCCTCCTGGAAAACTAGGTCACTGGGATGTAAAATGAGTCTCTTCTACACTTATGAAGACTGCACAGGTTGAAAAATACAGCACAGTTATTTTAAAATATTTGTTGATGGTAAACAGGATGGAAGCCTGCATTTTTATTAGTCCTACTCTTGTGCTGTATCCCAGTCACACTTCTTCTCCCTAACTCATTTGTCTGCAGCAGAATCTGCACAACTGTAAGGCAGTATTTTGGTTGCAACCACAACATTACTTTAGTTGTAATTTTTGGTCAGCCTAATTACTACTGAAATGAGACTTCAAGTAAAAAGGGGTCTCTGCAGGCCCCATCTGGATACATGTTAATAAATATATATATAAACATATATATATATATGTGTGTGTGTGTGCATATATACCTAGAGACACACACACAGCCCCCACACACACACCTCACACACATATGCTGAGAAGATCCTGGAACTGAGAATTGTTTCAGGCTGTCACCATGATAGCAGAATGACCCTATGACTATAGAAAAATCTTATTCAAAGTAAATATTGGTGTCCTTTTGTATGTATTTCCTTATAATTCACACAATGAAATTATCCCATTCTGACTCTCTCCAATGCTCCTGGGCAGCAGTCAGTTCGTATTCTATTTAAGATTTTCTGAGAACTGGCACTGCAGATTTCAGGCTCAGCACTGCAAAACCTTTAAGCACAAATAGAATCAGGGAACATTATTTTCTTACATTTAAAGAAAGTTTTGGTTTGTAAACCAAAGTGTGTTTGTGTTAAGTCTGATAGCATACCATGAACAATGAAGAAAGAATGCTTAGAAAACTAATAAGCAACACATCTAGAAAACTTACTGTTCTTGAAACACAATTCACACTGATGTATTTACAATGGTTTTACCTCTTGTACTTTTTAGAATAGATGATCTTTCAATCGATAGCAAGACTATCCAATGACAGAATTATCTCTGCTCTAAATTCCAATCTGATTATTGCATGGGTCAGAACTTCTTCACTTACCAACATAAATACTAGCACATAACTCTCTCTGTGCATATTAAGGGGGCTTTTCCTGTAAAGCTTATTAAATCGTGTAACTTGAGAAGCAAAATAACTGCTTCAACAGCTTTGCTCTCTAATACAAGACAGCAAATTCTTTCACACCTTTCTTTCACATTCTTCAGTTTCCAAGAAAAGTCTATTAATAGGTAAAAATACAGTAATTTTTATAAGATATATAGTTGTATGGTCAATTGTTTGTGTTAGTGGGTGTTTTACAGTAAGAGAAATTCCAATGAACTTCATAATCAGTTCTGAAGTAACCAACAAAAAGAAATTTTCCTACTAACTTCCTAAATCTGTGATTTATTTGTGGTTAATAGAAGAAAAGACAAATTATTCAGGAATTTAAAAAATATTTGTAGCAATAGGATATTCACCATAAAATCTTGTATTTTCTTTTAATTTGGCAAAGCTTTTAGGAGCTATTATTGATAGGTCTTGGTCCAGAATTTGCTTCTACTATTATCATAAGCAAAGCTCTTCTCTTTATTCTGTGGCTGAATGCAGAAACATTTTATCTTTCCTTCTGTTCCAGCTAGGGGTTTTCTTATCTTAAACATTTGACTAATATAAAAGAAGCTGTCTGATAAAGAAAGGTTTTATGAAAGTGTGTATTGCTCCATAACTTCTAAGCTTTAGCTACTGTAAGTTTAAAAAAAGAAAGTGTGGGAAAATTACTGATAATGTAGACACCTTCATTCATAATGTTTTTGACTTACTTACTTGAACTTTGCAAGAAATTAACTGTAATGCTACTTGATTAATTGCAGGGTTGAGTTGTTATCATCTCAAATTTCAACTGCAAGTTGGATGAACAGGAGTGGTGCTCTGATTGATGTCTGCTACTCTGGAGACATGGTGTACATACCAGGAGTCATCAACTGAAAGACTGTTTATTCTTCCTAAAATAGTTGAACAGGAAAACAAGAAAGAATTAACATTATTCATAAAGTTTTTGTGAAATTTCAAGGATTTGAACTACTTTTCCAGTGACTTGTAAGAGTTTCTCCTTCCCTCTGAAATAGTATGAGAGAACTGATAGACACTTCTGGTTAAGATGTCATCTAAATAAGCAGTAACATCAGTGTCTAAAGGATCTAGTTTCAGTGATTCTCCCTTGCTGGAAATTCTGACTTTGCTAAAAAAATAAAAAATCCTTAAGTGCTCTGCAACTTCATGGGAAGGGTTGTGTTATCCAACATGGGAGATTTTGACTTACACTTCCACTCTTGTCAGCATAAATTGAAAAGTGGAATATTGCATCTGTCATGTCTCTGAATCCTGTGCTCTAAACATAAGGGTGTACATAAATTTCTTATTTTTTTTTTACTGCGTGTAAATTCGGAAAATCTCTGCACTGAAATTTAATTTTCACTTAAATGGTTTTTAAATCTTGTTTTTATTCTAGTCTGTAATTTTAAGAATGTCAAAGTCTCAAAGGTTGCTACACAACAGAACTGGCAGATTCTGCAAAGCTCTAATCTGGCATATTCTGTTTAAATTATTTGCAGAGTCTGGATAGTTTGGCAATAATAATCACTGAATTGTTATGGAATCAATATCTTCATCTGCAGATATCGTGAAATAATAAGGCATGTTACTGTATATCACTTCCTGAGAAGTGATGGTCCAGGATTTATAAAATATTCATAATATGTAATTGTACATATGCTTATTACAGAAAATGTGATTTAGACAGAAAAATAAATATTATCTTTTTCAACTAAGCATATTGGTAAAAGCATAAACATAGTTTAGTTTTGTATAGTGACATCTTTTATTACTCTGTTGACTGGTAGGTACAGTGACATATTGGAAGTTGATACAGTTTCTCACTGCATTAAACTGCGTGTGAGGAGTCTTACCCAGGTTGAAATAGTATTATAGTTACAATCCATTCAACTGCAGTAATTAATTGCTTGAGTTTAATGTCCCAATTGAATCTTATTTATAAGGTAAACAGGATATAATATAGAAACAGGAAAAACATGTATTTGACATATAGAAAAATGGGCTAATTATTAAATAAATAAATGAGATAAATAGTATTACTGCTCAGGGTAAATGCATCCTAAGTATTTTCTTGACAATCAGACCTCTCTACAGAGGGTGTGCCATCTGGGGAAGCAGAAGCTTCTAGGATCGAGTTCAATCCTGAAAGGAATAAGGGTTCAGACTTCCAAAGTGTCGCAAAGAAACACCCTTCTGGAAGGCCTAGAGGAACTGTTCATCACTAGAGTGCAACACTGGAGAAAGTTGTTCTGAAAGGATATGCTGGAGATAGAGATGTCCTGATTTATAAAAGTTTGATTTCTCTTTGGCCTCCTTGAATTTCCTGTTATTTTACAATGCTAAATGTTTTAGTTTTTGTTCTGAGGAAATCTAATCTAATTTAAAGACTCGCCTTGAAGAGTCAATTCCATCAGAAGTATTTCTGTCTTTTGTTTGTGTGCTGGATCCCAGATTCACATTCTTATTTTGTAGATGAGACTGTCCTTTATTGCGGATTAATACCGGTGTACCTAAGAAAGAGGAATGCAAGAATCATCATTCTCCTTCCTTGTAATCAGTTATTATGTTCACACCTTGGGTAGTCACTAAAATAATTATATAATAAGAGTCATAATTTACATCACCATTATATTTCTGAAGTAGTTAGTGATTGTTCTCTTAAATTGTTTTAACTGTTCTTAGGTGACTAACTTAAGCTACCCACAAAAGAGTATTCTGTGAGCAGTCATTCATGGCTGCATGTTTAAAAATCCTACTGAAACCTAATGATCAGATATCACCGTGAATTTTTACTGGTTTAGCCTTCTTTTTTTCCTTTTTCTTTCTAAGATTCAGGAACTTTTCTACTGAAAAGTTGTCATTCCTTTGGAAATGATTTAATTATGGCAGTGGAGCAGAACAGAGCAAGAAATGGAAGTGATACTACACAAAAACAAAAATAAATACCATGAAAGTTCTGTTACAGGACTCACATCACAGTATGTTAAATATTTACCTATAGGTACAAATGATTTAGAAGGGTTTGAGTGAGTCACAGTTTAAAAGTTCAGTAGCTAAAGAATTGATATCAATTATCCATTTTCCCATTATCCAGTGATCCATTTCAAGTTTTGATATTGTAGTATTATAATTTGCACTAAGTTATAATGCAATGGACTGAGTTATCTATCTCTAGAGAGACAGCTTTACAGTCCACAAAAAGCTGACACTATTTTGGCAGACAATGGAAAAGTCCAGCATACTCAATCTTAATGAGCTCAAATATTTAATTTTTATTCCATATTATGGATATATATCATTTAATGGACAGATTTCATATACATAAAATCCTGCAAGGTTGTTTTCTCTTTCCAAAAAGACTTATTTTGAAACAACTGGTTAAAAAACCAAAATCTTTTCTATCCTAAGTATGCAGGAAAAGTTATCTTTCTGCTCTGTGAGACATCACATTTCCATTGGTTAATGTCAGCTGAGGAATCAACTGTACCTTGACATTTTACAATGGAGTTTGACAAAAAAAAGTGGCAAAAAATAACAAGCTTTCAGAACTAGGACTTTATGCAATAGCAATATTGTTCTTTGTATTAAACTTCAAAAGACCAAAACTACACTTGATTTTAGTGAGGAATTCTGTCACCTTACTAATGCATGTTACAACAACTCACCAATTCATGCACAACTACTAAACTTTATCCCTGAAAATTATCTTTACATGTGGACACAGTGGTCATTGAGGGGAGAGGATGGATTTGACATTGTCTTTTGCAGATTTAAGTTCTCCTGCCTAAATACCATGTTCCTCAAAAAGTTGTGTTCCTGCAAACACACGCTTTTTTCTCTATTAAATAGATTCCTTTTATTAAACTGATATTTTTAAACAAATGCTTGTTTCGGATCCAACATTTCAATTTATTTCCCTCTACTAGATCAATTCCTCAACACAACCAATATTTTAAATTACTTTAAAATTTCAACAGTTTTTAGTTACTTTAAAATTCATCTGGTTTAAATGGTATTTAAAAGCAAAAGTAACAGAATATACACAAATTTTTGGTATCTGAAGTGAAACTTTTGTAACTTTTTTTCTAATTATTGCTTATTAATTCCCTCTGGATTCTTACTGTTTGTTGTAAAGTTAAAAAGCTCAGCTTCCAACAGGACCTAAGATTTCACCCCTTTCAAAGACAGTACGAACTGAACATACAGCTGAACTCATGTATGAAGGCCACAAATTTATTCTTTATCAATCAACTGTTACTTTTTGTTATACTTCTCTTAGCATTTCAGCATTTCTGTTCACTCTAGCTTTAGCTAGTACTAAAGTTCACATTTCTATTCTATCAAACTTTGTCATGCATGCAGTTCAAATGCTTAATATTACAAGGTTTACTGTGATGGTGCTAGGTTACCAGAAAGACTGTTAGCTGTCTTTCTGGTAAGTTAAAGCAGGTAAAAAAAGTTTGCAGATGTATGAGAATTTTGATTATCATTTTATGCAGCAATTAAAATATTTTTTAATTTTTTCCAATGGATTTCTTTATTTCTTTACATAAAAAAAAAAAAAAAAAAAAAAAAAAAAAAAAAAAGAATTTTTTCAAAAAAAAAAAAAAAATAAAAAAAAAAAAAGGCATTTTCATCCAAAAGGAAAAACATTGCAGTAAAAGTTTCCAATCACTGGTCAGCCAAAGACCAGAGCAGAGTTAACATCCCTTATAAAATTGCCCACCATGGATTGTGCTCCCTCAAACTATGGTGAAATCAAGTTTTCTTACTCCTTTTCTTATGCTGCCATTGGTAGCACCCTATCATATATTTATTTTATGCATCACTGGAAGAAGCTGTAGGATTATGTTTCTTCTAATCACATTTATAATTTTTCTTAGCTCAACTGTTTATGAAACCTTGGGGCATGTCAGAACTAAAGATGAAGTTGCTATAGGCCTAGATCTGCCTGGTAAAAACTTCTCTGGTCACTGACAAGGTCATTCATCCAGAAAAAAGAACAAGCGCTAGCAGCACACTTAACAGAGACAGATTGAAGTAGCTGAGGTGAGAAAAGTTGAAAATGTTGGGTTTTGATGCAAGCACAGTTAAATCAACTCCTGTTTCAGCTGATCAGAGCAGACATTTGTATCCACTCACCAACAACTTGTCTGAATACCCTTATTGCTGAGTTGCTGAATAGAAATTTTTGGATCTGTCCTGTCTCTCTTTGCTTTTATCACATATGTCTGAAAAATAGTCAAAAAAGATACCTTTCTAATGGAGCTTATTTAGTTTGGCAGTCAAACTGAAACAGTGCCACTTGCACACATGCTGCTGCTTGTTCTGTTAGAAGAGTTCAGATGTTTTGACCCTTCCAAGAGAGGCAATGTGAGCATATTAAGACAAGGCTCTTACTGCAGGAACAAAGCTGCTCCACTCGCAGCAGAACAATGCTTCCAGCTGCTTGTTTATTGCAGCCCCATGTCAGAGCAATGAGATTGACAAGAAATGGAAACAGCAGGCAGTGATAAGAATTGTATTTTTAAAGGACAGTGGTGGTAGTTGAGTTGGAAGAGAGAAGAAATTAGTCATTAGTTTTCCCACCTGTTCCTGTGCTAAATATCGGCATTAATTTTCAAGTTCCAAAATGCCAACCAGCTGAGCACAGGAGGTTTACTCTAAGTGGTTTAAAGTGCTACCTGGAGTTTTATAATGTTTTTCCTGCAGTAAGACAGGAGGCTTTAATAGGAACACTCTAAACCATGCTAAATGTTAGGTCTCTCCGTCCCATATCTTCATTAGGAGAGGATTTTCCTGCTCCATGTTTTTTTGGGTTGGCTGGTTTGGTTTGCACTGGATTGGCTGTCAGATTCACAATCTGTGACAACCAAGTGGTTTTTTTTAAAAATTATTAAATATATAAAGAATATAAGATTCTGGTTTTGAACAAAGGAGAAATTAGGAAGACAGTACCTACCCTTTCCCCTCATAATTCTGTATTCTTTCAATTTGTCTTACCATAAAATTTTGTTGTGGTTTGTTTGGGTTTTTTTCTCTGTTATTACCTTTAAATATTTTTTTGTTTTTCCTTACCAATAATCACAAGCTGAATATCTCAAATATAAACTTTCTCTGATCTAGCTCTTATTAGTTTGCAGCAGAACTCCCTCTGGCTGTTAGTCTATCAGTTTTGCATTTCTTTTCAGACCCCTAATATTAGTAACTTCAGAGGCCAATAGATCCTACTGCCCCATCCAAGCTGTGCAAAGCAGTTGTTTGGTTGAATTGCATATCTAGTGATGCTTTCATGAGAACCAGCAGGGAGCTGGTTTGTTTTGTCATTTTTCTGTTGTTGTCACCTTCGAGTTTGCTGCTAACAAATGTCTCAAACTGAGTCACAAATACAAAGAAATTGTATATTATAAGAGGAGATATATATAAAAGGAGATAAGGAGCAACCAACCATGAATCAAAGTATTTTTTTTTTCCATTCTGTACCGTAAGTGGCAGACTTGGGTTCATTCTTCTAACAGATATAAGAAGTAATTAATCTGCTCTCTATGGCTTTCTTGTTTTTTAATATTTTTTGTTTAGTTCTTTGGTTCTTTGGGGATTCTTTTTCCAGAGAAGAAAACATTTGTTTCTCTCCCTTTGATTTGCCTTGAGGAGTGGCTGTACTGTCCAACAAATACAGCGGTTAGATCTGACCTCTTAAAATCAGGTAATTGTTATTTGAAGAAGAACCAGAAGTTTGTAATTTTCTAAAAAATTATCCTGCCCCAGTGGTTTAATTTCTCCTGACAGAAAGTGATAATGGGAAATAAGCCATTGGGGTAGTCATTATCAGGATTCATGCTGATGCTTTCAATTTTTCATTAGGTTTTTTCCCCAAAAAAAACCATGTAGCCTACCTAACAATTATTTTATATTTGCTGCAGTGTGAGGCATGTTCATCAATGCTTCAGTTAGAAGAGCAAACCTGCAATTACTGCCTCCACAGACAGAAAAAAAGTGAACTTTCATTTGTGATGATGAATATGCAGCTCTTTTAAAAAGTTCCTCAGTTTATTATTAGAAAATGAAGGAGAAAAAGAAACAGAGGGGGATTTGTCTGACATTTATACTAGAAAATGGCAGTTATATTGAGACATTTTTGTCCCTTTTAGCAAGCAAAACATCAAAGACTTTATACCTTTTCTTCAATGTATAGGGCATGAGAAAAGAGAGTATATATAATCTACTTATGTTAACTTCATTATAAAGAACCTACCATCTATATGGAATAAAAGAATATTAACAGCATTGAAATGTGCATTTATGTTTTTGTAAAGAAAATGAGAGCATTCTTCTGTGTAAGAGTATGTTCTGCCATTGGCTAGGACTGGGAAGTTTTTAAGTATCAAGTATGTCCAGCCTTGGGGTATTGCCTTAGAGTTTTACAGTTCTGAAGAGAGCAGTCTAAAGGAAGAACTATACTTCCGAGAGCTCCAGTTTCATGCTCCCATTTTCAGCTCAGAGCATCCCTCAAGGAAGCTGCACCACGTGTCTGCCCCTCACTATTGCATCCTTGGTATCAGCCAGCCAGAAGCCTTTGCAAAGCTTTGTGCTCCTCTGCCTGATCTGACAGTACTGAAGTTGTTCCTGCTGTAATACAGCATAAGAGATACTTTTACACCTCAGCCACTGGGCTCTGTTCTTGATCTGATCTGGGGATGAAAGAACTTGGACCACGGGTTGTCCCCATCACTCTCAGGCCCAAGCTCTGCAAAGAATTAGAATCCTCTTGGCCTGCCTTCTTTTTCTAAATCTGTGCTAGGTATAACTCCAGTGACTACTCTTTTCTGCAGCCTGTGGTATCTAGGAGCAAGTGGTACATCTTGTTGACTTCTTCTTTGACATATCAGTTTTAGAAATTCTGTATGAATTGTTTCCAGTATAGTGTAGTCTATTTATACATTTATATTTATATTTTATGTTCATGTGACAAGACACAAGGACATGGCCCCAGGGGTTTCCAGGGGAGATTTAGGTTAGAATGGAACATACTGCCCAGGGAAGTGGAAGAGTCCCAGTACCCAGAAGTGTTTAAAAATATGTGCATTAGCATTTAAGGATATGATTTAGTGGTGAACATCATAGTTCTAGTTTAAAGTTAGACTCTTAAGTTGAAAGTTAAACTTTTCCTAACTTTATAATTCTATAACTCTACTTAAATTTTATTCTGCAAAACAAAATTAAGCTGTAATTGGGCACATCCAAGATATGGCCAAAATGACATGGCAGAGAAAGGATGCTGCAGAACATGGGTGTGTAAAAAATAATTCTGAGTCTACAGAGAAGTTCACAGTTCACAACTGTCAGGGACGTGTGCCTCCTGTGCTATTTTCTATTTCTGTTTCTATTTTCTCTGTTAAATATGATCTGTAAGTTTCTGCTGTTTGTGATATAATGGGGAGTAGTGGTATTGAGAGGTTAATAAACAAGATGCAGTGGCAAATTAAGTTTACTGAATAAAAAGAGTCATTGTCAACTAGATTTATAATAGAAAAGTTACTGTTGATAAATAAGTGGCAGGACTACATCTCAGTAGGTGGAAAAGACTGCTGAAAGGGCGGACCTCACTTAATTCTTATTCATAAATTCAGAGTTGTTGAAAGTCAGGCAGAAATAAACTTTGAAATAGCAATTATAACAAGTGAGAAAGGTTTTCTAGTAAACAGGGAGAAAAGTGGAGTAGCAATGTGTCAAAAGTGGGTATAAGATAAAGATAATATAGATCTGGCTCAAAAATTGAATATTTCGTCTGAGTTTTCAATAAAGAGGATCTATAACACAGTGGCAAAGGCAGAATGGCTAATGGAAATAACTATATAGAAATGCAAATTACAATTGCTGAAGTGAAATAAAACTCAGATGACTCTTGGAGTCAGGAAGGTTGAATAATCTCTATCAGACATACTGAATAATTGACAAATGAAACAGATCAGTAGCATGGTTTCCTATAAAACCTATCAACAGATTTTGTACTTAATGACTGAAGAAAAGCAAAATTAGTATTTGTAATTCCTCTTTTGCAATTTGCAGTTTGCAAAAGGAGAGGAATAAAATACAGGAAAGGAACTATAGGAAAGGACCTATAAACGTTTTAGGTTGGATAAAATGTAAGAATGGTGCGTTAAGGAAATCATATATTTGGCTGTAGCTATTAAAATAAATCCTGATTTACCAAAAGTGGATTTTATCCAACCAGTCTGGCATTTTCCTTCAAGTTTAAATATTTGTTTTAATGAGGTTCTTAATATTAGAGCTGAGCATAAAAATATAAAAATATTTTCATGAATAATCAGCTAATTTTAATAGATTTTGCTTTAGTCATGGCCAACATTAATAATCATCCTTATTTTATTGGCATAAACATATCACACTGTGCAAATGCACTTTTCGGTGGGCATTATCATCTTTGTAAACAATACCACATTTATCCCTTTAACATTAATGTATTGTAAACTCATAGCAAAATTATAAGGACAGGAGACACCACTTTAATTTTGGAGTCAATGGGTGGATTATCACAAGGTCTATAGGGAGAGAAGAGAACAGGCCCAAGAGAATGGGCAAGGAAATTTCATATGATGCAGGGTTTGAAAGAAGGATTCACTCTACTCAGTTTCTCCTTTCCTAAATCCTCCCTTCTTGCAATTGTCATATTGAAAAGGAAAGAAAACATTCTCTCCCAGTACCTTTTCTGTTTCCAAACTGATCACTTCAAAATAGCTGTATTGTTTTTCACTTCAGTTTGGGTATAGTAGCACCACAGTCCTTTCCTGCCAGAAGTCTATGTGGATATGTACTCAGCTTCAGAACAATTCTAGTACCAAACACAGAGCAGCTGGGGCAACATAGCACTGATCCAGACTTCATCTGAGAGGCTGGATTTATACACTAATGATCCAATGACTTTAAATATATCTGTGTAAAGGAAAATTGAAATCACCTAAAATGAGGTTTCCAGATGTTTGGAGTATCTCACTTGGTTTCCAGATGTTGGTCCAGAAGGAAATTGACATCTTAATATGTTGCAATTTTTAAAAATTTGAAATTTTTTTTCCTGATTTATAAAATACAGAATTTGTTTCATCAGACTTGGTTCTCAAACTCACTAACATGATCACATTGAGAACATGAGCTTACTAGACGTTTCTATATATTTTATAGAAGACCTATAGGAGAAAAACAAGTACAGACTTCTGGGAATAAATTTGGTTCAAAAATCTGCTTAAAGTTTTGTAAATGATAGTTAAATTCCTCAGAATGATATTTTTTTTCCTCAGAATTCTGAACATTTGGGGAAAATACTAGATCCTAAATGCTGACATTTTCTATGTTCCAAGCAGAATACTACTTAAACTTAGACTTGTAGTTCTGCCCCATTCGTTTTGATGTTTTGAATGTTCATTTTGAGCATATGAGTATTAATTTTGAAACTTGAGTGCTGGAGAGTAGTGGTTGGTAACTTGAAAGCATGAAAACCGCTTACTTCCATTGCATTTCTTTGAAAAGTCCTGTTATTCCTTTAACACTCCTTTTTGCTCTTTTTCTGGGTGAGGGTCTCTTGTGTGTGTGTGTAGGGGGATGTGACTGCAGCCAGACCACAGACTGGAGGGCCAGTGTGTCCATAGTGGAAGCAGATGCCAAGAGCCCAGTGGGTGGATGCCAATGCCAGAAACTGAAGTAGGACCTCGGGTCGCAGGGACACAGATGCTCATGGTGCCAACCACTGGAGCAAGCGTGCAAATTGAGTGTGTGAGTGACAGCAAAGATCAAACCAGGTGAGCCACCAAGCCACTGTGGAGATCTGGGAGCCTGGGGTGAGTGGATCTCTAAGACTGAGACCACAGAGATGGGATGTGGGGTGGTTGTTGGCAGCCAGGAGAGCCCAAGTTCACTCCGTGTGTGACTGCCAGCAGCTAGAGCTTGGCATTGTGTGTCCAGGTGCCAGCAGCTGGGCAGACTGGGCGTCTAAGCCCAGCTGTGGGCAATCCACTCTGAACATATGCACACACACATACTCCCAGTAGCAGATCTGCATCCTGCTCAGCACAAAGGGGAGCAGGATGAGGCCATTCATGTCATTTTGCTCAAGTGATTGTTCTGTCAGTTTGTTGTGTTGGTATGTGTGGCCAGACCTGTACACCTCTGGTTTATGCTTGTGCTCCACAAACCTCCACATGCATATCTTTGGAATGAGCTCAGCCTTGCTACCTTTTGAACCTGGCAACAGGGATCTGAGGAAGCCTTGTCTCTCTCAGGCTTTCAGATCTGGTCTAATCAAACCTAATCAACCCTAATCAAACCCTAATCAAACCAAAAAACACCAAGTCCTACATTTTGGACAAGTGGAAGTTTTTTTGGCATAAGACTGCAGCTTTCCTTTTCCACATACGAATTTGTCGTACCAGAAGTCAATAACTGCGCTGCAGTTGCTAATAAATAGCTTTATATTTTTGATGCTAAGTCTTTCCCTTTCTTTGGTGGCTGTTTGTCATTATCAACTGATATAGATCTTTAATTGGGTCTCTCTCTGTCTGCACCAACATTAAAACCACTGGCCAACATTAAAACACATTAATCATATGCAAAGTGTACTTTATTTTGTCATGTCTGGTCTCAAATAGTCAATTTTGTGTGACGAAAAGGTTGAGATTGCTGATCCAAACTTCCTTTCATGCAAATGTATCATAACTTCTGTTCTTCTTCCCAACTGCATTTCAAAAGTGCAACTTTTTCAACATTTTGCAGGAATTTACAAACAAATGAGAGTTTGAAATCAATAGGCCATCAGCTGACAGGTGACAGAACAGGCAAGTGGCTCCACTATGTCCCTTCCAGAAGAGTGTAGCAGTTAATGGGGGGGAAAGTTTAGCATTAGCAAACTGCTTTTACATCTTCCTCCCTGACATGTCAAATATATATCATATTTACCACCAGCACATGGTGAAATAATGAATATTTTCACAATAGTGAAAGAGTGAAGACATAAAAGGACATCTGTGGCTGCTCTGGGTGAATTGGAATTATGGAATACTTTTGCAAAGAGTCCACTGGTATTCCAAATGGATTCAAAATATAAACAGTGTTTCTGCCACACTAGTGCCTGATTACTCTGGTAAATTTCATCATACCTTTGTTTTTCAGAGACTGGAATTTAGAATTTTCCATGGCTTGTTGGCATATGCCATACCACATTTAGAATGGATTGCAATTTTACCTTCAATGAATTTCTTAACTGAACAAAAGATATTTGGTATGCATGGTTCGGTGTTGCTTTTCGAAGCTGCAATTTCCTTTTGAGTCTGAAATGGTTTTATATGAAGGGATTTTCAAATGGGCTCATTTATACCTTACATGCACAATATTTTGGATTTATGCTAAGAGAGAGCCAAGGTTTCTGACTTTATAAACCTCTATCACGGCCTCAAAATGTCAAATAGAATTCACTAGTCAAAACCTAGATTCTTCAAGACCAAGAGAACATTTGCCTTAGAGTTTAATCAGTCCCAAATTTAATCCTCTATAATATCAGCTTTCTGTTTTATGACTACATATCAAAGGTTAACCACACATTCATGATGCAATGTTGTGTTCCATAAATATTGTTCTGAGCTATAAATTTTTCAGTTTTAAAATTATTTCCCTGTTATGTGACAGAGTATAAAGTAAGCAGAGAAAGGAAGAGAGAGAGAGAGTCCCACTCCATCAAGGAAAGATGTGTTCTCAAAAAATTCAGACTATCTCCTCTTCTGCCACAATTAGATTTACTGGACTAACAGGTAGCTGTACAGCACACATTTATCAAATTCTCCAGCAATTTTCAGTTCTTTCATTCAGGCTCTAAAGATCACATTTAACATTTAATTAAATCTAGAGAATATAATATTGAATAAAAGTTATATTTATCAGTTTAATTTTGGAATGCTTACTGAATATACATTATTTCTCTGTGTTTCAATTGAATTTTATTTATTAAAGAACCTCTTTTTTCCTGCTGTAACTACTTAGACTCCCATGGCTTCATGATTTCTTAAAAAAAGGGGTTTGATTATGTAAGCAGTCAATGGTCTTCATTCAGGCTGTAAAATATACGGTAAGATTTCTTTGACAGACTATCCACTTTTTGCTCTATATCTGTTCACCTGTAGACCTGTCTTGGTAATAAGGTTTTCCTACTGCAATGAGAAACACATTTCATGTTTTTCAAATAATTGTCACATCAACCAATAACAGACTCCCATTTTTCTGTAACAAGCACTGCTGGAATCAGTAAATTAGTTATTAGTAATCAGAGTTTGCAGAGAATTAGGCATGGAAATGCCAGTATATAGATAAATTGCACATTATTTTATATTTATATTTATATTTATATTTATATTTATATTTATATTATTGTATTTTTATTTATATTTATATTTATTGTATGAATGCATGGCAGCTCACATGTATGCTCTCTCGATGAATGAAGAATGAAATGCTAATGTTGTGCAATGGAGTAACTGTTTGTTCAGCAAAGAGGTACCTGAGGTAGTTTTGGGTGGAAGCCATCAGCAATAAAGCAAGATGAGCTGTTCTAGGGTGTTTTTTCCTCTGGGCTGCCAGTTTCTCAGGTTTCTCAGAGTATTTGCTGAGAAGCTTAATTAGCTGCATGTTGTATCATACTGGCCCCACACTGCATGTCTCTCCTGAGACCAGAACTGTTTTTCTCTGTCTTTGTAATTTCTTTTAATGGTAGATGTATCTAAGATAAATAGAAAAATAACAGTAACCAACAATAAATATATTTCATTTTGTTCTTTTGTGGAAAGAAATAGGATTGTTCAAAATTGCCCATATTTTGACATCAATTTCATCTTTAATGGAGTTCTGAAATTCAGTCTGAAGGTTTCTCCTGCACTTCACTCATAATACAGATTGTGCCCTATGCTTCTGGACAAAAGCTTAGTGGAAAGAAAATAAAATTACCTTTACATCTATGTAGATTGAGGGGTGTTTTCAAAGGCTTTTTCATTTGTACTTTTTTTCCTTTTTCAAGGACATCAAGTTCTCTCAGCACCCTTGGAGTCAGAATGTCGGGTTTCATGGAAACGTACACTGACTTCACTCAAGTAACACCCAACTTAACCCTCTAGTCATGGTCCATTGATTCACACCCATCTACCTGCAGTCTCAGTGTTGCTATGAACTTGTTTCTACCTGCTGTTGAACTGTGGTTATGGTTATTCTTGGTCTTTACCCACTTCTAATCAAAGAAAGAAAGAAAAAAAAAAAAAAAGAAAAAAAAAAGAGAAATTGTCTTTTCTAAGTAGTTTTCAAAAAATATCTATTTAGTATCTTATCCTCCAAACACAGGATGAATGAGTCATTGTAACTCAACTGCAACAGATGAAAGATCTGCTTCATTGAAGACTATGAAAATAGTTAAGGTAAAGAAAACAAAAACCATCCATCACAAAACACATATTCAAGGAAACAGAAAATAAACAAAGTAGAAGAATATGTGTTCTCTTGCTGAATCTCCTCCAGATTTTAGTAAGTTCTTCAGATGTGTTTTATAGATAAGAACTTTCACTGCGCTTTTCAATTTTTATTTTTAATCTCATATTGTTCTCTAAAAAACTATGGAAATGAGTCTTGCAATAAGAAAACTGCCCACAGCAAACATATACTCTGGAGATTGTAGATGGGTTTCTTTTTTCCTTTTGGTGGGAAATTAATTTTTATTATCCTCTAAATACTAAAATTGAGATCTTCATAACCTACATGTCCAAGCTTCCCAAAAATTGTTTGGGGTCATGACAGATATTCAATTCTATGAAAGAACACCATAGTCAAACCATAATAACAAATCTAAATAGGTATAATTTCCACAACAAGATGTGAAGGAAAATAATGGATTGCTCAGGTCAACAGTCTTTGTTTTCACAAAACCCACTAAAAACATAAAAATAAAGAAAAAGACTCAGTTGGTTCTTGCTGTTCCCCCTTTTGTTTCTCCATAATTTTGCCAGTTATTCAAGACTTGCATCAGGAAATTCGTACTTAATTTTCTACTGCTCAGCAATAATTTGAGTAGAAGTGTCATCTGTCAGCTAGCAGTTGAGAAGTGATTTCTACTCTCTGCCTTGTATTTTTGTGGTTTTAGAACACTGAATTATTAACAAAAAAAAAAAATTTTTTTGTTCTTGTAAACTTTTAAAATAATTGCCTAATAAAATTAGCAATTATGTTTGCTTTTATCAAGTTCCTATCATCCATGGTCACATCTCCTTTTAGTTTCACTTCTGTCAACACTTAATCTATAAAAAAAGTAAATTTAAAAAGATCCATTTTTTAAAATGCCCTCATGTACAAATTCCAAATCTTCAGGTGATAGGTTTCAAGCTACAGTAGCATTTTTTTTCTGGTTTGACAATCTAATTATTAAAGCATTTTGAGAAGGAAAATGGAACAAAATCCAAACTTCTAAAATTTGTAGCTAATAATGGATCTACCAACATGAGCAATGAAAATAAAATTTACTTAATGAAGCACAGTTATAGGAAATATGCCATCATTTGTATTTAGGAGCTGTCATAGCTTTGAAGCAGAACTTAAACTGAGCATACTCAAAAAAAGCCACTTCCAATCCCTAAAGCTGCAGCATAAATACCCTAAAGCAAAGGAAACCTAGCTCTTCACAAAGGACTTCCTGACCCCAGGGGATCTGGCTTCCACCTCAGCTTTGCTGTGGTCCCCAGTGTGATGCCTTCTCATTGAACTCTCCAAGCACATTCACACCAGAAAAATGGAACACCACTGGCTGAAGTCTGTGAATAAGCCCTAAAATGATTCTTATACCATGAGAACGGGATGTTGGGTTCTTTCTAACAGTTACACCTAGAAAAATTATAAACAAATGAGAAATTTGTAATGAAGGTAAACTGTAGACTTTGTTTTTGTAATTTGGGTTTTTTTCTTGGATTGACACTAAAAATATCTCCTGCTGAACAAAAGATTTTTTTGTGTTATCTGGACTGAGCATGCTCTTAATTGCACATGACACAAAAGGCACAGAGGAAATATACTTACAACTTAGCCTTTACTTTTGCAATTAAAGCACATTTTTTCTATCCACTCTTTTGGGAAATCTCAATTATATCAATTGGCATGAAGCAGAATCATTATTATTATTGCATTTAAAATTTTCTTATGTTATTTGAATGATGTATTTGGAGTTTTGTATTCAATTTTTTAAAAAAAAATTATTCAAAGTTTATAGATGTTAACTGTCTTATAGAAAAAACAAAATAATCAGGTATAAAGTATCTGAAGTGATAAGAAGATCTGAAGTCAGAAGGAATAGATTATAATAATAATTTGATGGAGATACATAGTAATGTAATAGTTTTCAAACATCTGCTGAAAGAACAAAACTAAATCTCCCCACGTGGCACATTATAAATTAATTCATTGAGAGATTAGGAAGGAAAATTAAAAATTACTGCTGGTGTGACTCACTGCTTATGCTTTTTGTTTTTTATAAAATGTGATGTTTTAAAAACACATGGCTTTGTCATTATTTATTAGCTGTGCATGGAAACTACTGAACTTGAAAAGATAATTGTGCTACTAGTCTAAACTGTAGAATAAATCAAGAAATCTAACAAAATTAATATCTTAGTTTCAAAAAAATAGGTAAAAATTAAATACTTGAAATGTTCAACCAAAAAGAATAACACCTATAATCTACAACATTGAAGAAAAAGGAGAAAAAAATTTGTGCGTTATTGTTAATGGAGAGAATTTTATCTTCTACGGAGTGTGTTTCTGATGAAATGATAAAAGGAAGTGATAGTACTTGTGCAAGACTTCACACAGACAAAGGAAACTAAATGTTGAGTGCATTCAAGCCTTCTTCAAACAATCATCAATTTTGAATAATTTTGTGAAACCCTGCTATGAATAAAGCCACACAAAGAATGTTTGATTACATGACAGAAGGGAAGGGAATGAGAGGAAAGCATGGAATACTTACTTTGTTCAGAGAAAGTTAAAGGTTTTTTTGTGAACAAAGGAACAAAAGTGAAAAAGGCTAGGAAGAAAAGATAACAAAAAGATTCACATACAAAATTGAACAAATGTAGTACCAAGACATACTTAAAGCAGTGAGTTCTTTTCATATTATCCAGTAAATAAAGAAGGGGAAGCTGCATGAAAACCAAAAATATGCAGCAGCAGGACATTTTATGGTCAGCTTCTAGAGTTTTATTTATACCAGTTTCTCAGGCCAGGCTTCAAAGCATGTAATAAATTTGCCCACATTTTTCTCCCTCTCTCACTATTTCCCAACAGAACACATATTGAGGGGAATTCTTAGTCCTTTTTTGTCCACCCACACAGGTCATTTTAGTTATGGGTCTTCTGTCAGTGAAGACACACTACAAGCAGGATCTAAATAACTGAAGTGAACATAGTAGGTGTTTTTGGTAAACACAGTTGCTTGCTGAGACTTCAGCATGTCAGTAAGACATTAATAAGCTCCACTTACCCAGTGAGACAGGTGATGAGGCTGGGTAGGGTTGTCAGCTGTCATTCAGGATAGGAAGAGTTGATTTTCCTTGTACTGGATTGATCTTTCATGTGTTGCTGTCTTGCTCTTTTTTGATTCACTGCTTTTCTTCTTAGGAGTTTGCTTCTTCTTATGACAGTATTTACCTTAGTGAATCCATCTGCTAACAATTCCTAACTTAGCAATTACACTTCTGTGGCTTGACTTTTCTTATATTGCATGGTACAGCTTATGTACTGTTTTGTTTTTTTCCAATAAACAATTTTCACAATAAAACTTAGCCACAGACATATGACCATGCTTTTACAGACAGCTGAATTCCTGAGATGAAGGATACATGAAGAAGTCTTGATCTGTTCCCACATCTGTCCCCACTCTGCTGTGAAATCACTGCTGCTCAATCCCAAAAGGCTTATTCAGTGTTGAAGTTCAGACTATGATTTATTTCTTAACTAGATCAATGTTTTTAAATAAAAACATTTTTTAATTACTTCATTTCTTTGGTTGTCCCATAGATTATCAAAAATCCTTGGGTTCTATATTTTTCCTACCTTTTATGGAAGTTAGCTGTGAAGGACTGAGATATAAATACATACATATTGGGTTTCACAGCCAGCTTATCATATGATTGACAGAAAACAATTCATTCATCATTCATTTCAGAGAGTTTTTCTGACTTGCAAATGCGACACTGGATTGGAACTGAATGTGTTACCTAGATACCTAGGCTGATTTTCTAGCACTGGGGAAAGATTTATGGTTTCTAATGGAAACCAAATAAAAATCAGTGAACCTGACTCCCTGTCCTGCCATAAGAGTGTCTACAAAATTACACTTGAATAAATTCAAGTCATCAGGGTGGAGGATCCACCTCTATATGTTCCACTATAATTTTCTTTGATTATCTTCTAAATACAAAGTGAAATATGAGGAAAGACCTACAAATGAAGTCCATGCAGGTCAGAGTAGTAGAAGTGACAAGAAGCATGACTGAATGTAAACTAGCAGGTTCTACACGTCTGTCATTTTGAGCTGAAAATACTTATTTCTTCTGTATGAAATAATATCATAGTTTCTTTATTTTTATTAAAAAAGAGGAGCTAGTAAAATCTATGTGTACCAAAGAAATGTAAGTAGTGTAGCTATCTATTCATACAACCTCTTAGCTTTTTCAGGCTTTGTTTATAAGTTTACAAAATTACTTTTCATTTTAAAAAAAAAAGTTTTAAGGAGAATTTTTTCTCACCTTTTAATATGGGATTTAAAAAGACACTTATAAACTACAGAGTTCATTATTATAAAGTAGACAGTCTGCTCACAAAATAATAATAAAAACCAATCAGTCCCATTTTCAGATACAACCACATTTGAAGTCTACACTTGGTTTTTGTTGGAAAAAAAAAGTGAAAGATGCAGCATAGTTACTAAACATTTCCAGATTTAACATATTTTCTGAAATATTAATTGTAGTTTATACTTTGTCATATAATCCTTTCCAAACATATTGCTTGTTATCTGCTGGAGTTATCATCATCATTGTTGGATTTTTTTCATCTTAGGTATATTACAAGAGTTTTTCCTTAAAGATTTTTTTTAAGGAGTTTAATGGCAATATCACTTTTAGCATTATAAAATATGGTAGCTTATCTGACTAGAAGAAAGATGTGAACAAATTGTCTAAGCCTTTTTAAAAATGTACTCTTCATCATAGAAAACTTTCAGTTCATTCCTTGATGTTTGTCATCATTGCCAATATTTTCCTGTATGGAAAAATAGAAAAGGCCTATCCTTAAGTATATTATATTTTACTCTGTGGAAAAAAACTTAGGAAAGGCCTATCCTTAAGTAGCATATTCTAATTTCATGTTCTAAAGAACTAGGAATATTTAGTTTTAAAAAAAATCTTGTGTTACGTAAGATTTCTATTCAATGGTTTGATTTTGGTTTGATTTTGCCAATTCCAAAGTTTCCAATCAAGAGCAAACCAGGCTTAAGCTTAAAAGTAATAAGACCTTATCAACTAACACTACAAGAAAGAAAAACAATAAGAATGAGGATGAA